>WBNM01003780.1:0-161086 GCA_013399055.1 Ramphastos sulfuratus
TGTGGCTTCCCTTTAACTTTTAGAGAATCAATTGGGTTGGAAATGACCCCTGAAGGTCATCTTGGCCAATGCCTCTGCAGTCAGCAGGGACATCTTTAAGTAGATAAGGTTGCTCAGGCCCCACCGAGTTTGACCTTCAGTGTCTCCAGGGATGTTGCCTCCATCACATCCCTGGGCAACCTGTTCAGTGTCTCACCATTCTCCCTGTGCAGAACTTCCTCTGCACAGTCACACTAAACCTCTGCTGCTCATTTCAAACAATTGCTCCTTGTCCTACCACGACAAGCCCTTCTAAACAGTCCCCCCACACACCCTTTGTTCTCGTTCTACTGGTTGTTCCTTGGGAGAAGAGACTGTCCCCCACCTCACCCCAACCTCCTTCCAGGGAGCCGTAGAGAGCAAAACATAACCCTGTGCTGAACAGCTGCATGTCCCTGGTGCTCACCCCAGGTGCTTTACTGTGGTGCTGGGCAAGGCGTGAAGCCTCAGGCAGCCTCCTGCAGCCTGTCCCGGCCCACTTAGGCTGTTCGCTGGGGAGCAACCTTCGGCTCGCCCTCCAGGCTCTGGGGATGCTTCGCTTCTGCTACCGTAGAAATGCTGCGCGGCGGGATAGGAGATCCGCTGCTGCCATCTGCCGGAGCAGGCCTGGATAGGGTGGGGGAGCTAGAAGAGCAGGGACAGCTTCGATGGTGTTTTGCAGAACCATAGATTAGTTTGGGACGAGAAAGATCTTTAAGATCATTAAGTTCAACAGTTAATCCGGCACTGCCAGGTCACCACTAAACCATGTCCTTCAGCACCACACCTACAAGGCTTGAAATCCCTGCAGGGATGGGGACTCCACCACTCCCCTGGGCAGCCTGCTCCAGGGCTTCACAACCCTTTTGGGGAAGAAATTGTTCCTCTTGTCCTAAACCTCACCCGGTGAAGTTTGAGGTCGTTTGCTCTTGCGCCGTTGCTTGTTCCTGAGATGAGACCAACCCCCAGCTGGCTCCAGCCTCCTTTCAGAGAGCTGTAGAGAGCCAGGAGGCCTCCCCTCAGCCTCCTTTTCTCTAGGCTGAACACCCCAGATCTCTCAGCTGCTTCTCACCAGACCTGTTCTCCAGACCGTTCTCTGGACTCTTTGGTTATCTTTGTAGCCTTTCCTGTTGGATGGGCTAGGCCAGGCCAGTTGTTCAATGATTTTCGTTACAGTTAGGAGAAGCTTGTTCTGATGTGCAAACTCAGCATGCTTGAGAACATCAAACAGCAGTGCAGGCACTTTCAGGAGACAAGCTCCATCAAGATGGTTTATCTGGGAAAGGGAAGCAGAGCTCCTTGACTCAGGTGGGAAATGACTTGGGTCAGCAAAGAGAGCTGGAGCTGCTCCTCCATCTCCCCACCAAACCAGCCTGCCCTGTGACAAGAAGCCTCCCAAAGAGCGAAGGAGGCAAATATGGACCTGGTGGGCTGAGAAGGGGTGGGGCAGCTGTTCTGCAGGGGTTTGTCATGGACCACCTCCAGAAAATGGTTCCACAAAGCAGTTTAGCTGCTGCCACTCTTTGTTTCAGCACACAGACTTGTCCTGGGTAATGGTGACTGTCACAGGTGCTGAGTGCAGAGGTGTTGGCAGAGACCAGCAAATGCTCCTCTGTCCTGAGGGCGGGAAGGGCTTTTTTCCTTTCCTTCCCCTCCCTGGTTCTACTTGACTTCACCACCACCACCTTTCTTTTTTTACAAAATATTAGCTAAGATGAAAAGAATTCAGGTCTCATCCTGGCAGTGCTCCAGGCAAAAAACTTCCCTGGGCATCAGCTCTTGTGTGGAGATTGCTGCATTCCAGCCACAGATCAGCACTGCTGCTCTGAACTGGCTTCTGTGGCTGAATGAAAAGATTAAACAGTTAGACCCAGGAAATACCAGAAAGCATCAGCAAGGATGTGGCCAGCAGGCCCAGGGCAGGGATCGTGCCCCTGTACTCAGCACTGGTGAGGCCACTGCTAGAGTACTGGATCCAGTTTTAGGGCCCTCACTCCAAGAAGGACATTGAGGGGCTGAGAGCAGGGCAGCAAAGCTGGGGAAGGGTCTGGAGAGCAGGGCTGGGGCAGATGAGCTGAGGGAACTGGAGTTGCTTAGTCTGGAGGAGGCTGAGGGGAGACCTCCTGGCTCTCTACAACCCCTGAAAAGAGGTTGGAGCCAGCTGGGGGTTGGTCTCTTCCACCAAGTAACAAGGAATAGGATGAGAGGAAACGGCCTCAAGTTGCAGTCTTCTCCAGGCAGAACACCCCCAGCTCCCTCAGCCTGTCCTTGTAGCAAAGCTGCTCCAACCCCCTGATCATTTTTGTGGCCATTTTCTGGACCTGCTCCATCAGGTCCATCTCCTTACTGTGCTGCTGCTATCATTATTGCTATTCCTTCCATGCAGAAGCAGAGCATCTGGAGCTCTTGTGCCAGCTCAGAGGCAGAGCACTGTGCAGGGCGTGTGGGCACAGCCGAGCAGAACGCAGGGAGCTGGGTGGTTGTTTTTTCCCCAAGTTAAGCCATATGGGGATGCTGCATCTTTTTCAAAAGGATAAAAGCAAATTGGACAAAGCAGCAGGGAGCAGAACATGGAAACCATCCTGTCTCTAACACAGAGGAGTAGCAGGAATAGGTGTCCTTCCCAAAGCCGCTTTTGAGGAGCAATTGGGATAAAGCTCATTCCTAAGCAAAGTGCCCGGGCAGAGCTCATATCCAGGCCCTTAGTCCTGAGGTGGGAGCAGCTCACAGGTACATGAAAAAACACCCCCCATGAGAAGTTTCAGTATGGGCTCACCTGTTCAGAACTCAGAGAGGAGCAGCCAAAGAGCTTTTTGTGTTTTATAGATTCAGAACAGCCAACAATCTGGAGACCTGTCCCAGTACCTCACTGTTCCCAAAGAATCACAGGGTGGTTTGGGTTGGAAGGAACCTCCAAAGGCCATCTAGTCCAAACCCTGTGCAGCCAACAGGGACAGAGGACAGCAACAGATGAACTGCTGTCACAGCTACATGGTCACATCTTATCCTGGCCGATGTTACATCTGGGACCACAACATGGTCAAGCTAGATGGCCTCAGCTCTTCTGAGGATCACCAGATCTATGCTGCAGTTTCAACATAGTTAACTCCACAACTTGAGCAGCATGGCCAGAGTCAGGTCCAATATGCAAAACTGTGAATCATGGATAAAGACAAGCATGGCCCTCCAAACCCTGGCACTAGGTAGAAGCCCAGTACTAGGAGGGCCCCACAGGTAAAATCTGGCCTCCTGCAATGACAGGTGACATGCAGAAAGATCTGCAGAACTTGTTTGGTGAGCTGCAGCCCACTGGAAAAGGCTTGGCCTGGCTCCCCTGCTGGCCTCACAGCTTCGCCTCAGAGCCTTAAGCTGGAGCTCAGGCAGGCAGCACTTCCAAGGTGCCTGTTACTGTGAGAACCCTCTGAGGCCACAGAGTTGGCTCCTCATAAATGTACTTCGGTCCTCTGCTTACCACCTCCCTTTGATCCAGTCTTTCTGTGATCTGCCAATGAACCACATACAAGCCCTCTGGCTTTGGCACAGCCCTGCTAACAGACACGGCCTGGGTGATTCTGGCATGCCAAGGTATAGATCTTCCTCAAAGTAAGAAACAGGAGAGGGCACCACTTTTGGCAGGCAGCTGGGTCATGCTGAAGTGCCAGGGCAGCTCTCCTGGCGTGGCTGCACTAGCAGAGCAGAAGCAAGGTGGATGTGGTGCTGTTACTTCCACAGAAGCTGGGTGCCCTCTGGAGTCGTTTCAGGGGTTTCAGTGGAATCACTGCACGGCATCACCAGTCTCTGACTGGCACCCTGCAGGCTGTGGCATTGCCTGTTGGCTCCTTGATCTTGCAAGCTTCCTTAAAACATAAGAAAACAGCCTCCAACACAGAGCTGTGATTCTTTCAACGTTGTTTATTTTATTTCAAGAGTGATCTAGGGCAGAACAATATGAGTCATGGTAAAAATACTTTTTGGAATAACAAAGAGATGAGAGGCTTCGCCAGTCTCAGCTCAGGCTTTTGCTGTGCCATGTGCCAGCCCTTGATGGTAACTCAGCACCCCTGCAGTTTCACAGGCAGCAGCAGTTCAGAGGTTAAAAAGGAACTGTCCCTCCTCCCACCGCTTCATTGCTCTCCTCTCACTCATAATGCATCTTTCCTCTACTCCAGTAAGCTCTAAGTCTGGCAGAGATCAAAGCAGCCCCTCTCACCCTCCCCAGCTGCCACACATGCACATCAGTTCTGGTAATTCTCCTTTCTGAAACTAATTAGGCTATTAAATAAACACTCTGATGCAGGATATATCCTACCCCTACAACTAACATAATAATAATAATCATTTAACTTGTACCATGACTCACAGTGCCTGAATTTTTGATTTGTTAAAACACCAAACCACTCAGGACACAAAAGCCACAGAGTAAGGGATTCTGAGGCCTTCTGAGCTGGCTCTTACTTCAAAGAATGATTCATCAGAAGCTGGCTGGAATCAGTAGAATTGGCCTGCACCAATGCATGAGGCAGGTTAGCCTCTCCCTGGAGGTGATTCTGTGTCTTGGCTACAGAAAAATAACTAAGCTTGGCTGCAATCAGACTTAATACATTACATAAACCAAGCCATGCTGATATGGCAAAGGTTTCTGAAGTCACCTCTTGAAGTTCTCATGTTTCTAGTTTCAGTAGGAACAGGAGAGGCATACTGGCAGCAGTTTCTTTTCCAATCCACCCCTCCCACGTTCACAGAGGACACGATCTGCAAGCCTGCCCCCGCACGCTCATCGACCACCCTAAGTTGTATGTGGCATTGCCACAAAGTTACTCAGCTCTGACAGTGCAGAGGGAGCCTGGAGAAGCCCAGAGACAAAGCCAACTACAGTTGATACAGACATCAGAATCTGGGAACAGTAAGAACTCTGCGTGTAGTCACAAGAGACTGACTGTCAAGGTAAAGTAACCCCCTAAACTCCCCGGGGTACAGGTGCATCAGTGTTTTAGTCCCAAGGTCTTGGCTAGAACCAAAGCCTGCCCTATTTTATACCAGCTTTAACAGAATGAAAAGAGAAACTTTTGAGCAAGTCTTGCAGCTGATGCCTAAGAGCAGCATCCTATATTCAAGCACTGCACATGGCCTGGAGGGGTTCTTGTTTGGTTTTAATTATGGGGCTCATTCATTACAAAATTTAAACACCTGCTGTATTTTTCTTTCATGTCACCATTTCAGGCCACAGTTGGAGCAACAGCTTGGCTGTCAGGCTGGAGGTTGATGAGGGAATTGCTTGCTTGGGCCAGCTCTGCAATGGAGACTCGTCCTCTCTGTTTGATGTACTGAGCCACGGCAGCCATCTCCCCTGGAGTGATGTAGATGAACTTCCCTCTGTCATCAATCACACCTGCAGGGGGAAAGAAAGGACCTTGAAGTCAGCACTTTGGTTCCTCTCACTTCCCAACAGACACCAGTCAACCCTTCTGGAAGAGATGTTCAAACTGCTGAGGCTGTATTTCCTATCTAGGGCAGGCAGAGCAACGTGCCAGCAGCCAGGCTTTTATCTCCTCCCTACTGCTCTTTGAGCAGGGACAATAGCTGACTGCCTTGGCAAGACTAATTTTGTTCAAAGTGACACATCTTACAGGGTCTTTCCAACCTAAATAATTCTGTAATGCTATGACTCTCTCCTATTCATTGTGGACAACTAGCTGGGAGTACCCCAGCAGCTACTTCAGGCATGTAGATTTGGTGTTGCTGTTCCTGGCTGAGGAAGCTGGTGGAGGAAGGCAGAGCAGCAGGAGGGTCCAGGAGGTGACTCAACCTCTTTGGGGCCAGCTCAGCCATTCCCATATCTCAGTAGCTCCTGCAAGAGTGAGAACAGATCTCTCTGTTCTGAACATGTTACCAGCTCGAGTGCAAGGCAGAAAGCCTCACTGACATGCCTCATGTCACAGGCACAGCCAGGAAAATACACATCCTTGGCTTTGATCCAGAGCACTTTCAGGTAATTTGAATCACAGAATGGTTTCAGTTGGAAGGGGCTTTAAAGGTCATCTAGCCCAATCCCCTCCACCAACCAGGGCCAGTCTGAATGGGTATCCACGGGTACTCACCAGGTCATTTCCCAGCCAGAACCAGGGTATAAGGTTAATAAATATTTGCACTGGCACCTTCCCCACTCCATCCTCCTGAAAGATAACTGCCCAGCAATAAAACAAGTTTGTTCAGACAGGGAGCTACTCACATGCTCAGCCTCTGCTTACACCCCAGCTTTGACTGTGTGGGTACATGGTTCAGAACAGGCACTTCACTTACAACAGCATCCTGGAGTGCTTGGGGTGTTTGCATCTCCTGCAGCACCACATAGCCCTGTCCTGGTTTGAGTCACAGCACCTTTAGAATAGGCTCGAAAACTACTCCAAAACATCCAAATGATTCTTTCAAATGCAGATTTCAGAGGACATTCTTTGCAGCTGGCTGCCCAGGAGCCCCTGAATGACTTCAGCAGGGCTCAATTCATAGGCAGAAGCCTGGTGCTGGTTCCTGAGCTGCTGGGGACATTCACCCCCAATCCCTAGAGGCAGTCACATCCCACAGTGCCCTAAACAGTCCTTTGATGGCAGCTGAATCAGGGAGAATAAAAAGAGCTATTTATCAAGTCCTGCCAGGCTCCTCAGCACAGCACAGACATGGATCTGTTGAAGCAGGGCCAGAGGAGGCCACAGCAATGCTGGCAGGGCTGGGAGGGCTCTGCTGAGAGGCCAGGCTGAGAGTGTTGAGGGTGTTGAGCCTGGAGAGGAGAAGGCTCCAGGGAGATCTTCTGGTGGCCTTGCAGTGCTTAAAGAGGCTGATCAGAAAGCTGGGGACAGGCTTTATATTAGGGTTTGTTGTGACAGGACAAGGGGTGATGGTTTGAAACTAAAAGAGGGAGATTCAGACTAGAGAGGAGGAAGACATTTTTTGCCCTGAGGATGGCGAGACCCTGGCCCAGGTCATTCAGAGAGGTGGTAGATGCCCCACCCCTGGAACCATCCAGGTTAGTTGCCTGGGGCTCTGAGCAACCGGTTGTCTCTAGTTGCAGATGCCCCTGTCCATGGCAAGGGGGTTAAGGGGGTTGGACTAGATGACCTTTAAAAGGTCCCTCCCAACCTAAACCATTCTGTGCGTTCATGATCCTCTACAGTTTAAAAGAGCATCTACCCTGGAAGTCACTGCCATGGTGAAGGCATTGCCTCTTCACCAGCTACTGCTAAACACCCTTTGTGTTTTGGCTGTCACCTGTTAGAGTGCCATCTGCCATCAGGTCCTGGATTCTGTTAATGGCATCCTGTTCAGAAGAGAAAAAGGAATGACAAATTGATCAAAAGGGAGGCAACAAACATTCCATGTGTTCAGATCAACTACAGGTTGAGGCTTGCATTGAGCTCCACAGTGTGAAAGACTTTGGTGAAGGACACACAACAGCATTCCCACACACTGAGGCAGTGAGACCCTCAGGCCAAGAAAGATGAAGTGAACTTTGGGCCATTCGAGTAACTTCCCTATGTCCCAAAGAGTTTTGCATTCCTAAATGACCTGGCTGCTACAGAAATCTGCCAAGGAAAGGCTGGGTAGTGCCAATGCAGTAATTAAGTTCCATGAAGCACACTGAGGTCCTTCTTCAAGATCCTGGATACACTCAATACATTCTAAAGCTTTTCACAGTTTTTTTCCCTGCTCCATTTAAGAGGAAACCTCTTTGACCAATCCAAAACCCAACTTGTTGATTTGATGGCTTGGTTAATTCCACAGTTACTCCAAGTATGCAGTTCCACTACACCTTAAGCTAGAATCTAAGCCCTGTTTCCAGTGTTCTGCCTCCCACCCTTTCTTGCCTTTATGTGACTGCAGAAGCAAGCTACAGTTTAGATTTCAACCAGAACAATTCCCTTAATTGGCTCAGTGGATACTTAGGTGGAGTTCTGCTTTGAGAGAGGTGAGGGCACAGCAGCCTGTGCTTGGGAGTTGCTGCACGTGGCCATGCTGGTGACACAGACAGAGGCACTGAGGCAGCCTCAGCAAGTCTGCAGACCACACCAAGCTGTGTGGTGCAGCTCTGACGCGCTGGAGGGCAGGGATCCATCCAGAGGCACCTGGACAGGCTGCAGAGGTGAGCCCAGGCCAGCGTCAGGAGGGTCAACAGGACCAAGTGCAGCATCCTGCATTTGGGTCAGGACAATTCCCAAGCACCAATATAGGCTGGGCAGTAACTGGCTTGAGAACAGCCCTGGGGAAAGGGAGTTGGGGGTACTGGTGGATGAGCTCAATGTGAGTCAGCAGTGTGCACTTGCAGCCCAGAGAGCAAATCGTATCCTGGGCTGCAGCAAGAGCAGTGTGGTCAGCAGGGCAAGGGAGGTGACTCTCCCCCTCTGCTCCACTCTGGTGAGACCCCACCTGGATTACTGCATCCAGTTCTGGAGCCCCTACTACAGCAAAGATATGGGCATGCTGGAAGGTGTCCAAAGAAAGGCCATGAGGATGCTCAGAGGGCTGGAGCTGCTCTGCTATGGAGACAGAGAGTTGGGGCTGTTCAGTCTGGAGAGGAGAAGGTTTCAAGGAGACCTTATTGTGGCCTTCCAGTAATCTTAAGAGGGCCTACAGGAAAGCTGCTGAGGGACTTTTTAGGAGGTTGGGTAGTGACAGGGGGAATGGAGCAAAACTAGAAGTGAGTAGAATCAGATTTGATGTTAGGAAAAAAGTTCTTCAGCATGAGGATGGTAAGACTCTGGCACAGGTTGCCCAGGGAGGTGGTGGAGGCCTCATCCCTGGAGGCGTTTAAGACCAGGCTGGATGTGGCTCTGGGCAACCTGATCTAGTGTGAGGTGTCCCTGGCCATGGCAGGGGAGTTGGAGCTAGATGATCCCTGGGGTCCCTTCCAGCTCTGACAATTCTGTGATTCTATGCCAAGATCAGGTGAGGTACAGAAGAACAGAAAGCATTAGCCACTTCAAAACAGATGTCAGATGGGTTCAAACTACAATCAACCACGCCATGACTGTTTTTCAGAGTCAAAACAAAATATTTAGAGAATAGAAAGAAAACACAGCTCTCACCTCATGGCCTCCCACTGGCAGGTTTATATGGTGCTGAGGCAGGCAATATTCCAAAGTAAATGCACCAGAAGATACACATTCTATAATGTATACTTACATTATAGAGAATATAAAGAACACACATGCAACTAGAGCAGAACAGCTCCTCTGGTTGTCTGTAAGCACAACACTGTCCAGCTACACAGGCAGTGCTGGAACTTGCTTCCAGCTCTGCTTCTGCTTCCCCCATAGCTGAACTGCTCTGTGCCAATATTTGTCACCACTACAGGATCCAGTGGCACACAGCCAGCCTGAGCACTTCTCACTGAACCCACCTAGTGAGCCAATGACCCTTCCCCGGCTGGCACACTGATGAGTGGCTAAATTTTTGGGGTTGATTTTGCTGAACTCCACCCAAATTCAAGCACTTTCAGTAATGCTAACACATGTTGCATGGATTTTGCCTTTACTTACCCACTTTCTCTCCCGTCTTTTGAACTCATTTCTTGCACCCCGACAGTTAGTCCTTACCTGTGTTCTTAACCCCAAATAAGAAGCCAAGTCCTCCAGCTGGATGACCTTTGTTTTCTACGGAGACAAAGCAGAGTCAGTGCAGCTGATCAGTTTGGGGTTAGCCCACTTCTTTTGCTTTCCAGTAAAAAAAAATCATTTAATAGAAAGGCAGAAGCTGCCATTCTACCTAACTTCTCCTAGCAAGCACTTCTCTGGCAAAATCTTCCTAACTGAAGTCACTTAAACCACTCTGCTCTGTGAGAACCCTGTTTGCTCTGACCCACTGCAGTGAAGGCCCAATACATTTGCCAGTGGTCACCCTGAACCTTTGCTTAGGTCATGAGCAGCACGAGCAGAGTAACAGCCAGAGCTCTGTTCTCCTGCCACCTGCACTTCTCAATTTCCAGTATGCTTTAGCAAGATCCTCTTTGTTTTTTTTTTTTAATTGAGTTGGCTTTTTGTGACAGGACAAGAAACGATGGTTTGGAACTAAGAGGGAAAATCTAGACTACATCTAAGGAAGGAATGTTTTATACTGAGGGTGGCAAGACCCTGGCCCAGCTCATTCAGAGAGGTGACAGATGCCCCATCCCTGGAACCATTCCAGGTCAGCTTGTTTGGGAGTCTGAGCAACCTGCTCCTGTTGCAGATCTCCCTGCTGCCTGCAGGGGATTGGACTAGGTGACCCTTAAAGGTGCCTTCCAACCCAAACCACTCCATGATTGAAGTGCATATTAAAATGTATTTAAATGCACAGGTCTGTAGCAGCACAGACATCAAAATCCAGACAAAACTGGCAGCATCAAGTTCTTTAGTCTGTTTTACTGATGCCATGGGTATTAATGCTGTAATAACCCTCCTGAGCAAGGGAACATGTTCACAAACGTCAGCGCTGGTGCACCCCTGGGCAGACAGCACAATGATCTCTCAGAACAAAGCATGAAGCAGGAGCTGCTCATTTTCACTTTGCTTTTCAAAGAGGTTCTTGCTGCAGCCCTGTCAGGGTGCAGCCACTATTGCTCACACCTGGTTTGACATTTCTCTGTAGCTCCAGAGAATTACAGAGAAAACACTTGGTGCACTCATCTGGAGCTCCTTAGTTCCTGTCTTTTTATCTTTGTTTAGATGCAGCAAAGGGATTCACTGTTTGTAAGGAATCTGGAAAGCATAAAGCTTATAGAAGTCTTCAGTTAACACTCTGGCCTACAATACAAGCCAGGTAAGTACAACCATGAGAGCTACATCTATATCATCAGATGCAATACTGCAAACCATAAATACATTTGTTGCTGATCTTCAGAGTACACTGGAAGGACACTGAAGATTTAGAGAGGTTGAAATAATTTTTTTTTTCATTAATAAAATCAGACAAAAAAGCCACACAAAGCCACACAGAATTAGGAGCTGTGAAGTTCGATGCAGCCAAGCTAGAGAACTGAATACCATGGACTGAAGACATGGAACTGGAACCAGTCCATGGAATTCAGTTCTCAGAGCTGGGACCTGCCCAGGTTCATCACATCTTCTTTTAGAAGAAGTCACACAAACAAGAAAAAACAGGATTTAAACCTTCACTTAAAGATATTCACCCTCAATGACCAAGTTTGGTGGAAGCTTCTCAAGGAAGATCCTGCAGTGAAGAAGAGCCCAGAGGGTGGGGTGGGATTGGGATGCACTCTCCACACCCTGGACTACAATGGCACTGCAAGGTCCCGAGCGGACAGAACACTTCACCACATGCTTCGTGTTTTGCAGAGCAACAAACCCCACACACACACTTCACCAAACCCATCTCGGCTCAGCTAGGATTCTGCTGCTGTCCTTGGCAAAAGGAGGAGACACATCAAGAGCCCCCGGGATTGAGATGAGTATTTTTTTTCCCCTCCCCCTCATCTTCCTGAAGAACGAGGAGGGGGTATAAAGGCTGTGAGTCCTTTGCTATCCCTTTCAAATGCAGTTTGCTGTTTCAGTTCACTGGCTGCGACTCAGATGCATGCAATGATCAGCTGCCAGGCGGGGCCAGAACGGTTTGATGGACAACGTGCAGGCTCTCATTTCCCAGTGCTCCACGGCAGAGGAACTCTTTAACCTCTACCCACTTCATTGTTAGTGTTTCCAAGTGCTCAAGAAGCCCACAGAGCTGGTTTGTAAGCTGTGTGTTGCAGCTATACCACTGCTGAGCCAACCAGTGAGGCTCCCTCCCATCAGGAGTGGGTGGTTCTGCTCCTCTAGGAGCACAGCAGTCAAGTCTGTAACCTGAGGGCTGGCCATTGTAAGAAGAAAGCACACGGGGTGGCTCCTGCAGCAGAGAATACCACAGCCCGAGGTCCGAGGTGGTCAGACTGAGGCAGAGGGGCTACTTGAAAGCCCCAAAGGGAAGGAGACTTCTAGCAAGGCAGCCTGAGGTGAGCTGCCTCCAGCCAGTTACATCAGTGAATTAAAGTTACTCAACAGAAGAGATAAATTGAATTTTAGCTTTTAAAAATGCCAAGTGCTCTTGATACAGTTTTCAGGCAGCTACCAGCAGCATGGCACTGCTTCTTGACCCAAGTTGATCATCTCCGTCAATAGAGCAGAAGATGAGGGCAATACGATCTAAATATTCAGCATACTTTCAAGATTAAAAATACAAACAAGCAAACAAAAATTCTAATTAAAAAAAAAAAAAGTTGTGAAAGCAAGCAGTGCCCCAGGTCTGCAACTCATCTCCACAAAGGAAATCAGGTGTCAAATTAGGTTTTCAGCCCCTGCTTCATTTCTCTGATGTCAGATAAGGTGACTAATATAAAACTATACAGATGTGCTCGAGCTGAACTTAGAGTTTGTGACTCATCTGTTCCATCGAGGACAACCACCAGGGCAAGGTGCAGACTCCAACCCCTCTGTGCTATCCCTTGGAAACCCTCCCAGCTTTTGTGGGAGATCCCAAGGGCCAGTGAGACAGCCTACTGTTCTTCCTACCGGTAGTGAAAAAGCAAGCTGCCTTAGGACAGATGTCGTGGTAGGCCTAAACAGGCCTCTTGGGCTTGTACATGTCCTGGCTTGTGCAGACATGTTTTTCTGCTGTTTTGGGGAGAGAGCAACCGCGGGAAAAGGGACAAAGGACCTGGCGCCACTAAGTCTGGGGTCCGGGGTCTGTCCATCACCTGTGGTTGCTAGGGGGCACATGATTGCCTTGTGCAGGGCCCGTGATCTGCCCAAAAAAGGATAAAGCAAGCCTATGGCTTCACCCAATATGGCAAAATCTTGGGTAACTGCCATTTGATTGGCTATCTTGTGTCCAAAGGTCCAATTGATCTTTGGGCTGTGTTATAAAGGAGCAGGGAACACGGGGTGCGTGCCTTCCACCATTACAGATGCCTGCTTGCATCCTGCCTGCTGCCTCCACGCATTCGCCAGCGTGATACAGTGAGACATCCTGCCTGTAAGAGCCTGCTTCCAGAGCCAGCCAGGATCAGGTCAGAGATTGTCTCCTCTTCCCCAGCGCTCAGGAGCCTGGAGAAACTTTAAAGCCTCCGGCAACTTTCGGCCCAGCAACACGGGAAACCCTGCCACGTGCTTTGGGTATTGTTTTCCTGTGATATTTTTGTGAGTAAATACCAAGCCTCTTGTAATCATTGATTGCCTTCTGCCATAAGCAGAAAGCTGCTTCTCGGGTCCATCTAGTGAACAAGCGGCGTACTGGCCGCAGGTGGTGCATTGACCACAAACCTTCTCTTTTCCAGTTTGGTTTGAGTTCTGTTAATGTATAGTTATTTCCAGATCCTGTTATAACCTGTATATAGTTTCCTAACGTTGCAAAGAGCCTGTTACTATTGTTATTATTAAATGGTGGTAGGGGGTGGTGCGAGTTCCGATTGTTTAATATTAATAAATTATATATTAATATTTTTATAATATCGTCTCGCAGTACCTAATTACCCCTCCCCGACAACAGAGAACAGCGCTTTTCCTTCATCTGCTGCTTGGCTGTACCCGGGAAGCCTTAGATGGGAAGGGGCGGACCGGGATCATGCTGCAGCATGGAGTTCCTCTGCACAGACAGCAATGGAAAACAGAGGGTGGTCCTAACAGGCATGGCTGCTTCCAGTTCCCCCTGTCAAAGAAACCTCTCTGGTTTGGTGGGAAACAATACTGAAATCACTGCACAGCTGCAAGAGGAAATGTGCCATCCAATGGTTCACCTTCACTGCCTGCTTTTCCTTAATCTTTAAACATGTCACCCAGAGCTCCTCCTGGCTGCTATTGGCGGTCTCATCTGCTTTTGGTGGTGCTTCTGATCAGAGCTGCCTGGCCTGTACCAGAGCCTTGGTTACTGAACAGGGGCTGCTCATTTGGGCTGCAGCAGTCAGCATGTTGCTAGCCTGGACACTGCCCAGCCAAAAGCACTCTGACCAGCAAGCACTGAGAGATGCAAGTCTAGTGCCTCTCTCCCTGTGGCCCTGTGGCACAGGGACACACCACCCAAACCGCCAGTGGCAGAAGAGGCAGAGAGCAGTGCAGCAAAAGCTGCATATGCCGTGGCTTTGCAGTCACTGCCGCTGCTCAGATGGCAACCTTCTGGAGCAGCTACCCAGCACAAACCTGTCTGTAACACCCGGGGCTTGCTTTGGTAACATACATGCAAAACTGGTCCAGGGTAGGAGATTCTGGATTCACAAAATGATTCAAAAGCTGTTAATTAGGAAAGTGATTTGCTCACTAACCGAGCCTTTCCCACACATCCCATACATCCAGATAAGGGTCCAGCTTCCAGTAAAGGAGGAAAGGGATTCATTAGGACAAAAGGTTTGCATTACATTATTAGAGTAAGAGTGGAAGAACACATCAGACCTCTGATATGCCAACTGTGGTGAGAGAGAAGTATTTGTTGTTACAGATCAAAAATTAAGTCCTCAGGAGCACACTACAGCTTTTCAACAGCCAACCATTCAACACGGTGAAAGGGAAACCTGCACACCCTCTTCAAGACAAAGCACCATCTCCTTAAGTATATCCCTGCCAAACATTAAGACACCAGTTGCAAACAAGAAAGGAGATGACAAGAAAAGTAGGCTCGACCTTTTCAGAGACAGACACATCCTGCCCGGCAGGCCGCAGCTGCTGCAGCCATTCCCCTTGACGCTGAGCTGAGACCCGGGGGTTGTTTTCTGAATCAGCAGCTGATATTCACAAACAAAAAGCCTGAATGTCCCAAATCCCAATCGACAGCAAACATCCCCATTCAGAAACCCTGGGGGTGATCCACCAGGCACTGTTTCCAATGCCTGTCCTGATGAGAGAGGGTAAGAGCCACAATGCTGCCCCAAAAAGGGAAGAGACAGATATCACAGACCATTTGAAACCGTGCATGGGCAAGTAACTAAGATAGACTTCATCTCAGCAGGGACTTTGGCTGCTTGTTGAATATCTAAGTAAAATGGAAGAGCAACGGAGCTCTTTGCCAAAGGCACTTTAGAGAAGGCTGGAAAGATGAGCAAGCTCAGGGCTGGCTTACCTTCACGTAGGCAAGGAAGTCCATCAGAAAGCTGCGAGACTGCACACAGCAAGGAGAACAATTGTTATTGTCACGTCAGACACTTATTTTAAGTCATGAACATTACATCCATCACAAATTTGCTGAGTACAAATAAAACTGTTTAGCGTCCATACCCCTTGCACAACAACATATCTAGATTGAATCTTAACTAGGAATTTGTGACAGGTATTTTCTAAGACAGAATATGGCTCAAGGACAATTTGCATTTGTTTTCTGAAAGGAAATCTTTGAATCTTTTACTCTTCACATCAGACATACTCTGAAACAGCCACATCTGGGCAAGCTTATGCATGGTGTATTAAGTTACACAGACACACAGCAAGGACATTCAGCACAGAGGTAAAACACCAAGTGATTCTGCTCGTGCAGATGCTCAAGAGTAGCCCCCATCTACTCTTGTGCACAGCACATGTGGAAGAAGCTCAAGTTATTTCCAGAGCTGTGTACCTGGAATCCTGCATCTCATTGTAAGTGGCTGTTTTCAAAGGCAATGCAAACAATGTACATTTAAATTAACAGGAGATAAAGTTACTCTGACAGCCTGGAAATCAATCAGCCTTAATCAACTGCTCAGCTCTAGACTCAGGATCTTAATTCTCAGCAGCTGGCCTCAACAAGGCAGAGCCAGCTGCTCTAACAGAATACTGAAATGCCTCTGCACATTGACCACCACGAGGCACAGGTGTGGATTGCCCTTCTTGCAAAGCTGTGTCTCCAACCAGCTGTGTACCTACAATTGCTTCTGAAGATGACTTTCAAGTCGACTCTTGTTAAAGTTCTAATTCCCCACTCCTACCAACCCAGAATCATTAGCTGCCTGCCAAGCTCTTTAGAGTGGAGAACATCCTTCTGTGTTCCCCCACACAAAGATTATTTTCTCCTTGACAGGCAGCTGTAGGAACACAGACAATAAACACCTTCTAGGTTTAAAGGATGACTGAAGTGGAACAGTTTAATATTTAAAGTACAATCTGTTTTTTTAACAAGATACAGACACACTTTTTGGAAGGAACTTTCAAGACATATGCATTTGGCTGTTCCCTGCATCTCAGGAAATTCCCCATCACCAGACACAACCACAATCTCTCTTGGTGTTAACCCTGGCATGACCAGAGGAATTGGTCCTACAGGGAGGGGTCCTCAGTGAGAACTTGCGACTAATGTTGAGTGGTATGGACTCCCTACAAGCTCCTCAGCCCACAGCTACTCTCTGTGATTCTCACTCCACTCAACGTGAGTGGAGTGGATTCTCACTCTCACTCCACTCTAGCAGAGGAGCAAATGCCCACAGGGCCCTGGAGAAAGTCCTTCTCATGAGATGCATTGGAGAGCTCAAAACTTGGCAGTTACAACCCAAAAGCAACTTCAGCAATTAAAATGTGTCTAACAGGTTTTCAGTGGGCAGCACAAGAACACTGCTTCCCACAGCAGGGCAACCTTTTCAGGTTGGCTGTGATATACCAAGTATCCCATTTTAAGCAGCAGCCCCAGCAGCCTGGCTGCAGGCTAGAATGTTGTGAGTTTGAAATGCTACGAAATGGGCACCAAATTCCACATTGAGCCTTGTTTTCACCTGGCCCATGCTACATGGGCAGGGCAGAGCTGACAGTAAGAGAGTTTGGTTTCAGTCCTTGGATGAAAGGAGGAGAGAACTCCTTTCCAGCAGTACACCTCAGCACTCTAAATAGACTTGTGGGAGTCTCGAATGAAGGGCTACAGCACCAGGAAACACTCCAGGTTCACGTGTGCCCTACATGCCACCCAGCTTTCACAAGCAGGAACCTTTGGCTGCCTCCTGGTTTCCAGTTTGTTTATCATGAAGCAGAATGCAGTAAGGGTCTAACCAAGGTAAGAGACCTCCAGCCCAACATACATACCTCTTCCTCTGTCATTGATTCTTCAACCCCTTCCTCTTCAACTACAAAACTCTCCTTCAGCTTCAGGTACTCTTCGTACTCTCTCTTCTCCTCTTCTTCTTTTGCCCTCCTCTTTTCCTCTTCCTGGACAGAACAGATAACAAGTAGTCAGTCTGCTCCTCCCCAGAGCAGGTTTAAGTAAAGCAGCATCTTCTTTCTCTGTGGTCTGGCTTTACTAGGACTGACAGCAGATCAAGTGTTTCTGAAATGAGTCTAAGTTCTCCCTTGGAGGCATGGTTAATTTCAGCAGAAGCCATCTGGCAAGGCAGTGTCAGCTCACACACAGTACACCTAGGCTGGCTCCTCACTGCTGACAGCAGGGAGCAAAGCACTCTGCTATAGAAACCTGCTTTCCTAATTTGCACGAATCTGGTTCTTCTGCAGATCCCGGGACAGGAAGTCCTGCCCCTAACTGTACTTTGATGCAACATCCACATTTTCAGTATGTGGTCTCAATTCTGCTCTGACAGGCATTAGAGTGCATGGGGAGTGGTCACAAAGGACAGGGGAGTTACACTGGTGCCCATCTGTTGGCCTGTAAAAGAGTGTGAAGTAAAATCCCTTTCTTAGGACACAAAAACCAAATGTGTACATGGACTGGAAAGATCCAAGTATGGTAGACAGAGGGGGTAAGGTACGATTGTGTTGGAAAAGAAGAAAAAGAAAGGTTTTTCACCTTTCATTGTTAACCAAAACCTTAATTATTCACAGGAAGGCTCTCAATTATTCACAGGAAAAATATTGTCAGTTCCCTACCCTGAACAACAAATTAATAATAATGCTGCCCCAGAAGACTCCAAGCCTGAGGTCAGCAAAAGGCTGAGGCCTGCAGAGCAGTCAGACTCACACAGCAAAAGCAGCATCACACTGCAGTTAAAGTGAGCCAGCAATGTGCCCTTGAGGCTAAAAAGCCAAGGAGATCCTGGGGTGCACTAACAGTGTGGGAGGCTCTCCTCCCCAAAAGCTCTGCCCTAGTGAGGCCACATCTGGGGTATTGTACCCAGTCCTGGGCTCCCCAGGCCAAGAGAGACAGGGAACTGCTGGATAGAGTCCAGTGAGGACTATGAAAATGCTGAGGGGCCTGGAACAGCTCTGGGAGGAACAAAGGTTGAGAGCCCTGGGGCTGAGAGCCTGCAGAAGAGCAGCCCCAGAGGGGAGCTGAGCAATGCTCACCAAGAGCTAAAGGGTGGAGGGCAAGAGGATGGGGCCAGACTGGACATGGCAGTGATAGGACAAGGCACGACAGGCAAAAACTGGAGCCCAGAAGGTTCCATCTGAAACTTCTTCACTGGTGGGGGGGCTGGAACCCTGGAGGAGGCTGCCCTGGAGGCTTTCAAAGCTCACCTACATCCAGTCTGCTGCAAGTAGCCCTGTTTTAGCAGGGGGGCTGGACTAGATTATCTCCAGAGGTCCCTTCCAACTCTACCATGCTGGGATTCTGCGATAGATCACTTAACTGTTTCAAATGGGAACAGATTTTTATTATGAGCTCACACATTTGCAGCTTTCCATCATTTTCTTTTAAAGGTTGTTTTGCTCTTCTCCAAAACATTTGACCCATGTAATCCCACACGAGAAAAATGTTTCCTTACACAACAGTTCCTTTGTTTGTAAGAGCACTTGGTAGAATGGAATTCCAACTGGACCATCCTCTGGCTGCTATCACATTGCAAAGGCTTTACTGAAACACAGGAAGAGTTCTTTGCATTTCAGTGACCACCTCTGGGCATTCCTTCATTATTAGCACAGGAACTGAACTCTTCAAGAGCAATCACACTGATTTTGAAATGCTTGTCATGCTCCACCTTTGATGCTAATATGGTAATTGCTTCCTTAAATGGCTGGAAAGCAAATGCTTGTTCCATTAAAACAGGAAGAGACAGGAACAGGTCATTAAGTATATTGGAGAATGTGCACATTAAAACCCAAGATGCTATGCAAGGCCAAAACCAGTGAGATGCCAGAAGTGAGGATGGGAGGGTTGTTTTCCCACAAAAACCAAAGAGAAAGTGCCTTTGGTGCTGGCTGGTGTTTAACCAAACTCTCAGAAAGTCACAAGATGGAATACTTCCAAGTGGCAACCAGGAGAAAAACAGGACTGGAAGGATCTTTCTGTATGTGCAAGTCAAATTGGTTTTGTTAACCTCATGAAGAGAGAGAACTGAGGAAGCTCTTGAGATGAAACGAGGCCATTTTCTGGGTCAGGCATCACTGCAATGATTATTAGCAAAAGCCCAACAGTAATTTTTTTCTTTGTGTTACAGGTGCCAAGCACATCCCCCCCATATTTCATCTGCAAGTGACAGCAACTGTTCTTCTCTTGTAAATGCACTGAATTTAATCTTGAGCTTGGAAACACAGGAACAAGGCTCTTCCCCATGTCTACTGCAGAGGCTGTAATTCAACTAGGTTTTAATGAGAACAACAACAAAAACAATCACAAACCCTGCAAACTGCTTTGCAAATAGTTTCTAGAAGGCTCTATTAAAAAAAAAAAAAAAATCAGAACAGAGCTTCTCACACAATGCCAGCATGGTGGGGGTTGGAAGTGACCTCTGGAGATCATCTGGGCCAACCCTCCTGCTAAAAGCAGGATCCCTGGGGATCATCCAGTCCAATCCTCCTGCTAAAGCAGGGGCACCCATAGCAGTTCGCCCAGGATCACAATATCCAGGCAGGTCTGGAATCCCTCCAGAGGAGGAGACTCCAGAATTTCTCTGGGAAGCCTGCTCCAGGGCTCCAGCATCCTCACACCAAAGGAATTTTTCCTCACGTCCCATTTACAGCTGGGTAAAACAGCAACTAAGAAATCATTTCCTGTTTCTGGAAGGCCGAACAACAAATGCTCTCTCCCTCACCTACCTGAAGAACATGCCTCCAGTTCTATCAAAGCACACCAAGACATCACTGTCAGTGCTGCCATTCCCAACACAAGCAGAAAAGCTTCTGTGGTGCTTGGGCATAGTTTAGAGTGAATCTTGTGGAGTACGGTTATAGGTTGGACCTGGTGATCCTGAGGGGCTTTGCCAGCCTGGACGTTTGTGATTCTCTGCTGTGAGCCTGGCAAAGCAGCCACCTCTCAGCACCCCCTTTACAGTCTCCCTGAAAGCTTGGTTTCCAAATCCTAAAGTTTAATGCTAAGATCAGCAGAGCTTTTCCAGGTGAGTAGCTACATGGGGCAGCCCTCAAAGCCTTGCATTTCCTGGTGGTTCCATAACACTAGGTATCTCCAGAAGCTTTTTCATCTAAATATTCCAGCCACTTCCTTAGGGAGATGGTTGAACACCATCCCTGGAGGGCTTTAAAAAAAGAGATGCAATACTGAGTGACACAGTTTAGCACCAGACTTGGTGAAGTTATAAAATGGTTGCAGTTAATCATCTTAAAGTCTTTTCCAACCAAAATGGTTCTGTGATGCCTGACCAGTCTCACATGCTGCACTCCACAAGTTCACCTATGACTCAATCTGTAGAAAAAAAAAGATTTAGGCAAACTGTAATCTGGTTCAAAGCCAAAAGATAACTTTAGACAACTGTCCTGGAAGAAGTGACTAGCAACAGCAGTGGAAGTTGAGCAGAGGGAACCCAGCAAAGCCAGGCTGCCTGCTCACATTTGTTTCCAAAGCCTTTCCCCACCATCATGCAAACCCTTCTCTTTCACATGCCCGGATCGTGCAGCGATTGCAGAGAAGGTGCAGGCTGCATTCCTACAACCACCGGTCTGTGTGCACAACCCACACTCAGAAACACTCTCAGTACCCCAGGGTCTGCTAATGAAACAGAGGCCAGCACTTGCTTCATACAAGTCACACAGAGGGCACTCAGCTGGAACAGAAACCTCAAGCCCACATATTTGTTAGGTTTCTTCACCCCTCTCCATCTGATCTCACTTAAGTGCTGTGCAGCTCAGTAGTAAAGCATGTGGCTCAGGGAGATAGCAGTTGGGCCACCTCCCTCCAGCCACGCCTGGGCTGTAGGGAAATCCCAGCACCATGGAAATTTGCTTGCTCACCTTCAGCTGCCTGCTTCTTCCCCCCCCCCCCCCCCCCCNNNCCCCCCCCCCCCCAAGCAGGTTTTCATCTCTCCTCACCTACCCACCGGTTACCCGAGCTGGGAGCTTGCTACAGTGCCAAGGTTTCTTTTTGATCGGTTTGCTGAATATGTAGAACAAATTCTCCCACTTGGACCATGGCTTTATTAAAAAAGAATTAACAACTTAAACCTTTCTTCTCTTTGTTTTGCCAGGATGTCCACACTCTCACTGCTGGGCTGATTCTACTGCTCACTTGCTCCAAGTCTCTCATGTCACCTTCTGCATAAGAGGCCCAAAAGCTTCCAGAGCGCCATGCAGTTTGTGGATCTCCAGCACTTTGGGAGACTCTTTCCAACACCCTTATCCCTTCCTATACCAGACCTGGTCAAGACTGGCTTCCCACTGCACTCAGTCCTTCCTCTGTGTACCCTCCATCTCACCTGTCCACCAAGGACTTGCTGTGAGGATCCTTTCAGATCATTAACTTCAGTTTGCCTCTTGGTTGGACCACAATGATTATTTTCTTTACCTGATGGAATCACAGAACCATGGAATGGTTTGGGTTGGAAGAGACCTTAAACATCATCTAGTTCTAAAGCCCCTGCCATGGGGGTCTACCTTCCACTAGACCAGGTTGTTCAAGGGCCTGTCCAAGCCTGGCCTTGAACACCTCCAGGAAGGGGGCATCCACAGCCTGCGTGGGCAAGCTGTGCCAGTGTCTCAGCACAAACAACGCACTCATTATGCCAACTGCACAGGAAGCCAAACTTTGCCAGGTGAAACCCTCGGTAACTTAAACTCTTTTAGACTAACAGCTGGAAGCAGACCTTGACTCTTGGGATCAAACACCCCTCTGGAGCCCTGAGGACTGTTCTGGCTGGCTGAGAGCTCACAGCCTTTGAAGATATGACTGTTTTTAGCAAAGGGCGAGGACCCTTACTGTACTGTTAGGCAGGAAGGTGCTGAAGCTTTCCATGCAGTAACCCACTTAAAGTGGCACTCAGACTAAGTAATATTTGCCTACAAAGTAAGGAGCTTTTCTAAAAGCTCTGCCTAAGCAGCTTTCCCAGTGAGGAAACTGGTAGTTCTGTGCTTGCCACTCCTCCAGATGAGATGAAGGAGCACCTTGCTGACAAAGGGATCATTTACAAGCAGCTTATTCCACTGCTAAGTGGAAGAGATCCACTGGTAGTGAGGAAGGGAAGGCAGAGCAAACACTGCACTCTTCAGCCACCACATGCTGCCAGCTGGTCCTTGTTCGCAGCCAGTTCCTTAACGTGCAGGATGAGAAATAGCACACTGGATCGTATGCCAAACGCTTTGAGGCTCATGGGCCACAGAAACCCTCCTCCTCTAACATTCAGGTTTTGTGCTGTTGGTTCAGGTTCTGCAGGAAGTGAAAAGGAACTCGACAAGCAAACGATTCAGCAGAGGGCTCTCTAGCACTCCTTCCCCAGTCACTGGTTAGACACCACATCAAAAAGCACTTTAAGAAGACAAGGTGAGTGTTCTCACTCCTCCTCAACCCCTAGAAATCTAAGTGGAATGAGTTTTCTGCAAGTTTTTCAATTTGTACTTCCTTAGGAGAAATTAATTCTCAGGAAAACTATACTCACTTGAAAACAAATGCCTCAAGTGTAACTACACAGCTGGTTCCAAGCAGTCTGGATGCCAGATCCTGAAAAGCTCTGCTGAGAAGCACACAAATCTTGAACGAATATTTCAATGACGGTGGTGAGACCCTGGCCCAGGTTGCCCAGAGAGATGGGAGGTGCCCCCATCCCTGGAACCATTCCAGCTCAGGCTGTTTGGGCTCTGTGGAACCTGCTCCAGCTGCAGATGTCCTTGCAGACTGCGAGACAGGTGGACTGGATGAGCTTTAAGGGTCCCTTTCCAGCCAAACCATTCTGAGAGTTTATGATAATGCCAGGCAGAACAAAATCACTTGACAATCACCATTGTAAAGCTTGGTGTCTGTTCTTACATGACCAAAGATCCTCTACAGAATCACGGAATTGTTTCCATTGGAAAAGTTCTCTAAGGTCACCAAATCCAACCATTGACCTAATGCCAGCATGGCCACTAAATCATGTCACAGAGTGCCACGTCTACATGTGTTTTAAACACCTTCAGGGACAGGGACTCCCTGGGCAGCCTGTCCCAATCTCTGACCATTCTTGCAGCAAAGGCATTTTTGCTAATATCCAACCTCAATCTCCACTGGCATAAAGAGCCATAACTTAACGGTCTGAGTTCTGAAGAGCTTCAGCAGGACCCTTGGGACCACCAGCTGATCCTCCCACCATAGCCCTGAAGATCCAGACCATTGTTACTTAGGTACTGCAAAACTGAAAGCCTAAAAAAAATTGCCCCAGTTTGGAAACTTCGGGCAGAGCTCAGCTTTTGCAACAGCAATCTCATTTTAATGTAAGAGTGAACAAACTCCAGTCCCCACTCCTGTTGTGACCTCTTATTTCACAACACTTAGAAGCCTGCTCACTGAAGGCTGGCAGTTTCTCTGCTGTACCAAGCTGTGTCCACTCTGCGGCGCATTTAGAGGCAATGCTGGCTGCTCAGTGCTGCTCTTCCGGAGGAGCCATAGCTGTCAGCCCTGCATCTGCACAAGCAGGCTCCTTGCCACAGCTAAAGCTGGGCTGAGGGAGTCCTGTATACAGAAATCCCTGTGCACAGAGAAACAAGCCTCAGCTTGGGTGAGCATCCTGCAAAGCTCTGGCTGAAGGCTCTGTTTTGCAACATCTGAGGAAGTTGGCTATCACTGGTAAGGTGTCGGTTGGTAAGCCAGCTCACCACCAAAAAACTCCAAGAGTGAAAGGGAAATCCCCAGGGTGAAGCAGAGTTGAAGCAAATGCCAGTTACAAAGGAGTTCCCTTACATCTAGAGCCAATCAGGTCATCAGAACACCGGAAAGGAAACTTAAAATTTAAAAATATATTACCTGGTTTGCAACACTGAAGCCAAGAGACAACTGCATTTAGTGATACCTGCACACAAGCACCCTGCAATAGAAGCAGGAGGGCATCTGCACAGAATGCCAGCAAGGTGAAGGCTGGAAGGGTCCTCTGGAGATCATCCAGTCCAACCCCCTGCTAAAGCAGGGCACCCACAGCAGCTTGCCCAGGATCACAATGGCCAGCTAGGGGTTGGAATCTCTGCAGAGGAGACTCCACAACCTCTCTGGGCAGCCTGCTCCAGGGCTCCCACACCCTGATAGGCAACAAGTTTCTTCTCAGGTTCAGTTGGAACCTCCTGGGTTCCAGTTTGTGCCCATTGCCCCTTGTCCTGTCCACTGGGCACCACTGAGAAGGATCTGGGCCCAGCCTTTTGCCACCTTTCCTTTATCTATTGCTGAGCATTGCTGAGATCCCCTGTGGGGCTGCTCTTCTGCAGGCTCAACAGCCCCAGGGCTCTCAGCCTTTGCTCCTCACAGAGCTGCTCCAGGCCCCTAAGTGTTTTCATAGTCCCCATTGGACTCTCTCCGGTAATTCTTTGTCAAGAATATGCAAGATTTTAGCCCCTTTAACTCCTTTGAAGGCACAGTTCCCACTTGAAATAATGTGCAGTTGCCCAAAATAAACTGGAAGGTCCACGTGCTTATAAACACAGCTCAAGAATTCTTGTTTCCCTGGACTCCATATCTCAGACTGCTCGAGTGGGGAGTGTCTGTGACAGGTTTAACAGTGCTGGTGACTTTATCAAAGATCAGCACTGGGGATCTTCTAGATCTCCATGCTGCAACGTGATTTCTATCCACCTTGAATACCTCCAGGGATTGGGCCTCAACTACCTGCCTGGGCAATCTGTTGCAGTGTTACAGCACCCTCATGTTGCAGAACTTGTTCCTCACATCCAGTCTAAATATGCTCTTCTCTCAAACCATTGCCCCTCATCCTGTCACTGCAGGCCTTTGCAAACAGCCCCTCTACAGCCTTCTTGCAGCACACTTCAGGCACTGGCAGGCCTGCCTGTAACAGGATTGGAAAGGTAAGATGTTAAGATCATAGACAGACCACGCTTACATGCACAGTAATCAAGTATCTATTAATTTCATTTGTTTCCCCCCCATCACTCAGGCAACACAAACTGAAGTCTGGTTATTACTGCACTCCCTGCATCACTGCTTGCTTTGTTGACTGAAGCAGGAACTTGAGTGACACAGCCCAGACAGCTACAGTCTTGAATAGTTCTGTTTTCTGTTAAAGGCTCACATGAAGACAGACTTAAAACTGCTAGGAAACACTTGTGGATGGACATTAAATATTGTCGGACATATTGACTTTGACCTGTGCTCAAAATGTGATTGGATTATCAATTTGTCTTAGACACAAAGAAATAATACAGTCTTGAAAACAGAGTGGCAGAATGTCTGTCCCAGAGCCTGGTGGGCTGGCTTAGTGTCCTGATAAAGGCCACTGGGAAAAGCAAACAAACCAAACAAAAAAAGGTTAAAATTGCAGAACTGAAGTAGCTAAGGAAGGTATTGGCTAAAGTCAATAGCAAGCTAGATTCAGGCACCTGAGCAGTTCTCAAAATTCTTGCAGTTGCTCCTCTGGACTGCTGAGCACAAAGCTCGAATAATATAATAAACCACAACCCCCCCCAGCCTTCTCTCTGTTTTTCACTGAGCCTTGCAAGATGGAGGTGAAAGTGTTCTAGTGCAGCCTGTACTCAGAGCACTGGAAATTAAAGCAAAGAAGAGTTTCCTTATCCAACCAAAAGAAATTTCTCAGCCCCAAACTGAAGCGAATGAGAGACACACACACAAAAGTTGAATATGTTAATAAGCACTTTTTGTGTGGAGTGGTCTCTAGTCAGAATTTCACTCTGATTTTCTACACAGCTTTTCAGCCATGCCTGACTGTTTCTGCTCGGTCAGCAGCACTGCCAAACCCCAGGCCACACATAGGCAAACAAAAGGATAACATCTTTGTCTTGGACTACAGCTTCTTTTCAGTAGGTTGGCCAAGCTCAGCTGCAATCTTTCACTTTCTGCCCTGCTGGTTACAGTTGTTGGGCAGGCAGCTCGAGGGAGCTCTGTCAGCATGACACACAGCAGTAGCAGGTCCACAACCTGAAGACTGGGATTCATTTTGCCCCAGACTTGCCCATGGGTGGGTGCTGGCTGTTCCATGTGTGTATTGATGGCTGGAGCAGTGCTCACTTCTGCCAAGCACTTGGAAGAACGACACTGGGATCTACAGCTGAAATCACTAAGACTTACTGCAACGCAGAGTGGAGCAACAGAAAAGACTATTAAAATGTATGCAGCAGTACTGAAAGGCAAAGGGAGCTTTGCTGCTCACAGAACAGACAGAGCTGCAATCTCAAAGATGAACTTGGTTCCAAACTTCCAGCTGCCAACCCAGACGTGCCCGCCCGGCCGTGCCCGCCTGCCAGCCCACCTGCCCATGCCCACCTGCCGCTCCTCCTCCAGACGGATTCTCTCCTCTTCTTTCCTCCTTTCCTCCTCTCTTTTTGACTCAAGCTTTCTCCGTTCTTCTCGCTCTGCTTCTTCAGCCTGACAAACACAAAAGCATTATGCAAGGCAAGCCCTGCTCTTCCTGGGCATCTAGATTTTTCATTTCTATTGTGGTAGCATGAGGGAGGTTCTGTCTTCCCAGATGCACGTTCAGAAGAAAAAAAAAACACAACAAAAAACAAAGCCACACGTCAACAACAACAAACAGTGAAGAGAATAAGGAAAATGAAAATCCCCAAATGTTCAGCATTCTTACCATGGTAAATTGAGAAACTGCCCTTCTCATTTGCATTAGCTCTATCTCCATAAGGGTTTCGGCTTGCTAAATGCCTATGAGCTTATTTCAAGAGTGATATTAAGCAATGATCTATCATGGCATTCCATTTCTCCTCAAAATTTAGTTAGAAGAGACTTTAAGAAGAGTTAAAAAAAGGCAGAATATAGATTCTTTAAACCCACGTATTCATACTTCTCATTAACCTGGACTGAATCTCTCACAGGAGAAGCTGTACTGGTCCCTCTGGATAATTTTTTTTTTTTTTTTAAACTAATCTAGCAAAGAGATTGTTGTGAAATGGGAAAAAGCCAAAGCATTCAGTGCACCATTTAGAGATTTAAGTTGCTCTGCAGTCTCTTCAGCAAACTTACATTTGAAATTATATGAAAAGAACAAGCAAAGAACATTCAAAGGGAGGATTTGTGGCTGTGAATGTTTCAGAGAATTACTTGCCAGAGTAATTTAGTTGTGTACATGCGATAATAAAAATCACATTTTCAGATGAACCAAAAGATTCCCCACTCCATCAGCCCATGCTTAGCTAACTTCATTCAACTCTGCTCACATTTTCCACCAAAGTAGTATAATTGCATAGAACCAATATGGAAAGTAGTGACAAAATAGTTCAAGCAGAGTACGAGAGGGACCGTGATGGAAGCTGACACAGAACACTAACCAAGCTGAGTACCAAACACACCAGCTACAGGGCATGTCACTGGGATGGGTGGGGGTAAAAAACTGGATTTAAACCTCAGGTGATACTAACATCTCAGGATGGGATCTCACTGCCTTTATTTGGACCCTGTACACGCCAGAGATGTTGGTACTCTCATAAACCTTGCCTTTTTGTAAGATGTGTGAAGTCTGCTGTGCACTCAGCCTCTGCCAGGCATAGGCTGCTGGAGCTCTTAGCTGCTTTTTGCAACCACACATTCCAAGTTGCAGAGTTTGTAAAACACACTTAGAACAACTAAAAGGAATTCATGCATAGCCTGCTGCCATCCATGAGCACGCTCCAGAGAGAAAGCTTCAAAGTGCTTGTTCCTTCCCTGGGATTAAAATCTACAGTCTCAAAATGCACCTGCATTGCAGATTTCAGTGGATGACAGGCTCTGCTTCCCATCTCATCCAGTCCATAACAACAAAAAACATGGCTCACACAGATAAACCCAGACAAAAAGCTTCTGAACTGCCAGAACACCACTCAGAATTGCCCCTGGTTCTGCTCACAGCAGTGCTATGTGGGTGCTGAGTCTATCTTTAAGGGGAGATAGGACTAAGCTGCAAGCCAGAGGAAGCATCCAATTGAAGAGAGTTGGAGAAATTAACTCCTCTCCCTTTCCCAAGAAAATGCCAGAGAACCTATGGGCAAGAAAAGACACCATATTCCATCTCCATGGGCTACAACATCAAAAGCCGGACTAACGTTTGTAACACGAAAGCACTGCGCTGACAACACTGCCTTTGCCTTTCTGGTGTGCCCGCTGTCAGCGGGTCTTTGCTGCCACTCAGGCTCTGCTCTGGGCTCTCTAGGTGCCAGGAACTGCTTACCTCTCTCTGTGCTTTTCTGGCTTGTTTCTCTTCTAATTTCCTCTGCTTCTTCACACCAATTTTCCCAGACACCTGAAATTCTGGCACCTCCTCAGCACCATCTTCCTCTGCATTAAAGACCAAACAATAGCTTTTAAGTCAGCTGTAAAAAGCCCCTTTAGGAAAACTTCACTGCTGTCCAGGCCAGCAGCAGCAGATGGAAAGGGGACACACATGTACACTTCAGACAAGAGCTTTTAGACAGAAAAAAGCAAAACACGCAAAATACCTGGGGACTGTCAAAAGTCATGGAGAAGAAGTAAGAAGGCAAACGCAGACTGGAACGACACCAGAGGTAAAAAAACGTAGTAGCTTTTTTGAGGGAAGGCTTTTCATAAACACCACCTGCTTCCCACAATTACAAGAGATGCTTTCTATTGTACACAGAATGTGCCAGTGGTGTCGTGATGCAATTGCTTACATTGTGCCTGCAGACACCTTTTGTCCCAGTTACCTTCGAGCTCAGCTCAGCAGCCATCCATTCAAGAAGTGGGGGTCAGAGCCATGTCAGTCACCCACTAGTTCTAGCCTGATATAACCAACGTTTAAGGGAGGAGGAAGAAAAATAGAAGCTTCCTGCACTGTGAATCTTGAGCTTGACTGCACCAAAAGTACAGGGAAACAGCTCCCTGTTGTACAATTGACAGATGATTATCTGTGTAAAGATGATTTCTGCAGCTGGGAAATAGAAGACTCATGCTGAAATGGTGCACAAATCCATTATATTGCTGCTCACCCATGGGCTAAGGAAGACTAAAGAGCTTTAAAAGACTGCCAGTTCCTCCCCACCCCATGGTTCAGGAACATTTGCCCACTTTATTTGATAACCTAAATTAGTTCTTGATCCTATAACCCAAGTACACTGGATTGACCTTGACACTTTAAGAGAAATCATGAGCTCCCTTTGTGAAACACCACACACCACCTAGAGATGCCTGTATCTGAATCAGATGGCAGGACCAAAACAAATGACCTCTGTCACACGCATCCCTGTTGGGGTAGCCTACACATTGTGCACCCAGACTGCTGCTATGCTCGGTGCCCACTTCAGATCCATGCATCTCCACTCACTGAAGAGTGGCACTGCCAGCTCCTACTCCTCTCCTGAGAAACAGCATTTATTTAGGGAGGGAGAAGTGGAAGAGAGTTGGGGTGTGTGTGGGGAAGTTCTTATTTAGCTCTCATCTTCAGGAGTGAAGAAACCCTAACAATTCCAAACATACACAACAGCCCTTGGTCTGTGAGGTCAGGCTAACAAGAAGAGCGAGCCCATCAGGTTCAATAACCAGTTCCACAGAGCCTGCAGCAGCTGGAGCTGGACCTGGACCTTACCACGTTGTGGCGACCACCAGAACTGGTTTGTTAGACATTTATCATAGGAAGCTCACTCCAGAGCCTGGTCTCCACTTTTGGGAACCACCAAAAGCTGCCATTAAAGGAGCATGTGTATGAGTGAGCCTCACCTTTCTTTTCTGTGTGGACTTTGGTTTGAAAGACTCTGGTTCTACTAATTCCAGCACACAACATGGTGCCATGGTAAAGCCACCGAGACACATCATTGGAAACGAATGCAACTGAGAGCTGTGGAGGTGGCTCTCAAATAACTTTGCTGTTTCCGGGACACGGAAGTTAATACTAGGCAGGCTTGCTGAACTAGGCTTTAGAGATCTACTGGTAGCTGGTTACTGGGACAATCAAAAGGGTTCTCCCTTCCTACACCAAAAAGAGGGCAACAAGGGACACTTGGACTTGACACAGTTGCTTCTACAGTTTTGTTTAAGCTTCAAATAACTTTATTTGTATTTAAAATACCAGGCTAAGTTCAAAACATGAGTGAGTGACCCAGCAATTGCAGTTATTTCTCTAATATTAACAGTTCAGTACTGGTATTGTTCTCATTTAAATAGTTCTTTCTGGAGAACACCACAAGCAGAAACCACCACATATGGCACTGTTCAACCTGAAGCTCTCAACACTTCTCAGATGTCCTCTATATTAAGAATACCTGAGCCAGAGGTTAGACAGAAGACTGGAGAGGCTTTTTAAGCCTTTTCCCAGTGCTGGATCAAACATGGCTTTGTTCAGCAGCACTTGCTTTCCTCCTGTTTGAAGCACCTAATGTGATCCCTTAAGCATCACTTCCCCCAAGCTTTTCTTAGTGTGTGGAGTTCCATCTACAAAAAACAGAGATAGTGATGCAGACAGCCTATGATTCAGCAGAGTTTTAAAGGTCAGCCTGGTACACCCAGGGTACTAAGCCTGGGTGCAATTAATATCTGCTAAAGAAACCTGAACATGCTGACAAGAAGCTAAGGGCATGGTAAAAGGATTTGCTCAGTCAGCTGGTTATCAGAGTGGATGCTGCACAGACCAGTGGGATTGCTTTTGGTTGACGTCAAGCTGCCATTTCAGTAGCTTTTAAAAAACAGTTTTCATACACTCACAGCTGCCAGCAGGAGCAGATCTGACAAGGGGTGAATCCATGGGAGCATGCATTCCACCTACCCCCGGTGCTTCAGATGTGGCACGAGGTGTTTGGGTACTTGTGCTCATCTCTGAAAGCTGTTTGCCATTGCCAGCTGTTGGCCTGCTGGAAACACCCTGTGGAAAAGGACCTGAGACTACTGGTGGACAATACGTTCACCAGGAGCTACTGATGTGCTCTTGTGGCCAAGAAGGCCAACGACATGCTAGGGTACAGTAAGGACAGTGTAGGCAGGAGGTCAAGAAAGGTTTTCCTCCCCTTCTACTCAGACCTAGGGAGAGCTCATTTGGAGTACTGGGTCCAGTTCTCAGCTCCTCCTTCAAGGGAGACAAGGAACTACTGGAGAGTGCAACAGAAGCAAGAGATGCTAAGGAGCCTGGAGCATCTCAGTGAGGAAGAAAGGCTGAAAGCCCTGGGGCTGTTGGGCCTGGAGAAGAGCAGCCCCAAAGAGGATCTGAGCAATGCTCATCAAGAGCTAAAGGGTGGGGGGGCAAGAAGATGTGGCTAGACTTTCTACAGTGGTGCCCAGTGACAAGGGCAGCAGGTACCATCTCAAACACAGGGTATTCCTCCTAAACATGAGAAGAAACCAGAGCCCTGGAGTACGCTACCCAGAGGAGAGGTTGTGGAGTCTCCTGCTCTGCAGAGATTCCAATCATACCTGGACATTGTGATCCTGGGTAAGCTGCTGTGGGTGCCCTGCTTTAGCAGTGGGGGTTGGACTGGAAGATCTCCAGAGGTCCCTTCCAAACCCCACCATTCTGTGTTCTACACAAAGGGTCTGTCTTGCCTTGTATTAAACTTTGGAAGTGAAGCAAATGGAGTCCCATTCACAAACACGGATTGGAGCCACACACATGGCTACTCACAAACAGTCCTCTGGGCACGGCTAGCTGCTTTATTTACTGTTTATGCAGCATCTGAGACAAGGAGTAAGAGAAAACAGTGGAAGACGCCAGGCAAAACAAACAGCGCATGCTGCAGGCAGAAGACACATGCATGCTGTTACCACTGAGCAGATGCCTAACAGTGAAAAGGAAGTGGGCCACCACACAGAGAGGTCTGGGCACTACTCATGAGTAGCACAGCCCCACAGTGGGACAGCCCTAACCATTTTTAGCTTTATTACATTTGGTGGCTCTCCAGCTCAGGAACAAGACCCTGCCTTGTTAATCTGAAGCCTCAAAAGCAGCCTATGCTTAGGACAGGAAAAGGACAGCAAACAAAGGACCTGAGCCTTTCTGAGCAGAAGTCAAACAACTTGAAGTCTCTCAACTAAAGCCATGTGGCACAACTGAGACACCATACACCCACCCACACTCCAAGTGTCTCAAGGGCACACACATGCTGTGGATACTTTGACAACACTGCAGTCACTTTCTACATGAATAGTAGCAAGTCGAATTTGACTTCTGATTCACTGCTTAGGATATCAGCAGCCAGTTCAGCTGTACTAGAAAGGTTTTCCTACTGATTAAGCATTAAAATAATTTCAATTACATCAATTCACATATCTCAGTCTCCAGCTGTTTCACAAGAACAGAACAGGACCAATCAGTGTTTTCCAGTTATCCATTTTTCAACTTTTTCAGCAAACCAGAGGCAGATGCAAGGCTACCTGAGAGGCAGAGCTTGCTCAGAGCACTTGGCTTTTGATACTGGCAAGCTGCACAAACACACCAAGCTCTGCACAGCACTGGGCACTCAATGGCCACTACTGTATCACTTTTACCCAGAACTAGTAGAAAATACACACAAGATTTTATTTGTTTTAGATGCAAGACTTAAATGCTGGACTTCAATGCTCAGATTTTAAAATGTCCAAACATGTTCTTTAAACTTCTAAGATTTTTTTTTTTGTGCTTTCTTCCTCAATTGTGATTAACACCTCTAAAAGAAAACAGGAGACTCTGATCTCCAAATCTTGCCAAGCAGAAGAAGAAAGGCACTTAAGTCATAGTGAAACCATCCAATTCTTACTTTATATTTTACAAGCTAGAGCATCCAGACTGTCAAAACTTTTTCACTTTATTATCCAAGTAAATTTAGTCCCAATGTTCAGTCTACTGGGCATTCCTAAATCTGTGCTCAGACGTACAGAGCTAAAAGCTCAGAGAAAAGGCATGTAGGTGTTGGGATACTAAATCTCTAGGAGCTGTATGCCAGAAGTAAGGGGCCTGTGGTTTGCTCCAGTTAGGCTGCTGACAAAACTAGATCATATCTTTGATGCTGTCCTTACTTGGTGCAAAAAAAATGCTGGCAAAAAAGAATTTTTTTTGCACCAACTCTGGAAGGTTGTTTGTTTGTAGGACAACAACTAGATCTGTAATTTTCTATCACAGAATCACAGCCCAGTAGGGGTTGGAAGTGACCTCTGAAGATCGTTAAGTCCAACTCCCCTGCTAAAGCAGGGTCACCCAGAATCAGAGTGTCCAGCGGTGTCTGGAATCTCTCCAGAGCTGGAGACTCCACAACCTTTCTGAGCAGCCTGCTCCAGCACACTCTCAGCAAAGTTTTCCTTATGGTCAGGGTAGAACATGCTGGGTTTCAGTTGGTCCCTGTTGCTTCTTCTCCTGTCACTGGGCACCACTGACAAGAGTCTCTCCCCATCCTCTCAGATCCCACCCTTTAATTCTTGCTGAGCTAAACATTTTAACATATGGAATCATATTTTAACACCAATGACAAAAATCTGCTTCAGCTGCAGATGTTCAGAAGCCTTCTAAAGCAACTAGAACATTTTCAAGCCAAAATTAGAGAAACCAGACTGGCTTGTTTTCAGTGTCTACATTGCAAATAACTTTGGTCTTCAGCCCTGGGTGCCCCAGCTGGTCCTGCACTGCTTGGGACCATGCATCATCACCTGCATTCTGGGCTCTCTTTCCATGTGAGTCAACTAATTTTCAGAACAGAACTCTGCTGTGGGGATAACTGCCATTTCATCAGGTTCAGATGGAGGTTCTGTATTGCAGTGCCTTGGAGAAAATGCACGTGACACCAGCACAAAGGAGACAAATCCAAGCCTGGGCTCTGAGCTCACCTGAAAAAAAATATAACATGTTCTTCTCTAAGGTGGAATCCCCCAAGTCCTCCCACAAATTTAGGTATCTCAGGGTCAGGCTAAGAGTTTTGCAGGACAGCAGCAAGCCAGTCCATGACAGAAGGTGGCTAATGCCAAGCAGTAATGGGCACTAGTGCCCTCAGCACTGGGGAAGCAGGGACAGATGCTTCTCTCCACAGCTACACTGCTGAGGTCTGTGCACAGCCTTCAGAAGCTATGTGGTGTTATGGGTGTGAAGCAGTGCTAGGGCACTTGGAAACACCTTCCCAGGATGTGAATCAAAACCCAGAGAGAAGCAGAGAGCAAGAAGCTGTTTTGATTTAGGAAAAGAGAGATTAAAACCCACAATTAAATGATGCAGTTTCAAAGAGAACTTTGTGCAAGAACCTCGACACTTGCAGCTGATGTACAGTGAGCTGCAAAAGAATTATTTATAAAGCCCCACAACACAGATTCTTCTCCTGCTCAAGTAACAAAGAAAGACAAGCTGCTTGCTTTGACAGCTTCACTGACAGCCTTCAGCATCCAAACTTTTGATGTCTGGAATTTAAGGCAAAAGATTCTCAGATTTCATTTTCTTTCCGGGACGTTATCACATGAAAAGAACGAACTGAAGTTGAATAGTTCAGCCTTGTCAATTTCCCACCGGTGAAAGCTTGCTGAAGATAATTAGCTTGAAGAGCAGGTTTAGCTGGTAGCCAGCGCCAGAGTCTACAAACTTCGAGACAACCTGAAGGAAGTGCAGCTAGCCCCTAAACAGAGCACCACACACCTGTCCTGGACTGATGTGTCCAGATGGAGAGCAGTGACAAGTGGTGTCCCTCAGGGGTCCATACTGGGACCTGTGCTATTCAGTATTTTTAATCAATGACACAGAGTGAGATCAAGCACACCACCGGCAAGTGTGCAGATGGCACCAAACTGCGTGGTGGTGTTGACAAACCAGAGGGACCTGGACAGGCTGGAGAGGTGAACCTCATGAAGTCCAACAAGAGTAAGTGCAGGGTCCTGCAGCTGGGCCAGAACAATCTTTACTACCAGTACAGGCTGGGAAATGAGGTGTTATGAGAGCAGCCCTGTGGAAAGGGACTTGGGGGTGCTGGTGGATGAAAGCTGGAGATGAGCAGACAGCGTGAGCTTGCAGCACAGAAGGCAAATCACATCCTGGGCTGCATCAAAAGAAATGTGGCTGGCAGAGCCAGAGAGGGGATTCTGCCACTGCTCTGGTGAGACCTCACTTGGAGTGCTGCAACCAGTTCTGGAGCCATCTTTATAGGAAGGACATGGATCTGATGGAGCCAGTAACAGAGGAGGCCACAAAAACGATCAGAGGGCTGGAGAAGCTCCGCTAGAGGATAGGCTGAGGGAGCTGGGGGTGCTTAGCCCAGAGAACAGGAGGCTCCGGGGGCACCTAATAGCAGCCTGCCAGTGCCTGAAGGGGGCCTGCAGGAAGGATGGAGAGAAGCTGTTGACAAAGGCCTGCACTGACAGGATGTGGGGCAACAGATTCAAGCTTGAGAAAAGCAGATTTAGACTGGGTGTTAGGAAGAAGTTCTTTACTATGAGGGTGGTGAAGCACTGGAACAGGTTGCTCTGGGAGGTAGTTGAAGCCCCTTCCTTGGAGACATTCAAGGTGAGGCTCGACAGGGCTCTAGGTGACCTGGTCTGGTGAGGATGTTCTTGCTAACTGCAGGAGGGCTGCACTGGATGACCTCCTAGGTCCCTTCCAGCCTGGACGATTCTATGATTCTATAATCCCCAGCAGCCTGGGCAGCAGGGGTAGGGAGAGAGCTTCTGCCCTTCTGCTCTGCTGAGCCTTCAGCTGGAATACTGTGCCCAGCCCTGGAGTCCTCAGCAGACCACAGATACGGAGATGTTGGAGCAGGGCCAGAGGAGGCCACAGCAATGCTGGGAGGGCTGGAAGGGCTCTGCTGTGAGGCCGGGCTGAGGTTGTTCAGCCTGGAGACTAGAAGGCTCCAGGGAAACCTTCTGGTGGTCTTTCAGAACTTACAGAGGGCCTGTTAGAAAGGGTCACTTTCTAACTGGCATCTTAGCAGGGTCTGCTCTGAAAGGATAAGGAGCAATGCTTTTAAAGTAAAAGAGGAAGATTTAGACTACAGAACAAATGTTTTACACTGAGTGTGGTGAGACTCTGGCCCAGGTTGCCCAGAGGTGGTAGATGCCCCATCCCTGGAACCATTCCAGGTCAGGTTGTTTGGGGCTGTCAGCAACCTGGTCTAGTTGCAGATGTCCCTGCTGATTGTTGGAGGTTGGAACTAGATGACCTTCACAGGTCCCTCCCTACCCAAACCATTCTACCAACTGTAGATTCAGCACAGGAACATGGGACTTGCTGTCCACAAGGTGCTGGCAGCAAGACAAAGCTGCAGTCTGTCATGATCTCCAGCTAACTGGATGGATTCTGTTCACCACCTGGATGAGTTCTCAGCAAGAAAACTCCAACTTTTGCAGAGATCTTGGAAAAATTAATGCTTCACACCAATTAGGAAGAAATAATTATTTTTACTGCAGCACATAACTGTGGTGCAAGGTGTGGGTTCTGTTTACCCAAATTCAACCTGCATGGCTGAGCAAGAAATACAAAAGGCAGTTCCTAGGAAGTGCAGAATATGTTGTGATGCACTGTTGGCATGACAGCCTGCCAGAATTCCCCACAGGAGTTGGCAGACACTTCACTTCAAGGGAAGTGCTATCCAGAGGGAAAGGAAATACAGAGAGAAGTTGAAGACTCAAGTGAGTTTTAGTCAACCTGTAAATAATTCACAGCCAGTAGAACTCGAAAACTTTCTTCAAGAGCCAACTGTGCTCCTTCACCAGCCTTAACATCTGCTGTTCAGATCCATTTCAACGCCTGCAAGATGAACTGAACCACAGGTTACCTTCCGGTCTGTCTTCTGCCTGCTGGGCTCTCCTCTGGGCCATCACCCTGCTGCCCATGTTCCTCCTGCGTCGTGGCATCCCTTCTCCCCGCTCCTCAGCATGGGGCCAAGGCCTGGCCACTGCTGCTGCCGCCACATTCTGCTGGTGCTCCTCATCAGCTGCAAAAGGGAAACAACCCATTAGAGCCCTGCCACCTCTGCCTGCCGCGGCTGCCTCTCTGCCACTCAGCTTTCGCAATAGCAGTGGTGTCTTCCAGATGGAGAATGCCGCCCCACTCCCAGGCGTTTCTTCTCCTGCAGACAGGAGGTGCCTACAAGCTGCTTTCCTACGACGAAGCAGGATCATGCACAGAGCTTGTGTGCGCACAGTGCTCTGCAACAGGAATTTTATCCTGCCAGCAGTCTCTTTGGAAACAGCATGGAAATTACTGTAAAGAAAAAGGTGCAGCTGCATGTTGATAACGTTCTTTGATCTGACAGAGCCCCTCCCCGGAAATCACCCCACCACAAAATAAAGACACCCCTCTCTCAAAGTGCTCAGAAATACTCTTAAACTAATGATTGAAGATGCTGATAATCTGCTTTTGGCTTTACCAGAAAACAGTTCTCTTTATCTGGCAGGACTAGCAGTGTATAATTTTGAAGATATCAGAAAGCAAGGAACCAAAAGTACTTTTTTCTCCCCTTCTAAAGTATTGTGAATTTGTAACTTATTTTGTACTGAGTGCAGAGCATGCACGTTTCAGAATGCTAAATGTAAATGGTAATGCCTGAAACAAACCCTGCATGGCTAATAAGCAGTATAAATTACACACATCCAGGGTTGACTTCATCCTGCCATGCTGAGTTAAACTGCAGGTGTCCTAACACACATACTTAGGAAAGACAGAACACCATAGGTCACTGCAGCTTTTGCTGCCATCCTCTCTGCAGTGACTAATTAAGAGCTGACAAATGAGGAACATCCTTACAGGAGCAGCTGGGAGACAGTGGGAGCAAGAGACTGACCATTGGGCTCCTTTCATAATTCCTCCATTGAAAACCTTCCACTGGGTTTTCTCTCCATGACCTTCCCGCTACCAACAATGGCAGTCATGCCAAAGCAAGCAGATGAAGATCATCATCCTTGACATCCACTCTGCATATTCAGTTGCTAAGTGTATCAGAGGTTTGTGTATGTTGTTACCTGCTCAGTCCTGCAAAGAATTAACTGCTAGGCCTTAATTCAGGTCAAGGTTCAGGGAAACCCTCCTCATAAGTGTCTAAGGCCAGACTGGTTGAAGCTCTAGCTAAGAGGTGCCTCTGCCCATGGTAGGGGTGCTGGAGGAGATGACCTCTGAGGTCCCTTCCAATCTAGGCCATTCTGCAATTCTGACACAATTTTAAAGCTGCAGAATGACTCATTTATCTCAGCTCAGGACATTCTTTTGTGCTTTGCCAGATTAGTGTCCCTGCAGGAGTTCAAAACACTTTCCACACTGCCGAGTCTCCAGCATCCTCTGATCCAAATGATGCCTTCCTAAAAAAACTACTATTAGCATATCTATGATCAGAAAATGAGATTCATCATCACTACATGAAGATCAAAGGTGTGCTCACAGTTCATCTCAGTATATCTCAACTAGCTTCCAAGCAGCTAACCTGGGTACTGATAACACAGCTGCAGCAGCAGCCAGCTCAGCTGAGGCTGCAGAGCAGAGTAAGCTGGGGAGCTGTGGCCAGCAAAGCCATCAACAGGTCTGGACTGCTGCAACAATGACGTGAGACACCAGCACTGGCATGCACTGCGTCACTGCCACCCTGTTGGACATGGCCAGACTCTGCAGTGCTGCCCAGTGACACAAGGGGCAGTGGACGCGAAGTGGAACCCAGGAGGTTCAAAATGAACATAAGGACAAAATTCTTCACTTTGAGGTACTGGAGCCCTGGAGTAGGCTGCCCAGTGAGGCTGTGGAATCTCCTTCTCTGGAGGTATTCCAAACCCACCCGGACACTGTGATTCTGGGCAAGCTGCTGTGGGTGGCTCTGCTTTAGCAGGGGGTTGGACTGGATGAGCTTCAGAGGTCTCTCCCACCCTGCTCCATGCTGGGATTCTGCACTGAGTCACTGCACTCACTCTCACTGCTGTCACCCTCTTGCTCCCACCAGCTCCATTTATCTGCAGACCAAGCCAGGTCTGCAATAAAGTAGTGTAGCCTCCAAGGATCTGATCCCTTGGAGGCTTGCCCAGTCTTAAAGCATGACTATGGCTCTTTTGAATGCTAGAGAACTGCAGAGCAGCAGATCACTTACTGGGACACTGCTAAATATCAGAAAGGCTTTGCAGACTTTTTATACCAGTGTGATATTTCTCCACGTCAAACCACAGCATGTCTCAAGAACATGTAGCATCCTTTTTCACCTCAAAGCTTCAGTGCGTCTACCTGGGCCGTTTCCAGAGGTGGTCCTGCACAGGTGTCAGCTGGGCAGTGCCCATTCCTTGTGGGGTTGGCTTTTGGTTTCCATGATCCTGCAGAACAGCCTGTTTTGCATTTTGTTAGAGGAATCCATTTACAAGCCATGGGTTCATCCCAAATCAAGGTGCTTAACCCTCACAGAGCCACCCATGAACCAAACCACCCTGTTTCCTCAGCTAATTCTCTACAGGAGACAAGGTGACTCCTCAGAGTTTGCCAGCATGAACAGGACTCAAATCAGGGAAAACCCTATCAAACCCAACCCATGTTATGGTTAAACACAAGGCAGTTGTTGGGCAACACCTGCCAGATCTCCAAAACATTCAGAGACCTGAAGACATTCAAACTGGACATGTCTGCCCTTGCACTTCCTTCCATCCTTTGCAAGGGGGAGGAGAAAAATCAGTTCCTCTGCCTGTAACACAGACCTGGCTGGTTCTTTGGGGGTCAATGATTTGCCTAGGTGGCTCAACACAGATCCCTCGTTGCAGTACCTAGGTAGCTGGATGTGCTGACTCTTCCTCTGAAGTGGGCCCACAGCTGCACACAGGGGGCTCTGACTGACATTTTCACAGAACACAAAGAATACACTTAAAAATCCTCCTGCTCTTACTCTTGGAACTAGACTAACAGATTTAAAGTGAAGAGCCATTCCCTCTGGAGTCCAGCTGTGCTTTCTTCCAGCTCCTCCTGCAGCACAGGGTGTGCTTTGGTCACTCCACTGATCTGAAGGTGTGTCTTCATTTTCCTGTAGCTGCAAGAGGTCTCCAGCAGAAGTGGACCCTCAGGCTAACCAATTCATGCAGAGATTAGTTACACAAGGACTAGTTAGACTTGACATAGAGCCACATGAGTCAAACTTAGTGACCAACACGATACAGGTAAGACAAGTGATCCATCAGCTGCTTGATAGTATTGCAGAAAGCAGGCCAAAATAAATTAATGAGATATAGCCCTGGAATTAACAACACAAAGAAAGTATTAAGCAGATATTTTAAAAACACCCACAGGTTTAGTTGGTATTTTAAGCTTTAGGTTCTCCAGTTTCTGACTCAGCCTCCTAAAAACCCCATCCAGTGCCTCTTTTTTGGGGGGAACAGCATGTTTAGAGCCGTGATGAGACAGCAGCTCTGCCTCTGTGCTTTCAGAGGGGCAGCAATAGAGATGGTTTCATCTGACTCTTCAGGCAGTGCACAGCAGCACCTGTGAGACTGGTGCTACTCTGAGGGACAGAGCAGAACTGCTCAGAAAGCAGAGCTCTTTCCTAAATTGGATGTGAAGCATCACTGTTCTGGCACTGCAGGGAATACTGTGAAATCTTTTGGACCCCAGACTTCTCAGAACTTAATTTCACATGTCCCGAGGTAGAAATCTGCTTCTTTGCAAAGCTTAGCAAATTTCCACCGGCTCAGAGCCAAGAGATTTTGCTCTGGAGAAGCCCTCCTTTGCCTATCAAAGCACATTATCTCCAATTACAGCAGATAAGCAGGTCCACCAGGGCACCACCTGGAAAGGCAGCTTCCGAGGCAGCCCAGCAAACCACACACTGCGAGTTCCCCCATCCTGCACCTGTGCGGCAAGAGCTCCCCCTGCTGCACCCTCACTGGCCAGCGGTAAACACCACACCAGCAGCAGCCTGTGCCTGCCACTGTCCTGCTAACCTAACTCTAGGAGAGGGAGTTAAGCACCCAGCTTCCTGGGGAGCTGCTTTTGGCTACTGCAGCTTACTGCATCAGGACTTGTTCACAAAGATAGGCCAACCATGCAGAAATGCTTCGGGTTTGCTTCTGTTCTCAGCAGAACAAGTCCAGGCATGATTTTGCTGGAAGCACTGTGCTGCTCCAAATGACCTTTCAAAGGAAGGCACAGGATTTACCTCTTGTGATCAAGAGCTTACTTCATTATCTGACACAAGCAAGCCCTGTAGCCCCTATCCCCAGGCTGTGAGAGATGCCAACCAGTCCTCTAGGTCAAGAGTGCCTTCCCATGACAAGACATTTACTAGCAGAATTGTAGCAGCTTCCATTTTCCACATAAGAAAAAGGAACAGGAAAGCAAATTCCTGCTTGAAACCAAGTTTTGCAGGCGTTAAATGCATCACAGCCCCAATAGTTTTGAAAAATGTCTGTCATGTAAGAACAAAGACATCCCTATGACTGACATTTTGCAAAGGGCTTTATCCTGATTTCTGCTTCTATATTAAGGTAGAAACCTTCTTAAAAACACAAGGGAAAAAAAAAAAGCAAGACCAATGTGGAAGTGTCTAAAAGATGTCAAAAGAGAGGCTTCAAAATTATTATCCTTAATGTAAGCTAGCTATAACCAAGCTGCACAAAACCACTATTAAAGATTTGTGAGAGCTCAGACCATTTAAAACAAAGGTTTGGGCTTCAAATTTGTTAGAACTTTGCACGCTTAAAAAGAAAATAAATCTTTCCAAGCCCCACAGCCCCTAATTTACCTAAGTGGTGCTAAAAGTCAAGCTGAGGAAATAATCTTATCTCCACCAGTCTTGTTTCCCTGGGACACATATCGCTCACATTTACCAAAAGCTCAGCAGTAAGTCACTAGCACTCTGATGAAATTCCAAGCAGTTGAGAAATCTTAGTCTATGAGAGGAGGGAAACATGATGGAAAATTTAGTAACAGCAAAACCTGCTTTTAATCCCAAGTTGTGAGCAGCACACACTTTTGCACTGGTACAGCTGCACTCACAGGTGGGGTGTCTGTGGGGTTTTGTCTTACAATAAGGATTAACAGAGTCCAAAAGATAAGCAAACAAAAGCCCCTGAAGCTCCCCAAACCAGGAGATGATGCTGTTATATTGACAAAGGCTTCAGTGTTTGCCCTAGCCAAGTATCTGAATGTAGGATCCACAGCTAAACAAACTCCCTTCTTCCACTATGAAAGCACAAGGCTGATGAACTCACAGCTCCACCTGACCTCTTCCCATAGCACTCAACCTGTATCTACACAAGGTCACTTCCACCAGTCTCAAGTTGCCACAGTGGACTTAGCAGCGTTAGGTTTATGGTTGAGCTCTATGATTTTAAATCTCTTCTCCAGCATAAACTACTCTGTGGCTGTAGCTGCTGGTGAGCAGTGGGACAGGGGCCGAGAGCAGACTGCAAGTGCTGCATCATCTGCCTCTCCCCACGGCTGTGCAAGCATGCACCCGGCCCTGGCAGCGCCGGGCAAGGTGGGAAAGCAGCATGAGTGGGTAATTTCTAGGAAACGCAGTTGGAATTGGCTGCCAGAAGCCGGACAGGATCCTTTCAGGTCTCACCTCCGCCAAGAACACTAAGCGGCTGTCACCCAGGACCTGCCGGAGCGAAGACCCACCTGTCACCTCACGCAGCGGAGCAACTTCAGGGACACCTTCCCTCCCCCCGCCCAGACAGAGAACCGGAACTCAGAGCAAACTCAGTGTCCGCCACCCCTCGGCCCCGTAACCGGGCTCAGGCGCGGCGAGCGGCGAGAGGCCTTGCCACCACCCGAGGGCCTGAGGGCCGACCTCGGCGAGCGGTGGGGCAGGCAGGAAGGCAGGGACCCGAAGGGAACCACCGGGAGCCACCACCAAGAAGGCTCCCGACCAGGGAAAGGTCCTCCCCACCCTGGCGGCTCCCTCCTCCGCGAAAGCAGGGCCGGCCCCACCGGAACGGGGCGGGCAGTAGCCCCGGAGGCGGCGGGAAGGGAAGTCCAGCCGGGCCGTGACCCACCTGCCCTCGCTTGGCGTCGGAAGCGGGTGGCGAAGAAGAGGAGAATGGCGAGGAACAGAGAGGCTGCAGCCAACAGCACCACATCCATTCTCCGGCACTGGGCGGGCCCGCCCACCCCGGCACTTAGCGCGGCCCGCCCACCCGCGCAAGGACCCCGGCCCGGGCTGCCCTCCCGCTGCCTGCAGCGGAAAAACGTTAGCGAAGTCCCGACGGCGTCGCACCGGCGCGGTAACGGTAGCCCGTCTGGGGCGGGGGGACCTGAGCGGCAGGCGGGCAGGCGGGCAGGCGGCGTCAGCCCCGGGGCGGGAAAGTGAGCATTGCGAGCTTAGTGCAAATTGGCTGGAAACTGCCCGGCAAAAAGGCCCTGCGGGTGTCGGGCGACAGCTGGCTGAAGAGGAGCTAACGTGTGCCCAAGTGGCCAAGAAGGCCACCAGCATCGTGGCTTGGATCAGAAATACTGTGTCCAGCAGGACCAGGGCAGTGATAATGCCCCTTTACTCGGTACTGGTGAGGCCACAACTCCAATGCTGTGTTCAGTTTGGGGCCCCTCCAAGAAGGACATTGAGGTGCTGGAGCATGTCCAAAGAAGTGCAACAAAGCTGTTGAAGGGTCTGGAGCACAAGTCTTGTGAGGAGCAGCTGACAAAACTGGGGTTCAGCTTGGAGAAAAGGAGGTTGGAGCCGGCTGGAGTTTGGTCTTTTCTTCTAAAGAACAAGTGATGGGACAAGAGGAGCTGCCTCAAGTTGCCCCAGTTTAGGTTTAGGCTGGACTCGAGGAAAACTTTCTCTGAAAGGGTTGTCAAGCCTGTGACCAGGCTGCCCAGGGCTGTGGTGGAGTCTCCATCTCTAGAGGGGCTTAAAAACTGTGGACATAGTGATGAGGGACGTGATTTAGTGCTGACTTGGCAGTGCGGGGTTACAGGTTGGACTTGATGATCTTAAAAGGTTTTTCCAACCTAAACAATTCTATGATTAAAAACTATGAGGCAAACCCACCCACGAGCATGGCAGTGGTGGGCCTGGCTTTTGGGCAGGGCTGCCAAGGGTGGCTGGTGGGGTGTGCCTCTTGGCATCGTGGTGGGCTGACCAGCTCGGCCTGCAGCTGGCTGGCCCACGTGTGACCATGCAGTCACTGTGACCCAGCAGCTCACTGCACCTAGCATTCTGTGCTGACCATGGGGTCACGTGTGACCATGCAGTCACTGTGACCCAGCAGCTCACTGCACCTAGCATTCTGTGCTGACCATGGGGTCACGTGAACCATTTTGGTGGACACTGAGGCATCCACCAGGCAAAGCTGAAAAGATGCGTCCAGAAAGAAGTATCAGTACAGAAATGTTCTTTTTCTTTCTCTCTCTTCTTTTCCTCCCAACTTTTTGCTTTGCTTAACTCTGCTGTCATTTGTGCTTTGCTTGGTAGCACGGCCACAGCAGATACGAAGGCAATCGAAGTCTCCCAGATCCTGTTTCCTTCCTCATCACCCAGTTAACGACCCTCCCCTGAAGCCGGCACTTGTGTGAGGTAATTGTTTTATTTGCCTGCGGGGGCCTGTTAAGAAGGGGATAATATTAATGAGGTGCTGTCACAGGCTCCATTCTGGGCTGCCTGACGTTTTCCCTGTAGGTGTCAGCAGTGCCATGTAGAAAGGGAGCTTTAACTAGAGATGAGCGGCGGCACATGGGTTTGGTGGTGACACTGGGGTCTTCAGAAACATTTCACATCCCTTGTGTTGTATTTCTCAGATGCTCTCTTATGTTTTCCCTAGTTTACATTTGAGATACATCCCTCCTGTTTCCTTAATAACCATGTGGATTTCAGAGGATTTTGAGATTGACTTTGTAACAAGGTGCTAGCCCCCAAGCCCTTCTCCACAGGGCCACTCTCCAGCCCTTTATTCACCTCTGCTGAGACCTCGAGTTGTCTCAACTCAGGTGCAGGACCTTGCACCTGGCCTTGTTGAACCTCATGAGGATCACGTGGACCCACCTGTCAATCCTGTCCAGGTCCCTCTGGATCACATCCTGTCCTTCAGGCCTTGTCATCTGCACCTCTCACCTTGGTGTCCTCTGCAAACTTGCTCAGGGTGCACTCAATCCTAGTGCCTGTCAGTGATGAACAGCAGGGGTCCTGTATGGACCTCTGAGGGACACCACTTGTCACCTGCCTCTCTCTGGACATCAAGCCTTTGTGATGAGCAGTGGGTTAATGGAGTCCAGTGACCACTGATGGTGCATGAGACCTCCCACTCAATCTCTGGAATCTGATGAGATCTTGCAGGTTTACATGATTCCCTCAGGCAGTGTGGGAGCAGTGCCCGATACTGATGCAGGCAGTCTTGGGGGAAAATATGTGGCTTCCTAGAATTGTTTAGGTTGGAAAAGACATTTAAGATCATCAGATCCAACCACTGACCCAGCCCTGCCATGTCCACCGCTAGACAATGTCCCTTAGCAACACATCTACACAGCTTTTTGATCCTTCCAGGGATGGGGTCTCCACCCTGGGCAGCCTGTTCCAAGGGTTGACAACCCTTTTGGGGAAGGAATTGTTCTGATGTCCAACATAAACCTCACCTGGAGCAACTTGGTGCTCGCTCTTGTTCTGTCACTTGTTCCTTGTGGGAAGAGACTGGCCCCCACCTGGTTCCAGCTTCCTTTCAGGGAGTTGTAGAGAGCCACAAGGTCTCCCCTCAGCCTCCTTTTCTCTGTGCTGAACACCCCCTGTTCTGTCAGCTTCTCACGAGACTTGTTCTCCAGCCCCTTTACCAGCCTTGTTAGCCTTTGGACACACTCCAACCCCTTAACGTCTTTCTTGTAGTGAGGGGCCCAAAACTGACCCCAGCCAGTACTCAGGGTGTGGCCTCGCCAGTGCCAAGTACAGGGCTACAATCCCCCTGTCCCGGTCTGGCTGGCCCCACTTAGTCTTTATTTTGACAAAAGATCAAGCAGCACATTGCCCCCTCAAATGCCCCCGTGTGTGCGAGATGCCAGGGACTTGCCTGAGTGCAGCTGGCAGAGCAGCCCTGGCGGGTTTGATTCAGCCAGTGGGAGGTGGGTCGGGTCTTGATGTCCAGTAACGAGCCTCTAAGTAGAGGCGATTCAGCTCCACCTCTGCTAATAAACTAAGTGCATCCAGGGACTGAATGCATCCTGAGCCCTGTGGCCAGCTGGCACAGCCTGCAAACCATCTTGCCTGCCACAAGAGGGCGGATGGATGCAAAGTGCCTGCTAGAAGTTGTGCTTGGACTCTTCTATGCCTTGAACCATGCCTGGGAAATTATCTAAGAAAATGCAAATTTGGCACCCAGATCTCTTCTGGGGAAGTTTCTGACAATCTCCTCGCATGGATACTTGCTTACTAGTGCCTGTGCACGCCTGGGTTTACAGTGTGGATGTAACCTTCTTGTAATAGAACATGTTCGCAGGGAGAAACGAGCCAAGAGCTGCCTGCCCACTCCCTCCCACTTGGATATGAACCTCTGGTATTCTTCCAAGCACTCATCTGGAAATGTGCAAATGAATAGAAGCATTTCTGGATCTACTCCACTATGCCAGTGGGTACAAAAGGTCTCCATTAGCTTCCCGGAAGCACTCTGTGGGCTGCAGGATCATTGTCTGACTCCCTGTGTTGAGTTCAAGAGCTGCAGAGCTGTACTTGGCCTTGTTGAATCTCATGAAGTTCACTCATGGGTCCATTTCTCCATCTTGTCCACGTCTTCCTGGATGACTTCCCATCCCTCAGGTGTGTCAGCCACTCCACTCAGCTTGTGTCATCTCCAGACTTGCAGAGGATGCTTTTGATCCCACTGTCCATGGGACAGTTTGCCTGTAGTTGCAGGGCAATGAGGTGGTCACCATAGATGTGGGGTGAACTCCCCCAGGACTTTGGTATCTCAGCACCTCCTCAAAGCCTCTAAAGAACCTTCTGAGACCTGTGTTGGCCTGACCCTGATGCTTTGTTCTCACTGTTTTGCCTTAAATTGTTTGTTTTAAGAGAAAGGACACAGTTCAGTGTTGTTCCAGATCCATTAAATTTACCTTTAGAAATTTAAACAAAAGTAACAAACAAAACAGTCTTAGTTCTTGCAAACAGGCCTGCAACATTAAGACATCTGTGAAATCAAGATGAAAACAAAGGCAGAGGAAAGTCAGGTTCTGCTTGCATTGGTTCCTTGTTCTAGTTGCTGAAGTTTTTGTGTGAAGGGGACAATGCCAAAGAGTTGCAGCCCTGCATTTCTGTCTTTTGTGTGCTTCTTGGCTACTGCTGAATGCAAGCAAAGCTTTGTGATGGGGCTTGGTGAGGCTGTGGCAATGCTAACAGAGCATAGCTGGAAGTTACATGAGAAAGACTCTGCCAGGTGGGATCTCATGGATATCTCTTTGCCGTTTCTCTAGAGAGTTCAGGTGATCACAGTCATCAGCTGCGCTGCTGTCTGCAGATAGGGTACCATGAACTTACAGAATCATGGAACTGCTGTAGCTGGAACAGATCTTTAAGATCAGGTCCAGCCATAGCACAACGCTGCCGGGTCACCACTAAGCCATGTCCCTCAGCACCACATCTACATAACTTGCAAATGCCTCTGGGGACGGGGACTCCACCACTGCCCTGGGCAGCCTGTTTTAGGGTTTGCCAACACTTTTGAAGAAGACATCATTCCTCATGTCCAACCTAAACCTCCCCTGGTGCAAGATGAGGTCATATTCTCTTGTCCTGTCACATACATCTGGCTCCAACCTCCTTAAAAGGAGTTGCAGAGAGCAATGAGGTCTCCCCTCAGCCTCCTTTTCTCCAGGCTGAAAACCTGCGGGACCCTCAGCTGCTCCTCACCAGCCCTGCCCTCCAGACCCTTCACCAGCTTCATCGCTCTTCTTTGGACCTGCTCCAGTCCCTCAATGCCCTTGGAGCAAGGGGCCCAGAACTGAACCCAGCATCCAAGGTACAGAGTTGGAGACATTGCTTTCCTTAGAGATATTCCACACTCAGCTTTCGGCCTAAATTTTTTATGCCATTTTACAAATGACTGTGAAATAAAGCAGAAGGAAATGCATGGGTAAGAAGAGCTTGATCTGAATTCAGTGTATGCAGTCTCCTTATCTAGCTCAGAAGGAACACTTCTTCATTTCAGCAGCTCCTTGCTGCTGGCTGGCCCAGAGCTGAGCGAGCTGCACCAGCGACGTGGCGTATTAGCTTCTCCACTCGATCTGCATGGATTCCACTGATAACCGAGAGCAGTGAGGCTACTTTCATCTCTCTGGAGCTAATCCAAATGGATAACTTGGCTGGAGGAAGTTGTGGGGGAGCAGAAGAAGACAGAGGGTCTTTATTTACAAATAGATTACAAAACCCAAAATCCATAAAATCAAAGCACTGAGTAGGGGACCAGCAGGGTGGGGAGCTCCCCTGTCCAGCTCTCCAGCCTGTCAAGGTCTTGCTGTCTGGCAGCACAGCCTGATGGGGCATCAGCCACTCCTCCCAGTTTGGTATCATCAGCAAACTTGCTGAGGGTCCACTCTCTCCCTTCTTCCAGGTGACTGATAGATTTCATGGAGTCATAGAATGGCAGGAGTTGGAAGGCACTTCCAGACGTCATTGAGTCCAACCGCCCTGCCAAAGCAGGACCATAGGGTGGGTCACACAGGTAGATATCAGACCCAAATCAGCACCAGACCTACCTGCTACACCCTTTATCTTTGACTGTGTGCTTGAAAGCCTTGTCCCACCTCCAAACCCTTCCAGTTCATTACTGTTCATATCACAATAACGCTTTTATTTACATCTATTCTACATCTTCCTGGGGCAGTGTGAGCCTGATATCACCCTCAGTCTGGGAGAAGTATTCATTACAATGTATAACAAATCTCAGTGTTCTTTAGAAAACAGAGAGGCAGCAGGAGGTCCAGTTCCTGGCTGAGGTGACTGGTGATAAAGCAAGGAAGTCCTGTCATTAGCGTCATAAGAGTGGCAAGGTGCTAAGGAAAGCCAGGTGAAGGGATGCCATCAAGTTTTAGCTCCAGGAAGTTAAAAAAAGCATCGGCTGGAGGTAATGGAAATTCTGCCTGCGTAAGAAACACAGGTGGAAAGGGAAATAGGCTTATTTTAATCAAAGTGAGAGGGGGGAAAAAACCTAAATTCAGTTAGTCCAGGTGACTGCAGGCTTATTACACTCTTCACTCCTAAGCCTGCAGTCCTAGGAGGTCTCTTTATGCTGGAGATGTAGAGATTCAATTTGTGTGTGTGCTGACCCCTCTATGTGGTACAGCTAAGCCATCTTCTCCTGCTGGAATGGCTTTTATATGCACTTCTGGAGTGACCATGTGGATGGTGGGTGGAGAACATCTACTTTGGAGCTTAGGGCTTGCTCTAAGTTACTAGACTGAGGGATGAGCTTTTTTGAGAGGCCCATGCAGAGACTTCTTGTCTCTGTAGGATTTATTCACTGCAGACAGCAAGCAAACATCTGCCTCCTGTTTGTACCCAATGCCATGCTGGACACTCATGTCTCCATTACACTGGAAAGCAGATCAAGAGCCCTTCATGGAGGCTTCTCTGCCTTGCCTTATTTCTGGGAGATTCTGAATCAAATGAAACATTCCACAATTCCATCTGTGTGGAGTCAGGACATTTATGTGGGTTAAAACAGGAATGGGGAGAAAAGTCAACCAAGAGATCACAGAATCACAGAATGTTAGGAGTTGGAAGGGACCTTGAGAGATCATCCAGTCCAGGCCCCCTGCCAATGCGGGATCATCTCGAGTAAGTCACGCAGGAATGCATCCAGACGGATTCTGAATGTCTCCAGAGGAGACTCCACAGCCTCTCTGGGCAGCCTGCTCCAGTGTTAGCTTTATTGAAAAAAGACAAACACCCCCCTCAAAACCCCAAACAAAATCAATCAAAAAACCACCAAAACCAACAACAAAATCCCATCAACCCTCCAAAATATTAAAATAACCTCAAACCTACAGATTGTCCAGGGAGATTGTGGATGTCCTCTCCCTGGAGGTGTTCAAGACCAGATTGGATGGGGCCTTGAGCAACTTGGGCTAGTGGCAGAGGTTGGAGCTGGATGGTCTTTAAGGTCCCTTCCATCCCAAACCCATTCTGTGATTCTATGATTATTCCCAAAATGTCCCAAAATATCTCCAGACATCACACCTTTAATTTTCTTTTCCTCCCTCCTCTCTAGAAATGGGAGAAGCAAGGCAAGGGACACTGGTAGGTGTTGGTTTGGAAGGCTTTGATGAAGAGTCCTGATTTACTTTGTTTTTTGTGGGCATGGGGCAGGATTCCTGCGCAGGGATAAATGGGAGTGCATTCCTTTTCTTCCCGCTCCACTTTGCTTCTCCTCGCAGCAATGACACAGATGGAGAGGCTTTAAGTATCCAATTCAAATGAATAAATGGAGGAGAGACCCCATTTCATCCTGGCAGCCCTTCTGGAAACGGGGCCAACTCATTAGCCAGAGAACTCATCTTTCAGTAGAACAGCTTGTTCTCCCTGCCCTGTGCCTGCCGAGGTCCTCTCCTACTCTCCTGCCACCCACAGAGCTCCTTGCTGGGAGGCACAGACCCTCAGAGAGCTGCAGCCTCTGTGCAGCTAAACCTTACAGCTTCAGCAGATTTCTATATGTGTTTGTAATAATAATAGTAGTAATAATAGTAGTAATAATAGTAATAAGCTGGATTTTGCCAACATCTTTATTTTTCTTCCCTCCCATTTATCTTCTTCCCCACCCCCAAGGAACATCTAGCCCTGGAGGATCTGGCCAAAAGGAAATGGAAATATTCTGGTGTGGTTTGGAAGTTATATTGGGGTTTCTGTAGGATTTGCATTTCAACAACAATGAAAACCCAGAATAACTGTGAGTTGCTGAGAGGACACCCATGTTCCCAGTCAGGTGAACATCAGCCACCTTACCTCTCCTCAGCCCTGTCTCTTCACAGCCTTAAGCTGGGTTCTGCACTCCCCTGGTGCTGCCGGCCCCTACACCTGCATCTCCTGATGCCACCAACTGTACCCAACAAAGAAGAACTGGGAGAACTGGTTTGGAGAGTTCCTCAGAGATGGATTTTGCTGCCATCCTGTGGTTATTGCCCTTTGAAGCCACTGGACTGGTCTGAAGGCAGCAATTTGGCGATTTCCATCCTGCAACAGGTCTTGCAGTGTCTCTTCCTGGTCCTAGGATCTGGACAGACCACCACTGACCAGGCACAAAGCAGTCAAAGATGAGAGAAAGGAAGATGGCTGCTCCTCCTTGCTCCTCCTGAAACATGGGGGCAGGGCATACAGGGGCAGATGCTGAATAGGCCCTTAATCACCATTAGGCATGAGAGTCGCCATGGGACCCTATTTTCATCTGTAGGTGCCTAAAAACTTTTCTAAACCTACCCCCAGGTTTTTAAAGGACACAAGCAGGAAGTCTGGGAGGCAGAAGAGAAGGGATTAATCTTGCTCTGGCTGAAGTCAGTCTCAACTCTCCATGCCTCAGTTTCCCCAAGAGCAAAATGGAGTTGCCGAAGCATGGCAGGAGGCTGAGAGCTGAGTAGCACCTTCACAGTCCTTGCTTTAGGTCTGGGCTGGCTAAGCTGGACATTTTCCTGGCTGTGGCCTCCAAAGTCATGACCTCCACCTTCCTCCTGCTTCCTTGGGGCTGCTGTGGTTGTACACTTGTCACCCCTGTTTTCTGTATTCACAGAGAGGTTGCTCTCCCAGTCTCAGCCTGGTGTCAAAATCCTGTCCTTTGCAGCATCCCTGCAGCAGCTTATCCTCCTTGCTTCTCAGGCTCACTTGCAGGTCCCTGACTCTGCTCCTTGGATGTCCTACACATTCCTTGGGTATAGAGCATGCAATCAGTCACCACATGGAGCTTGGACTGTATTTTGCACATCCCAAAGTTCACCATGCATCGCCTTTGACAGATAAGCCTCAGGGCAGGGCATGGTGGAGTGCTGGAGTATGTGAGAAGACACCACAGCTATTTCTGCCCCTTTGCTGATGGACAGACCCAGCCCTTTTCAGGGTCCTGTCACTGATGGAGTTGGAAGATCTCTGTCCCTGTTTCTCCCACTGCTTATCTGTGTGGTGCTGGGGAAGTCACATAACCTCTCACAACTTTTTCTTTCCTGTAGACAGAGGACAAATCCATTCTTCTGCCCTGGTGTGACCCATTACTCTAATGCAAAAGGTCTTTGGTGTGAACCAAGTTGGCTTTTCATCAACTCAGCACAGTCTAGATCAGAGGGAAGCAAAAAAAGTCATCAGGAGCTATAGAAGTGCAGCCACTCCCACTTCACAAAGTGACTTAAACAGCTCCTTGATCTTGGCCCTTGACCCTTAAATGAACTCTTGGCTAGACCTCAGTATGGGATGAAGCTCTCATACCAAACATTATACAAGATGGACACAGAACTGTTTGACTAAGTCCACTAAGATGATCCAAGGGCTAGGGCACCTCTGCTATTAAAACAGGCTGAGGGATCTGGGGTTGTTCAGCCTGGAGAGGAGAAGACTCTGGGGGGACCTTAGAGCTGCCTTCCAACAGGCTGGAGAGGAAGTTTTCACGAGAGTGTCTAGAGACAGGACAAGGGGGGATGGCTTGAAGCTAAGGCAGAGCTTCAGGATTAGCCTGGATCTGAAGAAGAAGCTCTTCAGTACCAGGGTGGTGAGACTCTGGAGCAGGCTGCTCCAGGGAGGTTGCCTCTTGCCTGGGGATGTTCAAGGCCAGATTGGATCACAGAATCAACCAGGTTGGAAAAGACCTCTGAGATCATTGAGTCCAACCTATCACCTAACTCTTCTATTTAACTAAACCCTGGCACTAAATGCCTCATGCAGCCTCCTCTTAAACACTTCCAGGGATGATGACTCTACCACCTCCCCGGGCAGCCCATCCCAATGCCAATCACTCTTACTGTGAAGAACTCCTTCCTAACATCCAGCCTGAACCTGCTCTGGCACAGCTTGAGGCTTTTCTGTCCCTGGGTGCCTGGCAGCAGAGCCCAACCCCAGCTGGCTACAACCTCCCTTCAGGTAGCTGCAGAGAGCAATGAGGTCTGCCCTGAGCCTCCTCTTCTGCAGGCTGCACACCCCCAGCTCCCTCAGCCTCTCCTCACAGGGTTGTGCTCCAGGCCCCTCACCAGCCTTGGTGCCCTTCTCTGGACACCTTCCAGCACCTCAACATCTTTCTTAAATTGAGTGGCCCAGAACTGGACACAGCACTGAAGATATGGCCTAACCAACACTGAGTACAGGGGCAGGAGGACTTTCCTGGTCCTGCTGGCCACACTCTGTTCCTGATCCAGGACAGGATGCCATTGGCCTTGGCCACCTGGGCACACTGCTGGCTCATGTTCAGCTGGCAACCAGTACCCCCAGGTCCCTCTCTGCCTGGCTGCTCTCCAGCCACTCTGTCCCCAGCCTGTAGCACTGCATGGGGTTGTTGTGGCCAAAGTTCAGAACCTGGCACTTGGACTTGTTAAAACTCCTGGCATTGTACTGAGCCCATCTGTGCAGCCTGTCCAGGCCCCTCTGCAGAGCCCCTCTGCCCTCTGACAGATTGACATGTGCTCCCAACTTGGTGTCACCTGCAAACTTACTGATGCTGGGCTCAATCCCCTCATCCAAATCATCAGCAAAGATATTAAACAGTACTGTGCCCAGTACTGGTCTCTGGGGCACACCTCTAGTGACAGCTGCCAACTGGATGTGGCTCCATTCACCACCACTCTCTGGGCCTGGCCACCCAGCCAGTTCTTGACCCAGCACAGAGTGCCCCTGCCCAAGCCAAGGGCTGCCAGCTTGCCAGGAGTTTGCTATAGCAGACAGGGTCAAAGGCCTTGCAGAAGTCCAGGCAGACTACATCCACAGCCTGCCCCACATCCGCCAGGCAGTTACCTGGGCATAGAAGGAGATCTGGTTGGTCAAGCAGGACCTGCCTCTCCTAAATCTGTGCTGGAATGAGGCCGTGTGCAGCTCAGTCTAGCTGAGAGATGTCCCTGCCTGTGGTGGGGGAGGTTGGAGGAGATGATCTCTGAAGTGCCTTCCAGCCTGAGCCACTGTAGGATTCTGCTGGCTCCGTGCTGAGGCTTTTTCCGGATGATTGCTTTCCAGTTGGTGCTTGAGTGACTGGTGTGGACAGAGTGTGTCAGATCAGAGACTCCACAAAAAGCAGCATCTTCTGGAGGCAGTGCTGTATCTCAGCCTTCAGGATAATTCTGTATTCCCATCTGCTTTATTTTAAGCAGCTCCAAGGATGGAAGGAGCCACCTTAAGAGAATAGAGCCAGCACTATCCTGCTCCATCCACCCACGGGCCGACAGATTAAATCTCTGCCTGTGCCAAAAGCCTTGCTCACTTGTTTGTCACTATCTGGAGTTCTGTTAGGCCATGTTACAAAAAATAAATAAAACCCCCAACAAAGCAAAACTTTTGGGGTTTTAAATAGAAGCAAAGTTAGGGAAGGAGAAGGTGCAGGCGTATTCTTGGAGTGCAGCAGAGCAGCCGTGGGCTGGTCTTGCTGAGGATATTGCAGTCACAGAATGATAGGGGTTGCAGGAGACCTCTGGAGACCATCTAGACAAACTCACCTGTTGAAGCAGGCTAAGAGCAAGTTGCCCAGGATCACAATGTCCAGGTGGGTTTGGAATCTCTCCACAGAAGGAGACTCTTCTCTGCACAGCCTACTCCAGGGCTCCAGCATCCTCACACCAAAGAAGTTTCTTCTGGTGTTGAGGTGGAGCTCCCTCTGTTCCAGCTTATATCTGTTGCCCCTCATAATAGGTGGGAGGACAGCTTTGGAAGCCACACCACATGGCCATGCCTCACCATGGTTACTCACCTGTCCCAAGTCCACCTCCATTTCAAATGACAACTTTCTTTCTAAAACTGCTTCTTAGCTTTGGAGTCCTTACACACCTTACAGATCTGTCTCAGCCACGCTGGACACCAGAACTGGGATCTCACAGTGAATGCCATCCTTCTCCATTCTAGTTCCAAAGGAAGAAGTCCAGCTAAGAGCTGAGCAGACACCTTTTGCCACCACACACTGTAGCTTTCCCCACTGGTGTTCAGATCTCCCCTACATTCCTTTGCTTCCCCCTCCTCCCCCCCGCCTTTTTTTTTCTTTTTTTTTCTTTTTTTTCTACTTGCTGACAACCTAATCCAGAGAACAAATCAGCTGGAGGGGACTTTATTGCTTGGATGGCCACCAGTTTGTAGACACAAGAAATGGCAGGTTTTCATAACCTCGTTCTATGCTGCAGAGCTAATTTTGACAGTTGCCAAAAAAAAAACTTCAGCCCAAAAGAGCCAGAAGGAGATGCCCCAGGTTCCTGTAGCTCATGCAGATCAGCCTGGCACTCCATCCTCTGAGACCTTTGAGGCCATCTAAGTCGTGGAGTCCACACATGAAATACAACTGTGTCTCAAAGCACAGCCAATATGCCCTTGTTGGCTGCAAGCACGGTCATGAAAGATGACAAATTGGTAGAAAAAAGGCCTAAGATGGATCTAAGTTCTGTCTACAACCACTAAAGGAGGTTTATAGAGAACATGGGGCTGGACTCTTGCCTGAGGCTGAGATAAGCCAGGCTGAGAGAGCTGATATTCATCTTAGAAAAGAGAAAGCTCCAGGGAGACCTTCTGAGGGCATTACAGTACTTAAAGGGGCCAATAAGAAGATGAGGACAGACTTCTGAACAGGCTTGTTGTGACAGGACATGGGGCTGGGGTGGGGGTGATGGTTTGAAACTGAAAGAGGGCGATTTAGACTGGAGAGAAGAAAGAAATGTTTCACACTGAGGGTGGTGAGACCCTGGCCCAGGCTGCCCAGAGGTGGGAGTTTTCCCATCCCTGCAACCATTCCAGGTCAGGTTGTTCAGGGCTGTGAGCAGCCTGCTTTAGTTGCAGATGGGGGCTGGACTAGATGACCTGTAAGGTCCCTTCCAACCCAACCCATTCTATGATTCTTCTGAGAGGTGCACAGGGAAGGGCAGGGGGTACCAAACAAAGCCTGTGAGATGCAAGAAAACCCTTTTCAATGTGGAAGTGGTGAAGCCCAGGAAAAGGGCATGAAGAGAGGCTGTGAATTCTCCATTCTTGGAGACACTAGACACTGCTGGATATGGCTAAGATCCTTCCTGTCAGAGGAGCCGATCTCTCCATGCTTTTCCACCTGCTTTCTCATTCCAAAAGCTTCTGAGAAAGGGAGATGGTCTCAGCCTGCAGGTGTGGCTGAACACTGCCAGACATCCCATCCATGCACAGCCCTCCAGCCACTTGGGTAGCAGGCTTCTTGTTCTCCATTAAATCCTTAGAAGAATTAATTCATCCAGTCAATTTTAATGACTCACAGCAGTGGTGCTATGCAGAGGAACATGACAGTGGCTTTTCAAGTGGATTGATCCTCTTCCCAGATTATTCATCTCCAGTTGCTGACAGAGCTCAATGTTTGCTTTGTCCACCCCTAGCTAAGCCTGGGTGACCTTCTCAGGGTCATGGGGTGAGTGGCTGGCAGGGCTGGATACAGAATCTAGGCTGTGATTTCCAGAGGGTTGAAATGCCACCCAGATGTGCAGTAGAGTGGGAATTTATCTAAATCAAGACCAATTTTAAGCCTGTGTAACTGCTTATCTTACATTAATCTCAGTAGCAGAATCTCTAGATCATTCCTTTTGTTTTACCAAAGGGAAGGGGAAGTCCACAAAAAAAAACAAAAAACCAAACAAAAACCCAAACAGTTTTTCTCTTTCCTTGACTTGCAGAACTGAACTAAAGCTGTGGAACTGCTGGTTGAAAGCTAAGTGTCAACAGCAGCTCAGTGCAGAGAGAGTTTCGATTAAAACAGTCTCTTCTTGCCATCCCAAGTCATGTTTTCCCTCCTGGCTAAATTTTAAGTGAACCACAAAGTGGTTGCTTGTCATTGTTTTAATGGGAGCTGAATGACTGTGTGGGAAAACTTCTTACACTCAGAGGCTAAGAAGCTTCTAATTTATCAGCAGGAAGGAGGGGATTGCCTTGCTCTTATCTTCTGGGCTGTGTGGGTGAGAAGTGAGGTGTGCTGAAGGCCACACCAAGAAGACTACCTGAAAAGCAGAGCTGTATGGGGCAGAAGTCAATGTTTCTCTTTTCTGGACCCCACTTGTCCCTCTCCTGGTCAGTCCAACCTGGCCTTGAACACCTCTGGGGTGGGGGGTGATGCCTCCACAGCCTCCCTGGGCGACCTGTGCCAGTGTCTCCCCACCCTCACTGTCAAGAATTTCTTCCTCGTCTCCAGTCTCAATCTCCCCTCTCCCAGCTCAAATCCATTGTCCCTCATCCTGTCATTCCCAGCCCTTGTCAAAAGTCCCTCCCCAGCTCTCCTGTAGCCCACTTCGGGTACTGGAAGGCTGCTTTAAGGTCTCCTCAGAGCCTTCTCTTCTCCAGGCTAAGCAGCCCCAACTTCCCCAGGCTGTCCCATAGGGGAGGTTCTTAGCTTCCTGATCATCTTCGTAGCCTCCTCTGGACCTCCTTCAGAAGTTCAATGTCCTCCTTGTGATTGGAGCACCAGAACTGGACGCAGATGCTGTGGTGAAACCATTCTCACAGCTTCCAACAGCCTCCCTGCAGAGCCAGGCGGTGTGACCTTGTGTCACTTCTCTTGCCCCCCGGTTGCAGCATGAGGATGTAGCAGGATGTCACCTCCCTGGCTCAGAGCAATAACCACTCAAGTGTGAGGGCTACTAAGAGCATTCCCAGATTTATTTTCCTGAAAAAAGTGTCTAAAACGCCCTCAAAGGAAGTGATTTAAAACGACAGCTGAGGACTTGGCTGCTTTTCATCGCTGAGGTGGCGAGAGAGCTGCCTGTTGTCATGTGGAAAGGGAGGGGAGAGGCTTCTGGGGGCTGTGTCTCTGCAAGCCACTAAAAAGCAGCATTGCTTTAGGAGTAAAAGCTCTGCTCCCTGCTTTGCTGTCTGATCAGCACCAAAACGTGGCTTAGCATGAAATTAAGGATGTGAGTGGCCTCCCAGTGCTGCTTCCAGAGCAAAAGAGTTTTCAGAAGCTCTGGGTTGTCTCAGGACCCATTTCTGCACGGTTTGACTGGCTCTGCTGTAGCCATCAGCCATGTAGCCATTCGGCAAACAAAGTCAAATCCAGCTGCAGGTCAGTCCCAAGTGATGTTCCCTAGGGAGCATTTCCAAGGCTGCTTCTCTAGAACATCTTTATCAATGATTTGGAGGAGGGCACTGAGTGCACTCTCAGTAAGTTTGCAGATGACATTAAGATGAGCACGAGTGTTGATCTGCTGGAGGGTGAAGAGGCTCTAGAGAGGGATCTGGCCAGGCTGGATTGATTGGTCAAGGGTCAACAGGATGAAGTTTGATGAAACTTGGGTCACAACAACCTCACAAACACTCCATGCTTGGGGAAGAGTGGCTGGAAACTGCACAGCAGAGAAAGCCCTGGGGGTGCTGATCGACAGCTGGCTGAACATGAACCTGTGTTTGCCCAAGTGGCAAACAAACAGCCTCCTGGCCTGCATCAGCAATAGAGTGGCCATCAGGACCAGGGCAGTGATTGTGCCTCTGTACTCAGCACTGTCGAGGCCACACCTGGAGCATCGAGTTCAGTTTTGGGCCCCTCACTACAGAAGGACCTTGAGATGCTGAAGCAGGTCCAAAGAAGGACGATGAAGCTGGTGACAGGTCTGGAGCTGAAGTCTTGTGAAGAGTGTCTGAGGGAACTGGGTTCTTTAGCTTGGAGAAAAGGAGACTGAGGGGAGACCTTCTGGTTCTCTGTGACTCCCTGAAAGGAGATTGGAGTGGGGTGGGGGTTGGCATTCTGCTGAGGGATGTGGTTTAGTGGTGACCTGCAGTGCTGGGTTAATGGTTGGACTGGATTATCTTAAAGGCCTTTTCCAACCTAAAGGATTTTATGATTCTGTAGTGTACAGAACTCTCTAGTTCTCTAGAACTCTCAGAACTAGTTCTCAGAACTCTCTAGAACTAGTGTACTCTCACATTCCATGCTCAGGGTAACAGCAGCAGGGTGGGGTTTGACCCAAACCAGCTTCTGCTAACCAAGATGTGCCTGAAATACTTTGCATGGAGCCATCAGAGGGGAAAGAAACCCTGATCCTGAGCAACCTCATCTTGACTTGTCTGAGGTAGATCAGCTCCTGCCAGAGATGGACAGAGCTCAAGACAGTCCTGCACATCTGGCTGTGGGCATGCACATAGAAAAGACCAGGAACTGGTCAGACTCTCCCATGAAACTCCCCAGCTGATATCCTCAGGGGCTTTTAGCCCTGTTTTATTTTGAGCATTCCTGAACCTTTCAGGCACAGTGATGTGCTGTCAAATTTTGATGCCTGATGAAGGAAGAATCATCACTTTGCTGCCCTTTGATAGCAGCTGAGGCTTTCAGTAACATTATGCTGCCATGTTTTGACATCTGACTGATCAGGGAGAACACCATCTACCACAATGTATTTTCCAGGAGCAAAACTTTGATGTAAATTCCGTGGCAGGCTGGCTCGATGCTGCTGTGTGTAGCACCTACCTCTGCCAAAGAGCAAACACCCTCCCAGGTGCAGAGTTTGGAGCTTCTGGTTTGTTCCCAGAGAACCTGTGATGTGAAATGTTCCACCAAGTGACCACCCTTGGGTTGTACTGTAAAAGGGTGAAGAGTCTGTAGCACAGGTTGTGTGAGGAGGGAGCTGGGGGTGTGCAGCCTGGAGAAAAGGAGACTGAGGGGAGACCTTCTGGCTCTCTTATGACTGCCTGAAAGGAGGTTGGAGCTAGGTTGAGATCAGTCTCTTCTCCCAAGACAAGCAATAGGATAAGAGGAAATGGCCTCAAGTTTCCCCAGGGGGGGTTTAGGTTGGACATGAAGAACAATTTCTCCCCGAAAAGGGTTGTCAAGCCCTGGACCAGGCTGCCCAGGGCAGCAGTGGAGTCCCCATTCCTAGAAGGATTTTAAAGCCATGGAGATGTGGTGCTGAGGGATGTGGTTTAGTGGTGACCTGGCAGGGCTGAGTCGATGGTTGGACTTGATGTTAAAGGTCTCTGCCAAACAGAATGATTTTATGATTCTGTGATCCAGAGCCAGCTCCTGTCTGTGGGCCTTGCTGTGGCCCTGTTTTTCATCAGTAGTTTTCAGCCTGTGCTCTGGGCATGCAGATGCATCTGTGGGATATTTCCTAATTTGTGATGAACTACCAGAAGGAGACCTGCTTGCTGCCCACCTGTCTTTCCACCAACCAGTCTTGCTTTACAAACTTGCTCCAGAACTGTGCGTCACCTCAGCACCTTCCTTCCACTGTGGCATTGCTGGGACTCACAGCCATGCACCTCCCTCTCTGGCAGCAGCTTTGCTGCCAGGAGGGATTTAAGATGTCTGGTGACTTCCACAGACTCCTGAGCACTTCTGGTTCCCTTCCACCCCTCTCCACGCTCTGGGACAAGTGCAGCTAAGTCAGTATATTGATCCAGTGCCACTTTATTCTGGAAGGCCTCGGCATTGCTGGGATTTGCCAAGAACCTAGATCTCAGAAGCGTCTCTGCCAAGCCCAGATGGTGCTTCTGCTTCACTTCTTCAAGCTCGTACCATGCCCTGGCCAGCACAGAGGCTGAGTGTCTCCAAATCTGTTTTTGAAGAGTACTGTGAAAATTCCAGCTAATCCCACTGCTGCTCCCAGAGTAACCATCAAGCTTCCCTCTGAAAATAAGCAATAAACTAAATACCTAAATAACAGCATTTTAGCTGTCACCCAGGCCTCCCTGTTAGTCAGTGCAGAGAGCCAGTTCTGGCAGGTGAGTCAACTCATCTTGATACTGGCTTTAGTGGAGGCGACTTGCATCCCAGAACCCTTTGCTCTTCTTTATCGTCTTTAATGGTTGTAACCTGTGAACCACTGTCGTAATCATGGTCATACAGAACCGCAGAATCACATGAGAAGAAAGTCTACAAGGAGTGGAAGAAAGCACAGCTAGGATGGGGGTGTATAAGGAAGCTGCCTGAGCAGCAAGAGACCTGGTTAGAAGAGCTAAAGCTCAGGGAGAACTAAACCTGGCCAGGGAGATGAAGTGGAACAGCAAAATGTCTATAGGTATGTTAATGGTAAAAAGAAGACTGGGGAAGGTGTGGGCCCCCTCGGAGTGGAAACAGGAGAGCTGGTGACAAGGGACACGGAGAAGCCTGAGGTTCTCTGTGACTTCTTTACCTCACTTTTCATAGGCAAGGGCTGCAGCCACGCTCCCAGAGTCACGCAAGTAATGGCAGGGGCTGGAAAAAAGAACTGCCCATGGTGAGTGAGGATCAGGTCTATGACCATCTGACAAACCTGAAAGTGCTCAATTGATGGGACCCAATGTGATACGCCCACGGGTACCGAGGGAGCTGGCAGGTGAGGTTGCTAAACCACTCTCTGTTGTATTCCAAAAGTCATGGCAGGCTGGGGCAGTGCCCACTGACTGGAAAAGGGGAAACATAACTCCCATGATCAACGAGGGAAAAAAGGAAGAGCCAGGGCCAGTCAGTCTCACCTCTGTGCCTGGTAGGACCATGGAGCAGATCCTCCTGGAGGCACTTCTGAGACAGCAAAATAATGAAGGAGTGATTGGGCACAACCAACAGGGCTTCACCACAGGCAGATCCTGCCTGGCAAACCTGGTGGCCTTCTATGGAAAGGTCACAACATTAACAGATGAGGGATGAGCAACTGACATCATCTACCTGGACCTGAGCAAAGCCTTTGACACTGTCCCACACAACATCCTGGTCTCCAAGACAACTGTATCCTGGGCTGCAGCAAGAGCAGTGTGGCCAGCAGGGCAAGGGAGGTGACTCTCCTCCTCTGCTCCACTCTGGTGAGACCCCACCTGGATTACTGCATCCAGTTCTGGAGCCCCTACTACAGCAAAGATATGGGCGTGCTGGAAGGTGTCCAGAGAAAGGCCATGAGGATGCTCAGAGGGCTGGAGCTGCTCTGCTATGGAGACAGAGAGAGTTGGGGCTGTTCAGTCTGGAGAGGAGAAGGTTTCAAGGAGACCTTATTGTGGCCTTCCAGTAATCTTAAGAGGGCCTACAGGAAAGCTGCTGAGGGACTTTTTAGGAGGTTGGGTAGTGACAGGGGGAATGGAGCAAAACTAGAAGTGAGTAGAATCAGATTTGATGTTAGGAAAAAAGTTCTTCAGCATGAGGATGGTAAGACTCTGGCACAGGTTGCCCAGGGAGGTGGTGGAGGCCTCATCCCTGGAGGCGTTTAAGGCCAGGCTGGATGTGGCTCTGGGCAACCTGATCTAGTGTGAGGTGTCCCTGGCCATGGCAGGGACGTTGGAATTAGATGAGGTCTCTTCCAACCCTAACAATTCTGTGAATACCTTTGGCTGGAAGAGACCTTCAAGATCCAGTCCAACCTTCAGCCCAGCACTGCAAGGTCACCACTAAACCACGTCCCTAAGCACCAGGTCCACATGCCTGTCAAAGTACCTTCAAGGATGGTGACTCCACCACTGCCTTTGGAAGGGTTGTACAGCATCCATCTTTCATAACTTCCCCATCTTCATGATGTCCTCCCCCCAAACCAGCACAGATCTCTGCTCATGAGATGAGCATGTGCTTGTGGCAAAACATCCCACCAAGCTGGGCTGTCTCTTGTCCCAGGAACTTGAGAAGGCAGCTGGTAGATTCATCTGCCCCAGGTCTGGTGATGAGGAGTGGTTCCTTTCCCAATCCCCTCCTGCTTCAAAGTGTGAATGCTTAGAGGAGAATTTCAGGGCCATCGTTCAAACCTCACTTGCTGCTCCCCAGATGACTTGGGTGAGCAGCAGCCTGCTGCTCAGTGTCCCAGTACTGAACAACACTGTGTTTGGGAGAGAAGTGACAACATGGCACTGGAGTAGCACAGGGTTTTGGATCATGCACGAGATATTCATTACCTCCCTTGCTGCTGTTGGAAAGCAACATCCAGCACCAAGAGATGACAACTTGGGTGGGAGTGTTGATCTGCTTGAAGGTAGAAAAGCTCTGCAGAGGGATCTGGCCAGGCTGAATTGATGTGCTGAGCGCAACAGGAAGGAATTCAACAAGGCCAAGTCTTGGGTCCTGCACTTGGGTCACAACAACCCCATGAATGCTCCAGGCTTGGGACAGAGTGGGTGGAAACTGCCCAGTGGGAATGGTCAACAGCTGCTGAAGATGAGGCAGAGAGTGCCCAGAGGTCCAAGAAGGTGACCTGGATCCTGTTTTGGATCAGTAATAGTGTGACCAGCAGGACCAGAGAAGTGATTATCCCTCTGTGATGGGCACTGGTGAGGCCAAACCTCAGATATTGGGTTCAGTTTTGGGCCACTCACTCCAAGAAGCTGAGGGACCGGAGTGTGTTTAGAGCAGGGCAATGAAGGTGAAGGATGGTCTAGAAAACAAGGCTGGTGAGGAGCACCTGAGGGACCTGGGGTTGTTCAGTCTGGAGAAAAGGAGGATGAGGGGAGACCTTGTGGCTTTCTACGATTCCCTGAAAGGAGGCTGGAGCCAGGTGGGAATCAGTTTCTTCTCCCAAGAAGCAAGAGATAGGACAAGAGAAAATGGCCTTAGGTTGCACCAGGGGAGGTTTAGGTTGTCAAGCCCTGGAAGAGGTTGTCCAGGGCAGTGGTGGAGGGATTTGTAGATGTGGTGCTCAGGGACATGGTTTAGTGGTGACCTGGCAGTGCTGGGTTACTGGTTTGACTCAAGGATCCTAGAGGTCTTTTCCAACCTGACTGATTCTAGAGCTGCGTGGCTCTCTGACAGGGAGCAGGATGTGATGCTGAATCACAGTGCAGTGTGCAGTTGCCCTGAGCCTTCCTTTGCTTGCCCTGTTCAGGAGGTCTGCTTGGCAATTCCATAGGCTGTGACAGGTCACCAACTCCTGCGCCATGGCAGTGCTTGTCACATGCACAAGCTTAGAGCGGGCTGATGCCAGCTTGCACCATCTCTCTGCCCTCAGAGTGCTGCCACCACCGAATCAAAATCCTAATGGTAACACCACAAAGCTGGGTGGAAGCCCAAAGCTGCCTAGGGCAGGTTGGTTGAGCCAGCTGCTGGACACATCTTTAACACTTAGAACCGAGTTTGGGGACAGATTTGGTTTGTGTCTGAAGAACATGGCCACAGAGCAGCCATTGCCGAGCTCTACAGAGAGCAGCTCACAGCTGCTCACCTAGGGAAAAAAGTTTGTCAGATCCCAGCGCCCTTCTCTCACAGAACAGCTCTCCTTGTGCCTCCTTATTCAGTTAAGGAATCTGTTTTGCTCCTCAAGCTTTGCTGCACTGCAGGGTGCCAGTCGTGGCATGGCTTAGGAGCCTTCATCAGATGGTCTTCAAGGATCAGGTGTGGTTGGCTGGGTGAAGAGAATGGATGAATACTCCTCTTCTGAGCTCTTCCCTGCTTCCTCCAGTTCTTGATTTTCCTACAAAAATCTCTAAATGTCACAGATGCAAGGAAAATCTTGAGAAATATGCACTAGGACTTGAGAGTCACCACGGCCAAGAAGCTTTCAGGAGGAAATGGTGGCAGTCAGATCTCTCCTGAGTGTGTCAAGAGCCAGGCAGTGCTGCTCAGAGGGGCATGGACAGCCACACTCACCTCAGAGGGATGGTTTCACAATCAACCATTGGAATAACCTCCCTGGGGAAATGGTGAATTCCTAGGAGTCAGCTGGGCAAGGCATGTGGCCACCTTGTCTAGACTCTGCTTACGTCAAGAAAGGGTGGACCGGGCCTTCTTCCATCCCCTCCAACCTGTGCCTGCCCTCAGCATCAGGGGTGACAACGCTGCCATCACTGCCATCAGGGGTTGGGTGTTGGTTTGTAACTCTCTATTTCATTTGCTCTTTCTCATTTCCATTCCATCACTCTCTCTCATTCCCTTTCTCTTCCCTTAGGGAAGCAGAGGGGTTCATGGAGAGCCTCTGGCATCATCCTGTGGCCAGGCCAGCCCTAACCCTTGACAATCCCTTATGCTGAGATGGAGAGATCCCCATCCTAGAGTTCCTGGGACCATGCACATCCTGACTGGCACCTTTGCAGGACTCTCCTTAGGATGCAGATCCCTGCTGGGTACCTGCACACCCAGAGATGTGTCTCCCATGTCCCCAGAAGGGCTGAAGATTGTCAGTGAAGAGAGCAGGTGGGGGCAGCTGTGTTTCTCCAACTGGTGGCATTGCCCTCCAGCGCCGGCAGCCAGCAATGCTGTGTTCTGGCTGAAACTTCTGCTCCCAGCCCTGCGTGTTTCCTCCCCCTAACAGGATCTGAAGGCAGGCAGGCCCTCTGCTGGTGCACAGAGCTATTTTTGGCTGCTGAAGGAGTGCCTGTAGCTCCTTCTAATTGCATAAGCATTTGTATAATTCATTGGCACTGGGTTCCATTACTGGGAGCCCAAGCAGAGGGAACAGAAAAGGACCTGAGCATTTTCCTTCCATCCTTGTTTTCCTCTGTTCTGTGGGTGATGGGTTTGGTGCCAGGTCAAATCCTCTGGCCCTGCTTTATCTCTTTTCCTGATTTCTTGAAGGAGCTGAGGGCAAACCCTGAGGAGTCTGAGAAAGCATTTCCTCCCACGGGCTGCAAAGCACATGCCTGGCAGTGTCGCTGGGTAGCTAAAAGCCAAACAGCCAGGAAGGTTCCCAAGGAGTGGCTTAGAAAATTACATTGTGTGGGTTAGGTGCTGGGAATGACTCACTTGTCCGAACCTTTGGGATCTCCAATCCCATTACAAACAACAGTGAAAACCAAATCTGTAACCACCACTCCCTCCTTGGTGACACAGGGGTGTGTGGCACCCAGGGATGCAGAGGAAGGGTGGCTCCAGGGTGACCTTCTGTTGGCCTTTCAGGACTTAAAGAGGCTAATCAAACAGCTGGGGACAGGACAAGGGGTGATGGTTTGAAACAGAAAGAGGGAGATTCAGACTAGATAGAGGGAAGATTTTTTTTTTTAATATACTGAGGCTGGTTAGACCTAGGCCCAGGAAGGTGGTAGATGCCCCATCCCTGGAACCATTCCAGGTCAGGTTGTTTGGGGCTCTGAGCAACCTGCTCTAGTTGCAGATGTCCCTGCTGGCTGCAAGGGAGTTTGATGAGTTGACCTTTAAAGGTCATTTCCAACCCAAACCATTCTGTGACTCTATGACTAGCAGAGACAGGATTTCAAGGAGGAAAAATGTAAACCTGCCCCTCCTGATGCCCATCTCCTGTGAAGTGTGTTCCCTGAAAGTGGTCTCATTTCCAAAAGACCATTCCTTGGGTCCCAAGCAGGATATTTTCACTCCTCTCCATTGAAACTGGTCAACAGCTTGCAAAAAGATAAAAGCAGAGAAGGGACAGGAGGAGAACAGGAGGCACAGACTAAACTCATTTCCTTTGGAACCTGGAAAAAAACCCAACCCTTAAATACTGACAAAAAAGAGCTCTATGACCACAGGGTGTGCCCAGCTCTGATCTTAGCACCTGGTGGGAGAAAACCCAGCCTGCCTCCCCATCACTCTACCTGCAAGAATCTGCCTCCACCCTCATCATGGAGAAGTTGTAGACCCTCCTGGGCTGGAGACACTTTAGCTTGGAGGTTAAAGAAGCCCCACAGCTGCTTCCACAGGGATATTTTTGGTGGTGTGACAAGTCAAGATGGTCTGAGTGCGATGAGATTAATTAGTGAAGAGGCTCTGCTTCCTTCCCTTCCCTCCACCACCTGCCCCAAGGTGCGGCTATGGCAAAGCTAAAGTTGATTAAAGTCCAGATTTGACACCTCTAAAGTGATGGAAAAGCCTTAACCAATCCACAGCAGGCTAAAATCAAACTGAAATGAGGCTTTGGAATTGAACAGTGGCAAAATCCATGCAAGCTCTGCCTTGCTTCCTGCCAGAGGAGCTGCAGCAGTTCAAAGCATTCACTTTGTTTTAAAAAATGAAAGTTTTCCAAATCCCAGAGCATTTATATTTTTAGGCATCTGAAGCAAATAATTGCTGTGAAAGAGGAGATTTGTTCGCTTCACGAAGGGGAAAACATCTACCCACCTCTCTTCCCAGCTGCCTCCTTCTACCAGTGTGTGGCTTTGTGCTGAGAAGTTTTGGGTTGGAAAGGACCTTTAAAGGTCATCCAGTCCAACCCCCAAATCTTAAAGGCCTCTTCCAACCAAAATTATTCCATGATGCTGTTCAGGGCTGAAACTGCCTCTGTGTGAGCAGAGAGCAGCTGGACACACAGAAGCAAGGCCTGGTAGCTCCTGCCACTGGTGGGGTTTATCTGCACCATCCTTCCCAGCTGCAAGCTCGCAGTCATCCTCTCCAGGCCTGAGCAGACCCAGAGCTGGACTTTGGCATCTTCAGGCCAGAATGTAGTTTTCATGTTTGCAAAGGGCTTGATTACTTTTAAAAGGCCCTTTGAAGCTGGAGGCTCCCTGGGCACAGGGCAGACCAAGCTCCAGGTTTCTCTCCGATCATTCAGCAGCGCTAAGTTGAGGCTTTCTAACCTCCTGGAGAAACTGTGGGCGAGGCACCGGAAAGGCTCCCAGGCTCTGTTGAATGTTGATGATGTTCATCCATTATGGATGAAGAGGTTTATGTAAGAGTCTTCCCCTGGCGTTCATCTGAGGCCAGGCTGTCCCAGGCTGCAGATTGTAATTCACAGCCCATTGGAAGGGAGAGCAGGGATGGAAGGAGGCAGAGGGGATCTGGAGCTGGGATTGCTGCTTTTCTTCTGACAACTGGGATCACTTTGCTTCCCTGCTCCAAAGACTGCCTCCAGCACCTGGCACAATCTTGTTCTCTCTGCCAGGTACATCCTCGCTGAGTGAAATATGTATAAAGCTTCTGTTTGAACATGAATTCTGCTGTGAATATGTGGGTGCAAGCAAACCTCCTAACAAAGCCAAGGATGAAAGTACATGACAGGGATGTTACTGTGAGATGGACCTTCAGGAGCTCAGTCATATCCTCAGTCTTACTTGAACATCTGGACCAAATCAGCCACTCTCCTGGTTCTCAGTAAAACTCCATCTCCAGCCTCCTTTCCTGTAACCTCTCGCACCCAGCAGCAAGCCCTTTCCAGTCCCCTATAAGCCCTGCAAAGTCCATTTCCATGTCCAGAGGCATTGTTTCTGGTGAAGGTGCCCCTCGTTGGATAGAGGACACTGCTCCCCATCCTGTGATCCATCTCTGCCCTCTTGTGCCACTCTATAGCTTTGTTGAGTGCTACTAGAGAACAAAATGACATCTTCTCAGCTTGGCTGTGTCAGCAGGGGCATCTCTGACTGCCTTTGCCCCCCCAGATGTTTCCTTGGATTCAGAAGTCCTCCGTGTGCACAAAGTGTGTCAATCCAATCCAATTTGTACTGCCTTCCACTCAGTTTAAGGCTCCCATCACCTCTACCAGCATGGATGTTCCCAAAATACATTGGACTAGCTGGACCAAGGGCCAAGCAGAAACATGGCAGAAGAGTTCCTGTGCTTTCCAGGATTTTCTTGTCTTCCTTCCAGATTTCCTTGAGTGACCTTGAAATATTATGTTGGGCTCATGGGAATGCAAGTGAAAAAAAAATGAGCATAAACCTTCTGCCCAGAGAGAAAGTGGCTGCTCATTTTCTCTTCCTTATGTGCTCTTCCCATGAGTTTCATTGTCTTTGCTCCAGGATTTCCTGTACTTTGCTGTATACAGGAATTCCCTCTACAAACTATAGGTTTGGCTATGCCTTCTCCAGACTCCAGGACAGCCTGTTAAATCCCCTTCCTACTGGGTCATCCAAAACTCCAGTTCTGGTTTCAGGAGGCAGAGCTAAGTTAGTGACAGAAATGCCACCAGAAAAGGCATTCTCAAGCACACCCAACTCTCCACTGCACGAGCAGCTGGCATGGCCTCCTTGCTGCTCCCACCGTCCAACACCGCACCACAGAATCACACAGCAGGGTGGGGGTGGAAGGCACCTCTGGGGATCATCCATTCCAACCCCTCCTAAAGCAGCTTGTCCAGGATCATAATGGCCAGGTGGGGTTGGAATCTCTTCAGAGGACACTCCACAACCTCTCTGGGCAGCCTGCTCCAAGGGCTCCAGCACCTCACAGCAAAGAAGTTTCTCCTCATGTTCATGTGGAACCTCCTGGGTTCCAGTTTGTGCCAACTGCCCCTTGTCCTGTTTCTGTGCACCACTTCTGGCCACATCCTCTTGTCCCCTGCTCCCTTTAGCTCTTGCTGAGGATTGATCAGATCCCCTCTGGGGCTGCTCTTCTCCAGGCTAAACAGCCTCAGGTCCCTCAGCCTTTCCCCTTCAGAGATGCTTGAATCCCCTCATCTTCATAGCCCTCTGCTACTTGTATTTTACTTGCTTGCTGCAAGACGGGATGAATGGTCTCCCTATGGACTGTAGAGGAAATCCACTGAAACTCAGCCCTTGTCCTAAATGCTGGAGTTCAGTGCCATATCCTCATCAGTATGAACAAGCAGAGCTCAGGGTCTGGTGGCTATCAGCATCCACTCTGCTGGTTTTGGCCTTTCTTGGCTTCTTCGTGATATGAGGATGTGATCAGAGAACCACGAATGGGTTGGGCTGCAAGGGACTTTTAAAGGTCACCTAGTCCAGTCCCTCTGCAGTTAGCAGGGACACCTGCAGCTAGAGCAGATTGCTCAGAGCCCCAAACCCACTTCGACGTTGTGATCCTGAGCAACCTTCTTCTGGGTGACCCTGCTTTAGCAAGGGGCTTGAACTAGAGAATCTCCAGAGGTCATTTCCGACCCTTTCCATTCTGTGATTACAACAAAACAGACACTGTACAGTAAGTTCACCAGCTCCCTTAATTCTTTCCATCCATGAACTTCATCAAAGCCAGCCCTTGTGGCTTCTTAGCTGCACTCAGCAGGACTTAGTTTCAAATAGAAAGAAGAGCTGAACTCCAGAAGAGCTTGCTCACCACCCTGGCTTGGAGGCAGGTGAAGGCAATTTGGCTGGAAAGACACTTGCTGTTGCTCTGCCAAACCCATGCATTGAACATGGACTTGGGCAGTCCAGAGACTACTGCACACTGGATATTAAAAATTCATCATGCTGCACAGAGCTTGGGGCTTCAAAAGCCACTGAGACCTTCCTGTGACCCTTTGTCTTGATTTTCTGGAGCGTGCCAGTCCCCTGGGACTGCTGGCAGATCAATGTGCAGTGCTGAAGTTAAGCACCAAGGAGTTTGATGGCTGCACAGATGGTCTGGGACTGTCTTTCCTGTGATGATGAGTTTCTCCTGGGACCTCTGCTAAGTTCTGCCTCCTGTGGCTGCAGAAATCCAAGGGCAAATCCTTTCTGCAGCTTCAGCTTTCAACTTTAATTATTTTCTAATAGCTACTCCCAAGATCAGTTCAGGATGAAGCAAAGCTCAAGAACTGGACCGAAGGCTGAGGTTCAAGAGAAGGTTCTTAAACAGGACAGGGGCACTAAGGCGCTGCTGGAGAGTAAGAAAGAGCAGCCCTGGAACCTCCCCAGAGAATAGGTTGCTCAAGACCCCATCCAGCCTGACCTTGAACACCTCTGGAGATGAGGCATGCACACATTTCTGGAACACTTGTAGGGCTGGTGACTCTACCACCTCCCTGGGCAGCCTGTGCCAGTGCCTGACCACTCTTGCAGTAAGCCTTTTTCCCCAATATCCAAGCTAAACCTCCCCCGGCACAGTTCAAGTCCTTGGGAGCCATGGAGGCAAACTGAACAACCCCAACACGTTCAGTGTGGTCCCAAAGCCATCAGAGGTGAGCACAGAGCCATGGTGGTGCTGGATCCCTGCACACAGCTGTTCTAACGCTGGAGCCTGGCGCATGGGCAGCTGCCACAGGGCAGTCTCATTCTTTAGGGAGGTGTGGCTAGAGCTCCACTGGCATAAGCCAGCATCTTTCTGATGGCTCTGTGTTTAGAGCTCTCTCAATGACTGCTTGTTACTGCAGTTAACTTCCATGCCTGTTTTTATGGCCAGGGAGTGTAAGGATTTGTAGGAGCTGGAGCAGGCAGGACGTGATTGGCAGGCATGTGGGGGGCGCAGCCATAAACCTGCACCTCGACATAATTGCTCCAAAGGGTTTCTTTCTCTTAGCTCCATCCCAACCAATCTGCATCAGAGCACATCCGGGTGGGCCCCTTGAGGGCTTGAGAAAATATTTTGGGGTGTGCTGTGGGAAAACAGCACACAGAGACCAGGGATCGTGATGGAAATGTGAATTCTTAATTGGGGACAGAAAGAAGGTCCTGTGGCAGAAAGAGCCATGCTGGGCCATGCTGGCTATGGCTGCAGGTGCTGAAGGGAATCCACATGTAGATGTCTGAGGTGAAGGACACCCAGGTCAAAGGAGACAAGCCCCTCTGGACGGTGACTCTTCTCCTTTCTTCTCGGGGTTTATCTTCAAATGGTGTGGATTCTCTCTGAAGCATGATGGACTGCTCCCTCCAGGACCCACACTTGCAGCCTGTCCAGAGGCACCATCTGGTCCCCTGTACCAGCTCATGACAAAGAGGTTAGAGGAAATAAAGGGTGAGGTAGGATTAGAGATAAGGCAGAAGCAACCACAGACTGCCAGGGTGAAGGAGCAGAACAACTGAGGACTAACTCAGAAGTGTGTGAGAAGTGTCTGAGCTATATTGTGAGAATGAGTGATAGAGGTTACTGTTGTTGTTCTTCTTTGTTCTCACAGCTAAGGATTTAATTTCTCCCAGTAAAATACTGCAATTAGCCTCAAACAAGCATGGATGCGAAGAGAGGTGATGCCTCTGGGAAAGCCTCCTCCGGCTGCATAGATGCAGAGAGGGGCAAGGCTGTGGCACGTTGAACCTGGGCTGTGTTTGCAGGGTAGTGTTCATGTTGTAGGTATCACTCCCCTCCTGTCTGCATAAACTAAGACACAGATGAGCAGCTGAGAGCTTGCTTGAGTGGTTCCAAAAATACATGACTTCTCGTTCCTTCAGCTCAGAAGAAAATCAACAGCTTGTTCAGGTGAGCAAATGAAACTTTGCTCTTGCAGAGCCCACGTGCTGGGTGGTGACACATGACAAAGCAAGTGCTGTGTGCAGGACAGAGGGAGAGGTCTCCCCAGGTTTTTTTGGCCATGCTTCTCATGCTGCTCACGTTTGCCTTTACATTTCTGCTGGAGTTAAACTGCTCCAGGGAAGGGCTTTGCTGGAAGCTGTCCCAAACCAGTCCTGCTCCGATGGTCTCATGCACATCACTGCCACGTGCGGTGTCCCTGTCTCTGGGGTGGGGATGCAGTGCCTGGGTGATCATCAGGTTACCTTTTTCCAAGTGCTGGTCCACTGCAGAGCCCCGGAGTTGCCACAGCTTCTTGCCTCAGCAGCAGAAAGAATGAAATCAGCCTGCAGCCCATGAGTAAAAGCCTTCCCAGAGCCTTACCCATGGCTCTAAAAACCTCATGAAGCCTCAGGTGTGGTTATCTCAGGTAGATCCTTCTGGTCTCTCTACAAGCCTCCTCTCTTCACCCTTGGCAGTACTCTTCTCTTTCAAGAAGGGAAGGAAAGAAGCAAATGCAGAAATGTAACAGGTTTGGGAGCACCAAGCCAGCTGGATGTGGGTTCCCAGGGCTCTGCACCGTGCTCACAGCAGCAAGGACCTCTGTCCCCACAGGGTCCCTGCTGCTCAGGTCACGCCAGCTCTGGATCCTGACTCAGTGCTGCTGCATGTGCCAAATGCAGAAGCACTTCTGCTTCCTGATGGATATGCACCGTGGGAGTTCCACCCAGGCCATGGCAACCTTGTCCCACCGTGAGGAAGAGCTCCATCCCCAGCCAAACTGTAGCACCTTTAGCAAAGCAATGCCCTGCTGAATTATGCAGTGTCTGATCTGGTGCCATCAACAGCTCAGAAGGATGCAGTCACTTTCCCTTTCTGCCCAGCATCACACCTCCAGGGGCCAGATTTCCAATGCGCCAAGCGTCTGCTGAGCCTGTTAGCATCAGTGGGAGCTGCTGGCACTTAGCCTTGTCAAAAATTGGGTCTATTTACCATGACTCAGTTAAAATACAAAATTAGCCAGAATTGGGCTGAGCTGGAAGATCCAAGCTGCTCTGCCTTGCTATTAATTCTGGCCATGCATGTCCTTGCCACATTACAAATACTGTTTTACGGCTTGTAGAGACAGGCACACATCTGATTTTCACAGTAGTACAGCAGGCAAAGGGAAAAGCTGGGTCATACTCTCCCTTTCTTTCCCCACTCCACCAAAAAAAAGATTGGCCTCCAGATGACTCAGGAATGTCCTGGAGATCAGCTTTATCTATATCTATATTTATTCCATCTGATGTCCATGAATCACTGCTAATAGCAAAGGGTTGCATAATGGTAAGGAGGATGCTTTTGTGATGCCTCTGACCAAACACATCCATTTTGGCTCCTGTCTATGAATGTAGCCTGCATTTGCAAAGCAGAGATACTACAGCAAAGTGGAGCTGATTGGCAGCTTCAGCCTGATTAGCATATACAAATTGCTGTGGCCTTTCTCCAAGCAATCACTGGTACAAATTGTTTCCTCTACCCCCAGCTGAAAAGGAGCAGAGCTATTAGGTAAGTTGAGACTAAAAGAGTTCAGCACAAGGCAAATGCTCCCACCAGCCTGTTTCACACTCTCTGGAATGTGCAGCTTTTTCTTCACCTTGTCTTCTTCCCCCTTCCTTAAGGTAAAAGCCAAAGCACCACAATCTTTGGGTGAAGAGGTGGGGGTTTTCTGCCCCCCTGAAAAAAAAATATTTTTGCCTTTTTTTTACAGGTTTTTTGTTTTCCTTACAGTTCTTACAGCAGCTGTTCCTAAAATATTTGCTCATTGTAGTTTTCAAACAGATGAAAAATGTTGGCAACAGTTAAGATTATGGTTTGGTTTGGTTTGTCTTTTTTTAAATCACACCAAAATGGAAAAGGAGACTTGCAAGAGAAAGAAAACCTTGCCTGATGGGAAGTGCTTCAGAGTGGGCTGGGATTACAGCCCTTCCTCTGTATTCAAGCCAGGGATAGATCTCATGGCATGTTTGGACTGAATATGTTGCTGCATGTTCCTCTTAAGATGTTTGCACCAGTCGTGGAGGTTCAAGCCAGGAGTCCACTCTTAGAATACACACAAACAGGTGAGGTCGTGTAACCTTTCGCAGAGACAGGAGACAAACAGCCCTTTTAGACTGTGCACACTGGACCAACAGGTAGTGTTGCACCCTCCCCTGTAATGAAGAGCACTCAGTGGTTGTTATTTTCATGATAGTGAAGGTTCCTATGACTCCAGAAGCCAGAGACTGAAGACTTTCAAGACCTTCCTGGTCTCTGTAGGCACAGCAAGGTTCAGCTGAAGAGTCAAGATCATAGAATTGTTTTGGTTGGAACAGACCTTTAAGATGAAGTCCACCCTTTAACCCAGCACTGCCAGGTCACCTCCAAGCCATGTTCCTCAGCACCACATCTACACACCTTTGAAACCCCTCCAGGGATGGCAACTCCACCACTCCCCTGGGCAGCCTGTCACAGGGCTTGACAACCCTCTTGGGGAGGAAGGTGAAGAAGAGTTAATGGGCCACTGAGTCTGTCTGAGTGAAGCTGTCACTCCAGAGATGTTATCCTACCCAGTGTGATTCCAGTAGCAGCAGCACTTTGCAGCCTAGGCCCACCCACAGTTCACAGGCTTTGAATTGATAATGAAGCGTCTTAGTGCTGGTTATGAATAGCAGGCTGAGTGCTGGCTGCAGCCTCAATTAAAAACATCTTGCAGCAGGGTAAATAAATAATTCCCTTTTAAGTTTGAGGCCATTTTGTGCTGTAGACCCTGCTGGGATGGTGTGTGGGAGAGGCGTGATAGCTCTGCCTCAATGAGATAAGCGGTGGAGAGGCAGAAGGCATCCTCTGATGCGCTCCTAACCACAGTCCCTCCTGGGCTCTGGGAGCTTCCTGGCCAGAATTGCTGTAGCTGCCTCAGAGATTTTCTTTTTTCTCCTCGTTTGTTCTCTGGGGGCTTAAATATATAGAGTGTGATTAGGTGGGAGGGTAGAAGGAGGAGGCAGTGTTGGGAAGCCAAACTAGCATGTCACTTGGTGCAGGAACGTTGTATGATGCTGCCTGGCCGAGAATGATGGGTCCTCCTGAGTGCTGCTGGGGAGGGATGGGTCACTCCTGAGCCCCTGGGTCCTCCTGAGTGCTGCTGGGGAGGGATGGGTCACTCCTGAGCCCCTGGGTCCTCCTGAGTGCTGCCGGGGAGGGATGGGTCACTCCTGAGCCCCTGGGTCCTCCTGAGTGTTGCTGGGGAGGGATGGGTCACTCCTGAGCCCCTGGGTCCTCCTGGGCCCCAGTGCTGCTGGGGAGGGATGCGCTTTAACGCTGCAGGCTGAGCTTTAACATGCAAATAGAAACCCTGATTCTTTTCATAGTGTTCGTCTAAATTCATTGTTAGTCTAAATTCAGTACCTCCAGGTTAAATTGTTGATTTTACTTGCTTCAGTTACAGAATCACAGAGTTGTCTAGGTTGGGAAAGACCTCGCTGGTCGTCCAGTCATTAGCCTAACACTGACAAGTCCTTGACTAAACCATATCACTAAGCATCACATCTACATGACTCTTAAATACCTCCAGGGATTGGGACTCCACCACCTCCCTGGGCAGCCTGTTACAATGCTTGAGACCCCTTTGAGGGAAGAAATTTTTCCTAATGTCCAGCCTGAACTTCCCCTGTTGCAACTTCAGACCATTTCCTCTTGTCCTGTCATTTCTTACTGGGTGGAAGAGTCCAACCCCCACCTCTCTACAACGTCCTATCAGGCAATTATAGTGCCTTTAGTTCAGGTACCCATCTTGGCTTCCTGTCCCAAACAAGTGCAGAGCTGATGCTGAAGTAACACATGAACATTGTGGGTCCTCCTGAAGGGCTCTTTCTGGCTGTGACATTTTGGCCAATAACACAGTCAGCAATACCAAACCACTGACAGTGGTGGCCTCAGCTGAGATGAGTGGTGTCATGAGGCTGAGCACATAATATCCCAGTGAGGCACAGAGGCAAAGGCATTGCAAACTTCATTTTGGAAAGAAGAGAGTTCAGAGACTGGGATAAAAGATGAGCTTGGAACCAACGTGCACAGAACAGCTGAGATCAAGCTGGGTATGAGCAGGACCTCACTACAGGTGGGGTCTCAGCAGAGCAGAGCAGAGCAGAGCAGAGAGCAGAGGGGCAGAATCCCCTTCCTGCCCCTGCTGCCCACAGTGCTGGGGATCAGCCCAGGGCAGGACTGGCTCGTCGCCATGAGTGCATGGTGCTGCCTCATGTCCAGCTTTGCATCACCCAGCACACCCAAATTTTTCTCCAGACTGGTCTCCATCCCTTCATCCCCCCATCTTGGGCTGATACCTTGGATTGCCCCATGAGTTTTGCTGCCCATGGGATTGGTGGGAGCAGGACTACTCTTCCCCAGCAGCCAGAGGGACTGATGGAATTTGGGAACATGCACATTGATACTTTGTACAGGACCTACAGCAACCAGCATCACTTTAAGCCTTTCTGATGACCTGAAAGTACTTCTTCCCATGCCAGATCCAATGCCTTGCCATGGATCCCGAGGAATATTTGCTGCCTGAATCATTACAAATAGTAACATCATGCTGCAGGGACTTGTCTAGAGGCTTTCAATTATTAACCACTCAGACCTTTAGGTTTAATTAATCTTATTTGCTCCTTGTTAATTAAAGCTCTCTCATTGTGTCAGCCAGATTAAAAAGAGGAGATGCAGAACAGTTACTGCTACAGCAGGGAAATTGCATGGAAGTTATCTCAGCCCAGGACATCCTGGGACCAGGGATGGCTGTGGACAGCAATTTGCTTCATCTGACAGCAAAGATGGAAAATGTGCAACGTGGTGATAAACTCCTTCCCCGGCGTCACAAATCCTTTTCTTTACAACCCGGGGATTATGGCTGGCTCTTGATGTCTGCTCTGATTCCTTCATAGACAGCAAGTATTTGTTTTGCAGCTGCCAAACTGCATTTGCCACATGAGGCTCTCCTGATTTTTCTCTCTGGGGCATCCTGGGGGTTTATACCTAAGTTGATGTTGTGTGTAGCTCTCTTAGGACTACAGTGGAGCCAAAAATAATTGTGTTTTTCATGACTCATGTTGAAGTCTTTTTGCCAGGAGGTAGCAGATTTCAAGACCTAGTGGGATGCTTTGTTGCAGGCGGGAAAAGGGTCGAGTGACACTTTGAAGTGTAGGACTAGTGGGAGGTGTCCCTGCCTATGGCAGGGGGTTGGAACTAGATGATCTTTGAGGTCCCTTCCAACCTAAACCATGCTATGATTCTATGATATTCATTTGCAGCGGTGCTGGACAGGATCATTACTCCCCAGATCTAGGAAGAATCCTTCCTGGGATTCACTCAAACCAGCAAAGTCACACAGAATCCCAGCATGATGGGGGATGGAAGAGACCTCTGGAGATCAACCAGTCCACTCCCCCTGCTAAAGCAGGGCACCCATAGCAGCCTGCCCAGGATCACAGTGTCCAGGTGGGGTTGGAATCTCTGCAGAGGAGACTCCACAACCTCTCTGGGCAGCCGGCTCCAGGGCTCCAGCACCCTCACACCAAAGTTTCTTCTCATGTTTAGGTGGAACCTCCTGTGTTCTACTTTGTTCTGTCACTGGATACCACTTGCGAAAGTCTGGAATGAAGAGAAATAAAAATATATATTAGTAAAAATAAAAATAAACATTTATTCATTAACTTATTTAGCATGATTAGGGTGGAAAACAAAGTTGTCTTCAGTTGACAGCAGCTTCTCTGCCACCATTCAGTATCACCTCATATATTTTTAGTCTAGTGGCTTTGCGCAGGAGCCATGATGCTGTTGAGTAATGGAAGCTTAGTCAATGTCCTGCAGGGAATACCTGTAAATAAGAAGGTTTTGGCACAGGCACAGAGTAGTGACCTGCTCCTTGAGTAATGCACAGAAAAGGGGAAAAAAATTCCCAATCAAATAATTTTTCCCTGCTGGAAAAAAAAAAAAAAAAAAAGGTGCTTTCATGTTAAGCTGAAAATATCCCCCTGGTACTTTCAGATCTCCAAAGTACCTTGGAAATGAAAGCAGCTTTGCAGAAAGGGCTTCTGAGAAGAATCTGCAGCAGTCTGAGTTATCCCCGCTGCTCCTGCCTGGGTCCAGGCAGAAATTGGAATTTCTTTGCGGCAGAAGTAGAATTTTGCTCAGGGATTTTGAACCTTCCTCCCTCCCCAAGATCTCTGCTGCCATGGGAGAAGCACATGCCCTTTCACCTCTAAAAGTAAAGAACTCTCCCTCTCACCCCAGACCTGTTCATCCTTTGCCACTTTGAGCGCAGGAGGACATCTGAAATCCACGAGATGCCACTCCGGCCAGCAGCACTCCCTCTGCACCAGCTCAGACCAGCCAGGCCCACACTGCATCAGTGGCTGATCCTGTCGGAGCAGAGGTGAGCTGAGGGATAATGTGGGTGGGTTTCTGTTCTCCACCAGCCACTCTGTCTGCCAAGTCCCATGACACCACCAGCTCTAAGGTTTGTTGTCTGCTGTAGTTTGGTGAAAGCTTGGCAGCCCACTGCGTTCAGAAGGTCCAGGACAGAGAGGTGGAAAAGATTTGACCTAAACTTTGTGTCTTTGTTTCTTTTTGAAGGAGGAGACAAAACCAGGTAGATGATTGAATGTTTAGATACATTTCTTGGTATCTCTGCCCTTTTGACTTCAGAAGGAGAATTCCAGTTATTGCAGGACACTATGAGCAGACATCCTGTTAGTGATCAGAGCTTGCACGTGATGCTGGTGTTAAGTGATCACGCTGAGGAGACTTTTTACAAGGGCTTGTCATGACAAGACAAAAGGGAATGGTTTGAAGCTTTTGAGGAGGGTAGGTTTAGAGTGGAGATTAGAAGGAAATTGTTTACAGTGAGGGTGGGGAGACACTGACACAGGTTGCCCAGGGAGGTTGTTGATACCTCCTCCCTGGAGATGTTCAAGACCAGGCTGGATGAGGCCTTGAATAACCCATGCTGGCGAGAGGTGTCCCTGCCCATGGCAGGGAGTTGGAACTGGATGATCTTTAAGGTCCCTTCCAAGCCAGAGCATTCTGTGAATCTGTGAAATCGTAGGACAAACACCATTGCTTTCCAGCTCAGAGAGCAGAATCTCTGCCTCAGCAAACCCAGATGCCTCTTCTGAGTTGTCCAGATGGTTGAGCACAAAGAAGATCATAGCCTATGGCAGCTATGGCCAAACTAACCTGGAGTGAACAATGACCTTCATAAACCCACTTGATCAAAAATGCATCCTTGTGGCAGGGTGAAGGGGAGGGGGAGGAGGAAACTCTTTCTCTGGATTTCTTATGCTAGAGAGATTTCAGCTGTGCAAAGATTTTAAAGTGAGACCAGCATGGAGTTAGCTCTCACCACTGGAAAATCCACTTTTCCACCCCAATTTTTTGCTTTCTGGGCAGCTTGCCAGTGGGTACCTGGCAGCCAGCTTGCAGGGTGTTGCTCCTAATCACATTAGGAGCACTTCCTGAAGATGAAGGCAAATGAAGGAGGATGTGGGCTGATCTTGCAGAGGGGGGTGAGCAAAATTCCCTCCCAAAGTTAAAGATGGAAAACTTATCACTGCAGAAATGGCATCTTTGGTGGCCAAAGGCTTATTAGAGTGAGTAAAAAGAGGGTCTGGAGACATTCAAGGAGATGATGGGTAAGTGGAACTTCTGAAAGTCTTGAATCCAACATCCAGCTCAAAGCAGAATTATCCTTGATAAGGGCTCTGTCTGTCTCACTCTTAAAAACCTCCAAGGATGGAGATGCCACAGAATCCTAGCATGGTAAGGGTTGGAAAGGACCTCTGGAGATCATCCACTCCAATCCCCCTGCTAAAGCAGGGGCACCCACAGCAGCTTGCCCAGAATCACAATGTCCAGCCAGGTTTGGAGTCTCCAAAAAAGGACACTCCACAACCTCTCTGGGCAGCCTGCTCCAGGGACTCCAGCACCCTCATATCAAAGAAGTTTCTCCTCATGGTCAGATGGAACCTCTTGGATTCAAGTTTCTGCCTACTGTCCCTTTTTTTCCCCAAGATATCCCCATACCTCTAGCTCTGTTTTGCTGTTCCTCCCACTAGGTGAGAAGCTTTATCACAGAATCACAGACTGGGCTGGGCTGGAAGAGTCAGTAAAGATCACCTGTTCCAATCCCCCTGCCATGGGCAAGGACACTTTCTATTAGACCATGTAGCTCAATGCCCTGTCCAACCTGGCCTTGAATCCTGAAGTCCTTGGATCCTGGAGCTTTTCTGTCTTTGAAGCATTGCTAGAGAGGAGTTCTGGTTTCAGCTGGCTTGTTCTGGGTCTGCTGCTAGCACAGAGAATAACAAAGTGTGGACATCCCCTGTGCATGCAGAGGTTCTGTGCTGTGCTGTGTCATGAAATAATCCAAAAGGCATTGTAATAGAAGGCATTGTAATCCCACAAAGCTGTGGGATCTCCTGAGCCAGGTGTTTGAATGTCTTCCACATAAAATTTTCCTCATCATGAAATCCTCTCAAGTTGTTTTCTTTGGAGGCTTTTGGGTGCATCTCCCTTTGATGCAAACCAGCATTCCATGGGAAAGATCCAGAGAAGCTGTCCACCCTTTTCTGTGTTGCATTTCATCTGGACTGTTCATCTGCAGCAAAGTGCATGCTTGTCTGCAGTGCACACACACAGAGATGTGTGTGACTGAATCAGCTCTTGCAGAAGAGAAGGGACTGGTTAACTGCCCTGTAGTTGTCTCCTCTGAAGGACTCCTCTGCTGGAGTGGAGGTGCAGAGTAAAGTTACTGCATGGGAAACATCAAATGGCTTTCTACTGGGCTCCTAATGCAAGCAAGCCAGAGCTGCTGATGGTGAGTGAGGAGTGAGATGAAGGAAGAGTGGCATGGAGTGGAAAAGGCAAGATTGGCCTTTTTCAGAGGGGAGGGTCTGGGTGTGCACAGCTTGCCCATCAGGAGCAAAGCCACTATGTGAGTCTGATGGGATGTGAGAAGATTCACCATGCTGCTGCACTGGAAGGGCAGATGGAAAAGCCTTATTCTGGTCACTCCTGGTTTAAATTATACATCCTCCATCTGCTGACTCCAGCACAGACATGCTTACAGCAACCTCCATGCTGCTGAAAATAACCATCCAGGGCTGCTGATGGAGAGGCTTTGCACAGCCCTTGTCTGAGCTCACTCAGCTGCTGGCTCTTGCTAATGAAGGTTTGATGTCATCTGGAAGAAATAAGTGGTACAGGTTTGACCCTATCTGTGCACAGGTCAGGCAGGCCCAGACACCATCATGCCAATGAAAACTACTCCTTCTTTTGCAGGGTCATAGAACAGGTTGGGTCGGAATTGTCTAGGCCAAGCCTGCTGCCGTGGGCAGAGGCATCTCAACTGAACCAGGTTGCTCAAAGCCCCACCCAGCCTGGCCTGGCACACTTAGAATGATAGAATATAGAATATAGAATGGCTTAGGTTGGAAGGGACCTNTCTTGAGCTTTTCAGCACCCCAGACCCCCAGGGCCTTTTCCTCAGGGCTGCTCTCAGCCATTCCCCACCCAGCCTGGAGCTGTGCTTGGGATTGTGCCCACCCAGGTGCAGGATCTTACACTTGGCCTTGTTGAATGTCATGAGGTTGGCCTGGGCACACCTCTCCAGCCTGTCCAGGTCCCTCTGGATGGATCCCTGCCCTCTAGCAAGTCGACTGTGCCACACAGCTTGGTGTTATCTGCACACTTGCTGAGGGTGCACTGATTCCTCTGTCCCTGTCGCTGACACTTCCAGGGATGGGGCACCCACAGCTTCTCTTGGCAACCTGATCCAGTGTCTCACCACTCTCACAGTGAAGAACTTCTTGCAAATACCCAACCAAAATTTCTCCTTGCTCAGTTTAAAGCCATTACCTTCCTATCACCACATCTTCTTTCAACTCTCTCTCAAGCCATTGTTATCTGCATAGAGCATATCCACACAAAACACCTGAAAGCCTCTCTCAGGGACCAGAATGCAAGCCTTGGTCTGACTTTAGGTTTGGAAAGCTCCAACCCCTGGACCACAACACTCTTTATGACAGTCTTGGCACCCTCAAGAGGCACCTCCAGCCTGGTTCCTCACCGGTTGAGAGCAGCCCTGGGACAGCTGCAGGTACAAGTGTGTTTGGCTTAGCAGCTCCCTGGAGCAAGGCCAAGGGGTGGTTAGGTGTGGACTCACATTGCCGTGCTCAGGCCCTTCCAGACAGCACTTGCACAGCCCAGATGTGCTCCACCACACTGAAAACTTTGCTTTTTCCTTGGACTTTAAATCACTTCTGTCAGCTCCTTAATTATTTTAATTTTTCTTCATTCTCCAGATCTCTCAAATATATTTTATATATAGGATCTGGGCATAAAAAAGGAAAGCTTCCACTGTGCCCTTGCTCTGGAGGCAGAGAAGTGGATGTATTTCATCTCTGCCTTTCAGTTATTGCCTTTTATTTTTTCTGCTTTGAAGAAGCTGGGAACAGCAAGAAGCTGGTGGCTACACTCCAGCTGCATTGATTAGCAGTGAATGGTCAAGCTGCAAAGTGCCTGAGAGCATACCCAGGAATGGGGACAGCTGAATGATGGCATTTTTCTGCAGACGGAAGGAGGAGGGAGAGGCACTTCCAATGCCCAGCCTGCTCCACACCCAAAGCCACTGTCATGAAGTTCTAAGCTGAGAGACAGCCAATGATTATTTTAGTGGCTCAGCAGAGCACTGGGCTACATCAGCTGCAGATACTGCCACTCTGAAGGGGGCAGAGAAGGGAGGCAAGTGGCAACACTTCTGCCTAGCTTTGTGCAAGAGGTCAGTGCTGGGAAGCCATTGCAGTCCTCACCAATGTTCCTCTTATCAGTGCATTATAAGAGAAGAGGCAAAGAATCACAGAATGGTTGGAGTTGGAGGGGACCTTAAAGATCATCTAGTTCCAGCCCCTGCTCTCGTGGGCAGAGAACAGGTTGCTCAAAGCCTCATCCAAGCTGGCCTTGCACATGTCCAAGGAGAGTCAGTGAGAAGTCAGGAGGGTTTGCTCTGCTGTACCCAAGGCAGTGGTTGGTGCTGGGGAATACTTCTGAACTCTCAACTGAAGGGCAGAGGGAAGTTTTCACTTGCCTTTGGGTGCTGCAGCAGCAGCCTCCAAAAGGGCTGTTACAAACCTGCTAGTTCCAATCCCCAGCAGCTATTAGTGAGTGAAGCTTGGCTTTCAGCTTGGCTTTCTGCTATATACCGTGGGACTCAGAGCCTGCAGGATTAATGCTCTGTGAAAAGCCTGAAGCCCTGCAGTGAGCCACTTTGTCCTTCCAATACAGCCACTGCACGAGCCCTCCTGCCCCTTATAGGAGGGTCAGGAGTCCTTCAGTGAAGAAGAACATGAGTAAGCAACTGTAAAGTCAAGGGTCAGGGTGGGGCCAGCCACTGAGCGAGTGCCAGAGGCTCTCCATGAACCCTTCTGCTTCCCAACAGGAAGAGAAAGGGAATAAGGGAGAGAGACTGATGGAGTGGGAAGGAAACTAAACGATGGAAATAAGAAGGAGCAAATGAAATAGAGACAGAGAGATACAAACCAACACCCAGCCCCTGATGGCAGTGATGTCACCATTGTCACCACTGATGCTGGGGCAGGCACTGGGGAAGTCCCAGACTGGACTGAGCAGCAGGTGGGAACTGAATACAGGAGCTGGATTCTGGAACTGGATTCAGGAACACACAGGCTGAGATCAAAGGCAGAAGGGACAGAGTCCTCCTGGGACACCAGCCACTGTTGGTAGGTTGAGGGTCACCTGTCCTGTCCCCTGCTCCCCACAGGTGCCACCTTTGCCTTCCTGCACTCCAAGGTGACACACAAGAAGTGGCAGTCCCTTTGGTGTGCCCAGGAGCAAGCCTCAGCCAGAGCCTTTCTGCACTGCAGCCCTTGGCAGGAGCTCTTCCCATCAGCGTCTACCTGCTAGGAGCAGCTCCTGGGTGTGCAACCCTGCCCTGAGCTGCAGAGAGAGCCTCAGAGAGCAGAGCCTGAGCTGAGAAGTCAAACCCCTGAGCAGAATAAAGTTGTTCTGGTCTAGTTCAGACCTGGACCTGCAGAAAGTAAGCAACAAAGAGATTGTTTTCATCTGCACAAATGCTTCAGTCCATAGTGGGATGAGAAGCACCAACATGAGCACACACTGGAAAGCTGTGAAGTCCACAGGAAAACAAGACTTTGGGTGCAACAGCCTGAAGGGTGCTACTGTGATACCTGCGTCCAGGCAGCTGAAGCACTACAAGAAAGCACAGCAGTAGAGGTAAGTTCCTCTTCTTGCTGCTTATCTCTTTATAGCAGGACATTTCACTTGGATTATCCCCATCACATTTCAGAGTATTTGCCAAGGGCTTTCATCTGCTCTGCAGAGCTCTAAACTGCCATTGCAAGGTGCCACAGCTTCCAGGGCGTTTTGGCAGCAGGACAAAGTCATGTTCCTGGAGAACAGGGATCTGAGCATCCTTGTGACAGAGCACGATTCAGCCTGGTGAACTGACCTCACCTTGTTCCTCCATTCTTTGCTTGCACATCCTCTCTTTTCTTTTGCCCTCACATTTGAATTTAACAGCTATTATTTTAAGATTTGTGGAAGCACTGTCTGCTGGATCATGAGAAATTGGGAATCTAAGTAGTTCTCACAGAAGCAAAGCCAATTATTTTCATTATTATCGATTAATATTAGCTATAGAAATCCATATCTGCCTCAGCTCTACATCATCTGGCTTGACTCTGTGCTCCTCAGGAGAGCATCTGATTGTTTGCCATGTGTCACAGAATAAGGAATGGTGAAAGGTCACCTAGGCCAGTCCCTTACAGGCATGTGTTTAAAGGTCACCTAAGCCAATCCCTTGCAGAGATGTGTTTAAAGGTCACCTAGGACAGCCCCTTGCAGGGATGTGTTTAAAAGCCATCTTGGTCTGGCGCTGGGGACGTGGAGCAGCAACAGTCCAGGCGGAGCAGGTGGGACAGCTGCACTTGAGCTGGGAGGTCCTTTCCAGCCTGGATGATTCTGTGATTCTGTGATCTGCAACTAGAGCAGGTTGCTCAGAGCCCCATGCACCCTGACCTGCAATGGTTCTGGGGATGGGGCAGCTCCCACCTCTGCAAACCTGTGTCTCACCACTCAGTGTCCAAAGCTTTCTCTCTCTCTCTCTCTAGTCTGAATCTCCCTCTTTGAGTTCCAAACCACCACCCCTTGTCCTGTCACAACAGACCCTGATGAAAAACCTGTCCCTAGCTTTATGATCAGCCCCTTTATGTTCTGAAAGGCCACCAGAAGGTCCCCCAGGCCACACTGAAGTCTCCTGTGCTCACATCAGGAGCTGGGCAGGAGGTAACTTCCCTCTCTTCACTTCTGCCCATCGGTTTCAAGGTAATTTGCTCAAAACCCTGGGAGGCCTTTGGGAATCCCTCAGGACAGACCAAGGACTGGACTGGCTTTAAAGGAGATGAAGGGTAAGCAGTAAGTGGCCATAAAACACAGCCACACAGCTTAACATCAGCAGTCAAGAAGCCTCCCAGAGCAGAGTCTCATTGATTTTAGTGGAATTATGTCATGCATGACTTTGAGCCAAAAGCAGCAGATATATTTTTCTTCTGGAATTTATTTTCCAGTGGAGGTTCCATTAAAATAAAAGAAGCCCAATGTTAAGCATCGATCAGATCCTCTGAGCAGAGAGCTCACAGAACACCTCCGAGAGGATCGACCTTGTGATGTGTGGCAGAAAAGATTGCTGGAAATTCGGGAGCAGTTCAGGAGTTCTTTGCTGAAAGCACCCAGGGGTACTCAGGTCTCTGTTCCACAGGCCCAGGCTGGTGCTGTGCCCTTCGGACAGAGCTGACAGAGACCTGCAAAGAAAGCTCCTCTGCAGAAACAGCATCTGGTGACAAGAGAGCTCTCACAAATTTCAGATCACCTCACTTGGAGGGAACAAAGGCTGCCGAAGGGAGGGAAGTTCACTCCTCAGTAGTCATGACAACACTTTCCAGAGCTCACAGTTAAGGGAAGAAGTAAAGGCAATAAATACTGACTGGAGACACAAACCCATCCGTTAGGGCTCGTAGATTCTCTCTAACCATCTGGGCAGCTCTGCAGTTAAGGAAGGAGTGCTTGGTGGCAGCCCAGAGGCTGTGTCACTACCGCCTCGGTGTCCGGCGAGGGCAGCGCCGCTCTGCTGCGGGGGGCCCAGGATGTTCTAGGCTCAGGTGTGCCTCCCCAGGGGCCAGGACTGGCTTCAGTTTGGTTCAACATATTCAGCAGTGGCCTGAAGAAGGGATGGAGTGGCTCCTCAGGCAAGGTGCAGGTGATGCACAGCTGGAAGAGGCTGTGCTGCCAGCCAGAACCCCATGAAGGTCATGGAGGACAAGTGCAGGGTCCTGCAGCTGGGCAGGAATAACCCCCGGTGAGGGTGGTTGCTGCAGGGCAGCTGCGTGGAGAAGGAGCCTTGTAATGCTGCTGGACAGGTTCACCATGAGCTGTGAGTGTGCTCTTGTGGTCAAGACAGCAAAAAGTCTCCTGCAGTGCAGGAAGAAGAGTGTGGCCACCAGATCGAAGGAGATTCTCCCTCTCAGTCTGCTCTGTCCTAGGGAGGCCACATCTGTTGTGCTGGGTCCAGTTCTGGGCTCCTCATTCAAGAGAGATGAGAAACTACTGGGGAGAGTCCAGCAGAGGCTATGGAGATGTTGAGGGGCCTGGAGCAGCTCTGGGAGGAGCAAAGGCTGAGAGCCCTGGGGCTGAGAGCCTGCAGAAGAGCAGCCTCAGAGGGGAGCTGAGCAATGCTCAGCAAGAGCTAAAGGGTGAGGGGCAAGAGGCTGGGCCCAGACTCTTTTCAGTGGTGCCCAGTGGCAGGACAAGGGACAATGAGCACAAACTGGAACCCAGGAGGTTACAACTGAGCATAAGGAGAAACTTCTTTGGTGTGAGGGTGCTGGAGCCCTGGAGCAGGCTGCTTATGTTGGTTCTGGAATCTCCTTCTTTGGTGAGATTCCAGCTGCCCCCTGGCAAGCTGCTGTGGAGGCCCTGCTTCAGCAAGGGGTTGGAGTGGATGATGAATAACCCCCGGTGAGGGTGGTTGCTGCAGGGCAGCTGCGTGGAGAAGGAGCCTTGTAATGCTGCTGGACAGGTTCACCATGAGCTGTGAGTGTGCTCTTGTGGTCAAGACAGCAAAAAGTCTCCTGCAGTGCAGGAAGAAGAGTGTGGCCACCAGATCGAAGGAGATTCTCCCTCTCAGTCTGCTCTGTCCTAGGGAGGCCACATCTGTTGTGCTGGGTCCAGTTCTGGGCTCCTCATTCAAGAGAGATGAGAAACTACTGGGGAGAGTCCAGCAGAGGCTATGGAGATGTTGAGGGGCCTGGAGCAGCTCTGGGAGGAGCAAAGGCTGAGAGCCCTGGGGCTGAGAGCCTGCAGAAGAGCAGCCCCAGAGGGGAGCTGAGCAATGCTCAGCAAGAGCTAAAGGGTGAGGGGCAAGAGGCTGGGCCCAGACTCTTTTCAGTGGTGCCCAGTGGCAGGACAAGGGACAATGAGCACAAACTGGAACCCAGGAGGTTACAACTGAGCATAAGGAGAAACTTCTTTGGTGTGAGGGTGCTGGAGCCCTGGAGCAGGCTGCTTATGTTGGTTCTGGAATCTCCTTCTTTGGTGAGATTCCAGCTGCCCCCTGGCAAGCTGCTGTGGAGGCCCTGCTTCAGCAAGGGGTTGGAGTGGATGATCTCCAGTGGTCCCTTCCAACTCCCACCATTCTATGACTCTGGAACTATGCATGGCAGTGGAAGAAGTTAGAACCCTCTCCCTCCAGGTCTTCACTGAGGTTTTTCTAGGAGATATTGTGGCTCCCAGAACTGAAAGAGGAACAAAATTTCCACCCCGAGATGCCTCGGGGCAAAGAGCTGCTGCAAGAGACAGCTCAGGCAGAGCAGTCAGGCTTCACACTGAGGAGGCTAACAGGTTGTCTGGAATACTCCATCCTGCTGACCCCTTGGCCAGCCACGGCATGGTGTCAAGCAGCCTGTGCCCAGGGATATCACAGAGGGCTGCAACTGCTTGCTGGGTGGAAATGTGTCTTTGCAAGTGCTTAGCTTGCGAGTCACATCTGCTCCTGGGAAGTCTGTTTCCCTTCTTTCTTTTCCCTGGGAAGTTCCCTTGAGCTGTGTTAGATTCATCTTTTTCTTCCTTTCCTGTTCTTTATCTCTTTGGGTGCAATGGCTGCCCTCCAGCTGCATCTCTTCTGCTGCCACTGTTGATACCCATCTGGACGGTCAGAAAGCAGGACCCTCACCAAACAGTGTAGGCCAGTGGAAGCCTCAGAGCCTCCAGTCAGGGAGAAATGGGTTAGGGTTGATATTTGCTGTACCCAGGCTGCCTTTGCAGCCCTCAGAATGGCTCAGCAGGGCAGGAGACAGGCTGATGTCCCCCAGGCTCTCCTGGAGACGTGTCTGACGCTGGCTAGAGGGACAGGCACAGTCAGGCCACTTTTCTCTCCCAGCCAGTTTCACTAAAGGAAAAAGCAATGTGACAAGAGTGTGAGTGGTGGGGATCAGACTGCAGCTGTGGCTTGCCCCTTTGGAGTGGACCTGAAGGCATCCATAGCTTTTCCCAGAGCCTCTGAGAGCCTTCTCAGATGGCAAGGTTCAAAGAGAACTGCAGGGCTGAGCTCTGCTCCACTTTCAGGAGCAGGACTCGTCTGTAGGGGGAAGCACAGACATGCAGTAACACCTCCTGAGAGACTTTGAATTGTTTGCCCGCAGAACTGTGCAGGCTACCTTCAGGCAGTTGTAGAGAGCAATGAGGTCTCCCCTCAGTCTCCTCTTCTCCTTGCAAACTCCTTCCCGTATTTCAGGAAGTGAGACCCATCTCCAGACTGAGGACTGGAAACCAGCACTGGAAAGAGAAGACTCCCAGTCCTTGCCATCCCTCCCCCTGCCCAGGGCTCTGCAAACCTCCACTTCCTTTTGGCATGGATCTCCAGACTGTCTTGCCAGCTCAGTTAGGCTGATTTGGGTGGTGGTGTGCTTCACAGCAGCACTGAGTCAGCTGGAACCAGCACAGTGTGCATTATGGTCAGAAACCAAACCTGACTCCAGTGAAAGGGAACCCTTGGAATCCAATGGGCCCTTTGCTGCAGGTGCCAGTTCCTGCCCAGCATTTTGTTTCCCCCATCGCAGAATCAATCACAGGGTGGTGTGGGTGCAAAGGACCTCGGGAGGTCGAGTCCAATCCCGCTTCCAAAGTAGGATCAACTTGGACAGGTCACACAGGAACTCATCCCAACAGGCCTTGAAAGTCCTCAGAGAAGGAGGCTCCACAACCTCTCTGGGCAGCCTGCTCCAGGGCTCCAGCATCCTCCTTCTCTGGAGAGATTCCAACCCCACCTGGCCCTTGTGATTCTGGGTAAGATGATGTAGGTGACTCTGCTTCAGGAGGGGAGTTAGACTGGATGATCTCTGGAGATATCTTCCAACCCTCACCACTCTGTGATTCTGTGATACTAAATCCACCACCTGATGGTCTGGGACAGGGGGAGACCAGAGCCCTACCTCCTGTAGGTGCAGCTCTTGGATGTACAGGACTCAAGAGTTATTCTGGGAGCATTTGCATGTGTGAAAGGCTCTCTCCTGTTGTCCAGGAGAAGATTTCTGGCTAGAAACGAGGTATGAGGTTTACACAAGAGCTTCATGGTTGCAAGGCTCAGCCTTTTCATACCAGCAGGTTGCCTTGGATGAGTGCCCACATGCAGAGAGGCAGCTGCAAAGGGAGTGTGGCAGAGGACATGCAGCAATGGCAGCCCACCCTCTCCTTCAGGCTGTCACGAGTGCTTAAAAGTGGTGGGAGAGGAACTGTTGGAGCTGGAACATCTAGGGAAGATCTGGTGGGAACAGCTATCGGTGATGAGCTAACCTTGGAGGTTAGCTGTAGGGCTGACCTTGAAGGGAGCAGGTTTGTTCTGGTAGTGTTCGAGACATCTGCAAAGGATGAGAGCGAGGTGGAGATGCTCTGCTGATAGAACAGGAGCTGACCAGATCCTCTGCCCTCAGCTATTTCCTTGCTCCTCACTGCTAAACAAAATCCTCTCATCCACCTGGTTATCTAGCAGATCTGGCACAGAATTTAGGTCCTCTCAGGTTTCTTCCCACTAGAGTCCCTTCAAAGCAGCAGAGAGTGAGGAAGTGGAAGATAGTTTTCAGTTGGTCTGGCAGATGGTCTGCTTCACATTGTGATGGTGAACCTGATCCTGTCTAAACAGTTCTCCAGGTTGTCTCCCTAGATCTGCTGCAGAACCAAGGCAGTGAGAGGCAAAGCAGCTCTCGTGGGCCTGTCTGATGGGTGCTGGTTACAAGTGGAAGGCAGGTGTCCCTGCTCCCTACAAGGGATTGGTCTAGATGACCTTTAAAGGTCTCTGCCAACCGAAACCATTCTGTGGCTCTGTGAGCAGCAGGACCAGCAGGGAAAGAAAAGCACTTGAGAGGGTGATGCCTGTTACATCTCATGTTTGATGAGGTCTCCACCTCTCTTTTGGAATGTACTGTTAGAAGTTGGGAAGCATTCCTCCAGTTTTGGGCAGAAAGGCCCTCAAAAGGGAGGAAAAAGTCACCCACAAACTGCAGTGTCAGAGGCAGACACAGACACAAACCAAAACTGCTCCTGAAGTGCTGGTTTGTTTCTCTTGTAGCTGCTTTGTTTTGCTGCAGAGTTTGAAGGTCTCCACCTCCTTGGTTTGCTACAGCAGCAAAGTTGAGACACAAGCTTTTAATGAAGTTTATGTAAATTTGGGGGTGTTTATATTTAGCTGAACAGATTTAGGAGTAGTAATAAAGCAGCAGATGAAGCATAGAAAGGAGCTGGTGCAGTTCTCCACCACTGTTATTTTTTAGCTTCCTCCCACTGCTCCCAATGAAGAGTCTGCCTCTGGTGCCAGCTCCCCTCCAAAACGAGGGCTTTGGAAGGCTCCTTCATCCTCAGTGCTACTGGAGCAGCTCATGGAGCTGCAGCCAGTTGCACCACGTTGCCTTTCCTCTTCTGACAGTTCATCTCTCCCATGGTTGCTCTCCCTTGAAGAAATGGAAATTTCCCAACTGCATGAACTGAGCTGTGCTGGCAGAGCGGGAGCAGTGGGAGAGGCCACAGCGAGGGCAGGCTTTCTGGGCGGGTGAAAAAGCCTTTTCCTTTGGAGGAAAGGTGAGGGGTGGTGCAGCCACCCAGATGTGCGGGTCTGCACCGTGGATCCTGGTGATGCAGGATGAGTCTCAGCCTTGGGCATGTGAATGGAGGAGGAGGCAGAGCTGGAACCTCCCACTGACGGGTGCTGTCTTTTCTTGTGCTTGTGGCTACAGGAAGAGCAGAGCCCAGCCAGAGAGACCTGTGGCCACTGTCCCTTCTGGTGCACTGCCTGTCCTCTGGAACGCAGCCAGTCCAGCCTTGGGGACCACAGTGGAATGATGCATAAAGAATCAGGAAATTCATGGGTGCCAAGTGAGGAGAAGGAGTGTACTGGGGCTCCTGGTGGCACTGCTGGTTACATGTCCACCATTATGGCCCCAGCAGCAGGCATGTGCTGCATTGCCTCCTGCCTATCCACACAGCACGGAGCCCCAGCTGGCTGCTGCTGCCAGGTGGTTGGAGTTTGCAGAACAAGCCTGCTGGGAAGGACAGGGCTGCAAGAGGAATGAAGTGAGACCACACAATCTGGAAGGTAGGGTTGGCTGAGCCAGAGCTGCCTGTGCTCACCCCAGAAACAGTCATGAGGAGGTCAAGCAGATGTCATTGGCTTGATGGGTTTGACCATCCTTTTGTCACAGCCAGCCAAGACCTCCAGAGGACACGTGGGTCTGTCTGGGCTCTGCATATGGAAGGCCCTAGAAATGGAAGGCTCTGCAAAGCACTGCAAGGTGCTAGGCAAGGAGTGCTAGAGAAATACCAAGAAGTGTTCCTACTGCTGCCACCTTCTCTCTTCATATTTCATCAGCAAAAGGAAAAGGATCTAAACTGAGGAGTGATGTGGTCAGAACTCATGTTTGAGGCAGGAGTTTCCTCATGAACTCACAACCTCCCCAGGTGGAACAAAGCAACACTCTGGGTGGCATTAAGAAAAGAGCCAAACCCCACAGTGTTCCCTGTCCACCTTTAACATGGTTGCAGGCCCAGCTCCTCCCAGATGGATAAAAGGCCAGCAGATGGAGGTCTGGCTTCTGGGCTGGGTGAGTTAGCTGCACCAGAGAGCCACAACCACTTCCCTTTGGCTCAGTTTGGGTGTGAGGTGTTCCTTGGGGAGCCCCTTCCTACAACACACAGAGTCCTGAAGGATGTAAAACAATTCCCCTGTACTGGCACCACTCCTGATAGTTACTTTTTTTGCCAACCATCTGTTTTGCCAACCTCCACCAGTGCTTTACTGCACACCAGGGAGAAAGCTTGCAGAAGTTCTCTCTTGGTAAATCAACACCCTCGAGCCCAGAGTTGGATCCAGATCTTGGCTGCAAGGTTCTGAGACCACAGAATCATGGAATAGGTTGGGTTGGAAGGGAACTTTAAAGGTCATCTAGCCCAACCCCCTGCAGTGAGCAGCACTATCTTCAACCAGATCAGGTTGCTCAGAACCCCATCCACCCTGCCCTTGAAGGAGTAAGAAAATGTGAGCCACCAAGACCCATTAGCTGGGCAGGCCAAGTGATGGAGAAGTTTGCTCCCAGGAGGGCTTTGGGTCATGCTGCAGCTAGGAGGGGCATCTGAGGCCATGTCCTCCTGGGGAAGAGACTTCAAAGAACCAGTTCAGTGCCACAAAAAGTGGCCCATTAATGGCTTTCATCTGGTTACCTCCTCTTTGCCTCTGTTTTCCTCCAGGACCCCTGGGATGCACCAGCACTCCACCTGGGTCAGCCACTCTGATGGGGGTCTCTGACACTCAGAAACCACCACAAGCACTGTAAGGGCGTCTTCCTCACCATGGTATTTGCAGGCATCCCAGGTTCTGGCCTGTGCTTCTGGCGGGGGGAAGGGTCAGCACAAACAGGTCATTTGGAGCTAGGTGGGAGTCTGGAGAGGAGATCTTGGAGTCTCATGAGGAGCATCTGAGGGAACTGGGGGTGTTCAGCCTGAAGAAAAGGAGGCTGAGGGGAGACCTTCTGGCACTCTGCACCTGGCTGAAAGGAGTTTGGAGTAAGGTTGGGTTGGGTCTCCCAAAACAAATGATAGGATAAGAGGAAATGGCCTCAAGTTGTGCCAGAGGAGACATAGGTTGGACATTAGGAACAATTTGTTCCCCAATGGGTTGTCAAGCCCTGCACCAGGCTGCCCAGAGCAGTGGTGGAGTCCCCATCCCTGGGAGGATTTAAAAGCCATGGAGATGTGGCCAGGGTTTAGTGGTGGACTAGACTCTGTTGGATTAATAGTTTGATTATCTCAAAGGTCTTTTCCAACCAAAACAATTCCATGATTCTAGATTCTTTCCCAGACCAGTGGCACTCACCCACATCCTTAGGCACCCAAGTGAGCTGTTGCATATGGTGGCACAGGGGTGGGAAACCAAAGGCCTCTGAGGACAGGTGGGTCACAGCATTCTGGCGAGTGCTGAAGCTCACACAAACACTCAGCTGCAGCTTCTTTCCTCTGCCACCTGAAGCAGAGTTAAATGTCCCAATGGTAAGGTGCTGGAAGAGGAGGACACTTCTGGAGAAAAAAAAAGTGTGGTCCAGCAACCAGCTGTGGTTGCTAATTCAGGAAATTTAGACACATGGGAGAAAAAAAGGGGAAACGCCTGAGAAGCTAAAAATACAGCCACAAAACCAGGGAGCCTGCCTGGGAGCTACGTTTTCACAGGATCACAGAATTAACCAGGCTGGAAAAGACCAACCTATCACCCAGCCCTCCTAATTAACTAAACCCTGGCACCAAGTGCCTCATCCAGCCTCCTTTTAAACACCTCTAGGGATGGGCACTCCACCACCTCCCCGGGTGGCCCATTCCAATGCAAATCACTCTCTCTGTCAGGAACTTGCTCCTAACATCCAGCCTGAATCTGCCCTGGCACAGCTTGAGGCTGTATCCTCTTCTTCTGTCCCTGGATGCCCGGTAGCAGAGCCCAACCCCAGCTGGCTACAACCTCCCTGCAGGGAGCTGTAGAGAGCAATAACCTCCTTTGTATGGGCTCCTCTAAACCAAGGAAGAAGGGCACTGCAGCCAGAGGCAGACCCACAGTGCTGGTGCCTACACAAAGGATGGAGGACGGCAGCAGATGACACAGCCCAAAGCTCTCCCCTTAGGTGTCACTGCCAAGCTTTTGCAAAATGCAAGCATAAGCAGGCCACACCTGGGACAGTGTGTGAGCAGAAAAGGTAGGAGGGGCTGACCACAGTCTCTCATGCCTGACCAAATGCAGGCCTTGTGTCTACCAAATTGAAAGGAGCTGCTTGAGGCAATCCAGGAAAATTTTATCCTTGCCCTAGAACAAGTACCAGAGACATAGAAGATGCTACTCAGAAAAGAGACATTTTCCTGCTCCTCTAGAGCCACAGAACTATTTCAGGCCATTTCCTCTCATTCCCTCACCTGACCCTAGGGAGATCATCAGCCTCTGCTAATTGCTGATCAGATATCAGTGCGGTGCTGAGCTGCCAGGCTGCATGAAGCCTTCTCCATCTGAAGGCTAGAGACATCCCAGATGGAGCCTTTGCCAACCAGTTGTGATGGTCCAGAAAGGAAGGAGCTGGGTGAACTGGTGAGTGTATTGAGCAGGCAATGTGCAGGTTAACTGCATCCAGCTCCTGGCACGTGCCTGAGCCTTGCTAATCCAAGTTTGCATTTTAAAGAGAGAATAGGAACTTCCAGGCAAGAGGATTTCTGCACAAGGACTTAACAGTTAAATTTATTCGTGGCTCAACTGAGGGGCCCAGAGTTATTGAAGTGTGAAATTGTGCCAGTCAATTAAAGCATCAATCATGGGCAGCCTCCTTTAGGAGAGCTGCTTTAATCCCAGGAAAAGAACTTCTTTTTTGGCCTAGTGACAGACTTAAAGTTGGTTTTAGTGAAATAGCTGTTTCTCAGCTACTGCTCCAAGGTTTGCTGGTCTTTGTTTGTATTTGTTCTTTCTGTGCTGTGCTCCTTCCAAGGTGACTTGTGTTATGCTCAAGTAGACACAGATGCAATTTGAGCTGGAGATGGAGTAACTGCAGTGGGCTGCACAGCAAGCAAAGAAAAAAACCAAACAAGAAAAGTGATCAAAGACATTTGAGTTGGCTAACAGCAGGGTGCTGGGGCATCTTTTGCTTTTTAACAATCTGATGGATTGTCCTTTTGTTTCTAAACCTCAGCAATTAGATTATTCTGCTTGTCACTTTGCCCAACAGGTGTTTGGTTTATTTGCTTTTAAAGCCTTTTTTTTCCCCTCTGGACTGAAATCCCAGGATGTTGCCTGCATCACTGAGAGGGTTTTTGCAGATGGTGGCTGTCCTTTGGCCATGGGTAGAGCAAGTCACATATCTGGTTGTAATGAATGTTTAGTCAGGAGGAACTTCTCCAGAGGTGGTTTAGCTGGAGATGAAGCCAAGTCTGGGCACTGAATGGGCTCCTTTATTCCTTGCCCACAGAACAGAAACAGACTCAGGGTTGGAGGGGAATCAGCAGCTCAGGGCAGTCAGCCTGCACTTTGAAGTGTAGGTGAAGCTTGGAAGAGAGCCCAGGTGTCCTCCCAACTCACCACAGAATCCCAGCATGGTGGAGGCTGGGGGGGACCTCTGGAGATCATCCAGCCCAGCCCCTGCTAAAAGCAGGGCACCCACAGCAGCTTGCCCAAGGTCACAATGGTCAGGCAGGCTTTGAACTTCTTCAGGGAAAGAGACTCCAGCTTGACACACTTCATTCACATTGAGGTCCAGCTGCACTGGGGGGGTGGAGCTGGGGGAAGATTTGGGTATTGCTTTCCAAAGTGCTGGTGTGAGTGTTGGCAAGGTTGTTCAGAAAAGGAGGTGGTGGCCGACCACCAGGAAATGGCCTCGACTTGCCCCAGGGGAGACTCAGCTTGGATACGAGGAACAGTTTCTCCACCAAAAGGGTTCTCAAGCCCTGGAACAGGGTGCCCAGGGTAGTGGTAAGGTCCCCATCTGTGGAGGGATTGGAGAGCTATGTAGCTGTGGTGCTGAGGGGCACAGTTCAGTGGTGGACTTGGCAGTGATGAGTTAATGGTTGGACTGGATTGTCTTAAAGGTCTTTTCTAACCAAAACAGACTTACTGCTCTATGTCCTGCCTTTGCACTCTCATCCTCCTTCCTGCAGAAAGGCTCATCCAGTGACAGCCCCACCAGTGATGTGAGCCAAAGGACAGCTTTGGGTGATTTCAGAACAGAGCTCAGGCTTCAGGGCAGCTCCTGACCCACCTCTGACTGCAGTGGAGCAGGCAAGCTTTGCAGCTAGCTCTGCACCAGCTCATCTTCCCACGGGGAAAGCCGCAGGTGCACCCCTATGTGGTAGGAGTGAGGGTGCTCCCTGCGGGGTGGGTGTGTCAGGCCAGCACCTGCGTGTGAGCAGTTACTACCTACATACAACATTTCCTAGCTTGACTTGAAATTCTGGGTGCTGGGACCAAGGAGGTCAAGGAAGGTGCCTCGACGTTGGCTGTAGGTGCAGGGCATGTGGGTGCAACAGTCCCACCTGCTGTTGTGAGTGTCTGAAAAGCTCCTGAAAGGCAAAAACATGAGTGAAGCTCAAGGGAGCTTTGCTTAGCCTTGGTAAGCCTGGGGGCTGCGTAGTGACTTACTTGGGAGGTCTCCCCAGTCCTCCACCCCTGCCTCCCTAATGGAGATAACAGCAGACGAGGCTTTGCGGGGTGAGACTGAGAACAGAGCAAGGGAAAGAGCGCTAAGCACCACAGTGATTGGAGTGTTATATATATACCTGAGACACTTGCACTGAGCTGTAATTTGCCCCTATTAAAAACGAGCCTCTTTAATTGCCAGGCTCCAGACTATTTATTCCTGTTCCCACCTGCTGTGAGATATTGTAAGGGGGGAAAAAAGAGCACAAGTGCAGAGACAGCCTCGATAAAAACCTGGGAGAAATGCAAGTGAGGCTCATCTCTGAGGTACTGAGGTGACTTTCCTCCTGCTAAGAAGACACTTTCCAAGGCTGTCTGTTTGATTTATTGTCCAGGTCTCAAACTGCAACATTTCTGCCTTTGTTTTGAAGTGCCAAGCGTGAGATGTCCTCATTGCTTTCTGTCTGCTGATGGATGCTCTGACAGCAGAGGGACTTCTCCCTATGAGCTCTTGGGGGTTTGTCACTTATTTTATAGGACATTGGGGGATTGGGAAAGAGCTGAGCTTGCCATCAGCCGATGGCATTGTCAGGCCAGGATTATTCTTTTTTATATTCTGATTGAATTGCAGCTGATGTCTTCAGCCTTCTACAAGCTGTGATATTCTGGAAGTGTCACCGAGTTAGTCCTTGTGCTAGGCAAAATGTTATGTGTGTGCCTTTCTTAGCACTGACTCAGAAGAAAGTTCACTCTTCATTTAGGGTGACCTTGTTTGAATCCAATCAGACCCTCCCGGGTCATTTTTGACCCTAATTTCTCTGGTCAGTGGGGCCGAGGAGACTAAATTTGGCAGCAATGAGACTTCAAAACCCAAGGAACTGTGTCTTTTGGTTCAGTGCATTGTTGATGAGAAAGCTGATGTCCCCACTCCCCCTGGGCACTTTTACATGGCCAGCTAAGCATTTGTGCATCCATGACATCCCAATTGAATCATGAGACTGCTCTAAATGGCTATTTCAGCCTGAGGTCTTGAGCTGGGCAGGGGAGGGAAAAGCCCATGTGCTGGGCCAAGATGCTCCCCAGGCAACTCGCAATGCAGAAGGTGGTGTTGCAGGGTGGACACTGTGATCTAGTGCATCAGCTTCAAAGGAAATTCCACCTCCACATGAGGAGACATTTCTTTACTGTGAGGGTGCTGGAGCCCTGGAGCAGGCTGCCCAGAGAGGTCCTGGAGTTTCTCCTGTGGTGGAAGGCAAATAGGCCTATTAGATGTCCTGGCTTGCCCCACCCTTCTGCTGATGGGGGAAGCAAGAGCAGGAGGAAAACAAAGGCTCGGGCCACTATGTCCTCTCCCAAAGTGATAAACAGGGACCCACAGGTGTTTATATACTTGTTAAGGTCTTGCCCAAATAAGGGTAAGCAAGCCCTGGGTTCACCTACTATGGTGAGTTTGGCAAATGCCATCCTGATTGGTGAATGTCTGTAGCCAAAGGAGCCTTTGCACTCAGGCAAGTCATATAAATAGAGCTAAGTTGCAAGCAGCTGTGCTGCTGCCTCTGCCTCACTGCTCTGCCTCAGCATGTGCTGCTCTGCTCTGCATTCTGCTCTGCTCACACAGCCTGCTCTGCCTCACTGCTCTCAGCTTGGACAACCTGTTCTGCTCTGCCTCGCGCTTCAAACCAGCTTAGCCCTGATGTTTTGGGCTTGAACGATCTAGCAAGTGCTTTAAGTTTCCCAGGAGCAGGCATTCAGTGCCTCAGGCCATGGTGAACAGTGCTACTGACACTATGCAAGAGATCTGCCTGCACCTCTGCAAACCTCCGTGCCAAGAGGAGCCAGGATCAGGCCAGAGATCATCTGCCTCTTTCCCAGCACCCTGCTAGAGCCTGGGAAGATCTAGAAGCATCTCAACAGCTATCAAGATGCAGAGCAGCTCCAACACTGCTGCGAAGGAGCCAGGAACTATCTTGTGCTGCCATGAGCAGCACAGGCATTCCCTGGGGCTCCAGGCTGCCTTTATTTGTAAGTGGGGCAGAGCTATTTTGTGTCTAAACTTCTCCAATTTTCCAATTCTCCTAAATGAATGACTTGCCCATCAGCATCCTTGTGGTGATGTTCCCGACCCAATTAGCACCCAAATGTAGCTGCTTTGTATAGAGTTTGTGGGCTGGGCTTTTTGGAAGTAAAATAACTACATATTTTATAATTCCTGCCTCCTTAATCGCTCCAACTAAATCAGTTCTCTGGAGACTCTGAAAACCCACACGGATGTGTTTCTGTGTGGGCTGTCCTGGGTGATCCTGGCCTGGCAGGGGGGTTGGACTGGATGATGTCTAGAGGTCCCTTCCAGCCCTCTAACATCCTCTATGATTTGTCCCTGGTCTGACCCTTTGAGTGTTTCCAGTGCCCTGCGGTGCTTGTGCCTTTTTGCAGATCCATCTTCTTTCTCTCTATTCTGTGCTAGAAATGGCAATATTTATAACCCATTTTGTGGTCTGATTTTAATGGCATCATGACACAGACCGTGGCAGTCCCTGTGTTTGTGGATTTCTGAGTCATCCCCAGCCAGTGCCGCCAAGTGTTTCAACCCAGCTTCCTAAAATGGTGCTCTAACTCCTGTGGCAGGCCTGACAGGATTCATCCATTCAAATGCAGATAGCTCCAGCAGAGACATGCTCTGAGCAAGTCCCTCTGGGCTCTCTTTATAGTGCCTGGAAAGAAACAGGCAGCTTAGGGTGAAATTAATCTCATCCAGAGCAGACACCTACCTTTGGTCAATGAAATCTCTTCCTGAAAGTGTTCATTTCTCTCCAGCAGTGGCAGTGGGAACATTGTGTGGCTACCTCAAACACAAGCAGGGATCAAAATAAGGAGTTCCCAACTGCTGCCATTGTCCATGGAGAATTTTAAATTGGAACCTTGATGCAAAGAAATGCTTTGGTGACTCTGGGTGCCAGATAAGCCTGTGGAGATAAGCTATGTGCCTTGGTACTGCAGGGCTTTTGGGGGGGCTTGTGAAAGGCAAAAGAAACTTATTTTGTAGCCACTCAGGTTTGTATTTGCTTGAAGCATTTCCTGAAAGAAATGGAAGCAAGCATCTGGCTGCTTGTGTGGAGATCCTGTCCCCTGGATTGTGCAGCCCAGGCTGCCCTCCTGGGAGCAGGCTGTGGAAGAGGAGTCTCTGCCACAGAATCATAGAACCACAGACTCATAGAATTGCTTTGGTTGGAAAAGACCTCTGAGATCAGAGCCCAGCCACCGACCTAAAACCTCACACCATGGAACCATGCCCCCAGGTGCCACATCTGCATGTTTCTTCAGCACCTCCAGAGATAGTGACTCTGCTACCTCCCTGGGCAACCTATTCCAATGCCTGACCACTCTTCCAGTAAAGTCATGCTTATGCTAGGACCCAGAAGAGAGTACAGCCTCTTCAAAGAACTGCAGCTCATGTCCTTCAGCTCCTTTTTGCCCTGCTGAGTCTTTGCTGCACCCCCAACAAAGCCCATTTGTATTGCCTGAACCCAGTACCTAGGTTGTGCAACACGGGAAGCAACTCAGCCACAGGACCTGAGTTGAAGGACAAGTTATGGTATGAGAGCAGCTAACTCAGATGCACACCATGCATGTGCCAGTTCTCGCACTTGGGGTTGCCAGAAGAACATCTCCTCAGAGATGAAATCATAGAATCATAGAATGGTAAGGTTGGAAGGGACCTGAAGGAGCATCTAGTTCCAACCCCCTGCCATAGGGGCATGTCCCAAACATTGTCTCACAAAATGCTCCACCAGAGCAGGCTGTTTGGGGCAGCAACTTGCGAGCAGTGGTGGCCGTGCCTGAGACAGCTGCTGGCCTTCAGGTCTGGGCACAGAGTCCCTTGCCAGCTGCTGAGGAGTTCTGCTGGAGTAGGGCAGGGACCAGTCCCCACCTCTTCTGGCCTCCTCCTGCAGCTCTGTTTGGAGAGTTAGGAGAGGTACTAGATCTCAGACCTAATAGTGGGGTTGTGTTGCTGCTCTGCTTTGCCCTGCCTCTGGTGGTGGCACTGCTGTGTTCTCAGGCTGGGCAGCACTGCGAGCAGTCCATCTTTGTTAGTGTCTCTTTCCTTGGAGCTTGCTTTTTAGTGAGTCCCATAAAACGAGTGTGCTGTATGAAATCCAGAGAGGAAAGGTGCTCCATCACCCTGGCTACAGCACATGACTTCAGCTGCCATTTGCTTGCTTTCCCTTCCTTGACAAACCTTTCTGTCTTTGGCTCGTGCTGCCTTTCCTCCCAGCAATGCTTTTCCTTTCTCTGGCACACTTCTATTACTCCTGCCAACATTTTCCAAACACAGATGCAACTCTCAATTCTATCTGGAAAAAAAAAAAAAAAAAGAAGCTATTACAGGGTGTTGCTTCTTAGAAAACAGCCTCAGCTTGTAAAGCAGTGGGGCAGATTTCATTGTCCCAGAGCGACACGAGGACCTGCTTGCAGAGGCACTACCTGTAGTGATCTACTTCCCAGCTGTTTTGAGGGCAACGCACTCCCTGGTTCCATCCTGCAGTGCTAAGCCCCATGCTAATTGCTCTCAATTTATAGAATCATAGAAAGGCTTGGGTTGGAAAGGACCTTCAAAGATCCTCTATTTTCAACCCCTCCCTGCTCTAGGCAGGACTGTGACCGTGTCCCACTAGATGAGGTTGCTCCAAGCCCATCCAACCTGGCCTTGACTGGGGCGGGTCTCTACACCCTTCTTCTTCCAGCAATCTTCCATCATCCCAGGAGGACATGCCCTGGTCTGGCTCCCAGAGCTAAGACAGCCCCAAGTGTGCTGCTTCAGCTGTTCCCATAGACTGTTTTGCTGGCAGAGGCAGCCAGAGAGCACTGATGGTGCCCAGGGCACTGGGCTTCCTGGCTACAGCTCTGGAGCAGCACACCTGCAGGCACCTTGGAAGACATCAGGCTGTTGGTATGCTGGGTTTGTTCTTGCTAAAGGCTGTTGGCATTTAGATGCCTTTTGAAGATATGAGAGAAGTGGCTTTGAGAAGTGACAGCACTAAACTCTGATTAATGTCTCCAAGGAGCTAGATAGTCAAGGAGAACCCTCTTTAAGCTGCATCAGTTTCCATATGTAGCTCAGATGGGTTTTGACAACACTGTTGAAATGCAGTGTTTGGAAGGAGTCTGGTTTGTTATCAGGAATATTTCTCCTATAGCCTTTAAGAAGAGATGAAAAAAGCCCCCAAAGCTCTGCGTAAGATCCCAGAATATTAATTTCCATAGTACTTAAGGGGTGAGTGCCACACACACTCCCATGCAACCCTTCCCCTAGGGTTCAGGTGATCAGCTCACACGTCTAGGCGCAGTCTTGAAGTAGGAAGGAGCATGGCAATGTGAAGCTAAGTACTGGTGGAAATCACAGGGAATCCACTTCCCTGTGGAAATCCACAGGGAATCCACATAGAATCTCTTTCTATGCAGATATTGTCCATCCCCCTCCTGGCCAGCCTGCTCAGGGTGATTTTGCTTTAGCAGGTGAGTTGGACTGGATGGCCTCCAGAAGTTTCCTCTGATGGCCACCATGCTGGCATTTGGGGATTCTGTGCTGCTTATTTCAGGAGAGCATCTTCTAGAGAGGTGGCTGCAGCTCATCTAGGTCTGCTCACACCAGGCAGATGACAATAAGCTGCTGCCCACAGCTTTAGTCTGCAGGTGAAGTGACCAAGGCACCTCACAGCCTGAAAATGTGCTCTGTGCCTGAAAATGTGCATTTGACACTGAGATGGCACCCAAACAGAAAACCACAGGCTGAAGGCAGGGCCCTCATCAGCTCTGCTGGCAGTTTCCAAGCACATAGCTGAGCTGTCACCTACTGTCATCAAGTGCCTGGCATTTGGCCACCCTCTTCCTCCCTAATCACTGCATTAAAAGACCACTGACCACTATGGAAGAGTCAGAGATGTGAGGGAGGATGCTCAGGGAGGCAGAGAGGCTGAGAAAATTGATCCAAACAACAGAGTTTTTGTACTCCCTTCCTCATCCCACAGGAAGAGTTAATTTCCAACAGTTTTTCGGTTTGCTGGTTTTGGTTTTTTTTTGTTTTTTTTTGCATGGGCTGGAGCAGGCATTGCAAGTTCCCAGCTATCTACTAGCACCTCACACACATCACACATACCACAGCGAGAGAACGCTTTGGGTTTTTGTAATTGCTGGAGCAGCTCCTTGCCAAGCTATGCAGCAGCAGAGGAGTTCTGCTGCTGCTGTCCAAGGTCCATGTGCTTGGCAAGCAGAGCAGAAAGTGTCCAGCCTGTGTAGGCTGCTCAGAGCTGAACCTGAGTGCATCTGAGACAGCCTGGGAGGGCTTCAGGGCTGAGGCTCAGCACTTTGGTGCTGAAACACAGCAGGGTTAGCACATAAATGCTAGGGGCTGGCCTAAATGTGATGATGATGTGAATATCTCCTGACTCTGGCAGTGACCATGTGTCCAGGATGGCTCTTCTTCCTACCTACTGTCCCTCAGCAGTCAGAGAACACAGGGATGAATGCTGTGCTCCATCATGTTTGGTGTCAGACACTGTTTACGAATAACCTGGCAGGTAGGCGTCAGGAAGGGGGGGACAGAATCTTCTCAGTGGTCCCCAGTGACTGGACAAGAGGTCATAGATGTAAGCTCGAACACAGGAGGCTCCATCTAGACATGAGAAGGGACTGCTTTACTTTGAGGGTGGCAGAGCACTGGCACAGGCTGCACAGAGAAGTGGTGGAGTCTCTGTCTCTGGAGACTTTCAAGGCTCACCTGGACACATTCCTTTGTGATATGCTTTAGGTGATCTTGCTCTGGCAGTGGTGCTGGATTCAGTGATCTTCAGAGGTCTCTCCCAACCCCTACCATCCTGTGTCTGTGTGTTAGTGTGGGCTGCAGAGAGCTTCTCTTGCACTTAGACCAGGACACCATGCCATGGGGCACCTCCACCTTCTCATAGACTCTGCCCTGGCACCCTATTTGTATTGTCCTGTGGTCTGATTGCCACCACATATGGACTGCCCCTTACACCCTTGGGTCGGATGCTTTCATGACATCTCTTGGGTTCACAGGCTCCGTCACAGAACCACAAAACCTTTTCTGGGGCTATTTTTCTGCAGGAGATGCTGCCTCTGCCCCTCTTTTTAAGACAGCTGTGATATTCTCATCGCAGAGAAGCAGATATCTCAAGCAGGAAACACGTGGGGACAACCCAGATGGCAATTTTTGTGTGTTGCCTTGGATGACCTGGACTTGCTTTCCTATAACTTGTCCACCTGGATCACCCAGGGGCCGAGTGCAAGGTTCATCCATGGAGAAGTATTGATGCACCTGCAGAGAGCAGAAGAAAAGTGTCCATTTGCGAGGTGTACTTAGCCCTTCACAATCTCATCTTCTGATTTCTTCTGGATTTCTCCTGAAATGGTATATTCTGCATGAAAGATCTGGTGGTTATTGAAAGATAGTGGAACCATCCAAGCAGATTCTTCTTCCTTCCCATGTGCCAGTGCTGGGAAGGGCTGGAAATAGCCTCCTCTTGCCTGAATTCTGTGCCGTGAGATGACTTCAGAGCAATGGCTTGCCCATGCATTTGGTGTTCTTGGGGCTTTGCTCAAGCTCTGTGCACAAGATGGAGAAAAGGAGCAGAGTCAGGCAGCTGGAGATCTTGCATGGTGCCTATGAAAGGTGTCCAGATTAAAATGGCAACAAAACAAACCAAGGGAAGCCATTTCTTACATAAGAAGCTGGGTGGCAGGTGTTGTGTGGCTGCCTTCACTTTGGTGAGTCATGCAGCTTAGATGCTGCTAGGGGTTCAGAATAGAAGGAGCAGCTTCACAGGGCGGGTAGGAGAGCTGCAGATCATCTTGCCAAAGAATGCAGATGATAAATATTTACACAAGTCTGAGTAGAAACCAGACAAATCACCCAACACTGAATATGGAAGGGAAACCTGGAGACTTGTGAACCAATACCATGCCTGAAGCAAAGGCAGCTTCAGAGGCAGGTCAGGTGGCTCAGGGTCCAGCTGAGGCTTGAGTATCTCAAAGAAGATTCTTCTTATTCTCCCTCTGGGTGAGTCTGCCTCTATCTTCCCTCTAATCTCCCTCAAAGTACTTGTTGGCCACCATTAGCCTTCCCATTTGCCGCCTTCTTGGCAGACTCAGTGGTGCCCAAGGCACCTTGCTGTTAGATGGGGATATATAGCCCCAGATGGAAGAGCTGGCATTTGCCTATGGAAAAGCAGGGGGGTTATACTGAAGCGTGCACAGAAACCATGTCTAAGCAGGGAATTTCCTGAGCTAAAAATGGTTGGATGCTTTGAAAGCAGCAGAGGGTGGGAAGGAAGAAGATCCAGACTGTCTTTGTTCTAGTGTTCTTGCCAAGGCATCTCCTTATGGCTGCTGTTGGAGAGTCATAGTTGTTTCGGTTGGAAAAGACCTTACAGAGCATCAAGTCCAACCACCAGCCCAGCACTAAACTATGTCCAGAAGCCATTCATATGCCTTCTAAAGCCCTCCAGGGATGTGGACTCCACAACTCTTTCAGTGGAGAGATTTTTTTCTGATGTCCAACCTAAGCCTCCCCCTGTGCAACTTGAGGCCATTTCTTGTCCTATCACTTGTTGCTGAGCAGAACAGATCAACTCCCACCCGGCTTTAGCCTGCTTTCAGGGAGTTGCAGAGAGCCAGAAGGTCCCCCCTCAGCCTCCTTTCCTCCAAATGGAACAACCCCAGGCCCCTCAGCTGCTCCTCACAAGATTTCTGCTCCAGACCCTTCGCCAGCTTTGCTACCCTTCTCTGGAGACACTGCAGCACCTCAATGTCCTTCTTGGAGTGAGGAGTCCCAAACTGAGCGCAGTATTTGAGGTGTGCCCTCCCCACTGCAGAGTGCAGGGGCAATGACAAGAGCTCAAGTTGTGTCAGAGGAGGTTTAGGGTGAAGAAAAGGAAATTTTTTTTTCCCCAAATGCCTTGTCAAGCCCAGGGCAGTGGTGGAGTCCCCATCCCTGGGTGGATTTTAAAGCCATGCAGATGTATTGCTGAGGGACATGGCAGTGGTGACCTGTCAGTGGTTGGACCTGATGATTGTGAAGGTCTTTTCCAGTTCTGTGGTGCTATGATTGCATTGTCAGCAGGAGGTGTCAGGACCTGAGTGGAGATGGAGAGCACAGTGCATTGGCTGGGCTGTCCATGACAATCTCCAGCACTCATCTCTGGCAGCCAAACCCACCCACAAAGTGCTGCAGCACAGCTTGGGAGGACTTCCTGCTCTTGGGAAAGAGACAGGCAGGGTTCTGCTGCCTTGGGCTGGCTGTCACAGCTCTGGCTGATCCTGTCTGTTGTTGCTGAAGGTGGTTAACAAAACCTTCCCAACTCTAGCTGAGGCAGCTGTAGGAATTTGTCTGAACCACCTTTCCTCCCCACATCTCATCTTCCTGTGTTTCTCTTTGTACTTCCCCTGCACTCAGAGTGGAATTAAAAGCCGACCTGGGACCTGCTCATTTTATGGCTAAATTACTTCAATTTTCTCTGCCTGAGGCTCCTCACTCTTTTCCACTGTGTTGCTGCTGGAATTCTGCATTGACCGCAAAAGTTCCTCTTGAATTGACACTTCTCTCCACAGCCTCAGAAAATGGACTCTGCAGAGCCAGTTCTCTGAAGCCTTGCACAGCCTGGTCAGGCAGGTGCGTGCTCACTCCATGCACGTTCAGAACGGCTCAGATCTATTTTAAACCTTTAACTTTTCTTTTTGGCAGATGCCAGATGCATTGATTCCTGTCTGATAGAAAAAAAATACACAAGACCAAGTCCCACAGAGTATTTTCAGCATGATTTAGTGCCTCACCTACAAGGATCTGACTGGCTGAGCTAACTGGTCGGTGCTCACTTCTGCTTGGAGAAGTCCTTGGTGGCTTCAGATGCACCTTTTATGTAACCTAAACACAACTTCATCATGAGTAGTTACAAACCAAGACTGCAAGCTGATGACTCTCATCTTGAGACAATAACTGCTGCAAAACTCATGCAGCTATCTCATTATTTTTTGAGCAAAACTCTTTGTTTCAGTGAAGCTCTCACATTTAAATCATTTGGGATGCAAATATTGGGAATTGTTTCTAGGCACAAAGCTTTCCTTCGGCAGCTGCAGCTTAGTGGCGCAGAATGGCTTCGGTTGGAAGGGACCTCGAAGACCATCAGGTGCCACCCCCTGGCCATGGGCAGTGACATCTCCCCCTGGATCTAGTGTGAGGGGGGTTGGAACGAGATGATCCTTGAGATGCCTTCCAGTCCTGTCCATTCTATGATTCTAGGTTGCTCAAAGCTTCATCCAGCCTGGTCTTAAACACTTCCAGGGATGAGGCATCCACAACCCTGTGCAGCCTGTTCCAGTGTCTCACCACCCTCACACTAAAGACTTCCCTAATGTCAAACCTAAATCTGCCCTGATCTAGTTTAATGCCACTGCCCTTTGTTCTGCCACCACAGACCCTTACGAAAGTCCTCTCCATCACTTCTGTAGCCCTCTTCAAGTACTTGAAGGCCTCTATAAGCCTCCTCAGAGCCTTCTCTAGACAGAACAGACCATCAGAGATGCTCCAACCCTTTGATCATCCTCTGGACTTGCTCCACCAGATCCATGTCCTTCTTGTGTTGGGAGCTCCAGAGCTGGACACTGTGCTCCAGGTGGGGTCCCACCAGAGCAGAGCAGAGAGGTATAGTCAGCTTGTGTGAGAATGTAAGGAAAAAAATGGTGATCAGATAAGCCTTGAGTGAAAAAAACCCACGCAGATCCAGGCCAACAAACCTCAACGGTTTTTGAGACACGTGAACTATTTTTCTGGTTCCCTTGCTTAGGAGGAGTTTGGACCACCAAGGATCGTTTCTTTTCCCTACTATTTTTATTCTGGAAGAATCATCAACCTATCAAACCCAGGATTCGTATGACTTCATTTCCAAGGCTCAAATGCTGTGTCATAGCTTTTCTGCAGAATGCAGTGCTAGGAATACCATCAAAATAGAGCTGTTAGGTGCAATTAAACAAGATTATGCATTTTGAAGGCAGTTTAAGACGGTCTAATACACAAAATAAGTAAAACCATGGCACTGTGACCTCAGGTATATCAATACCCTGCAGCAGAGCAAACCAAACTCTCCTGCTATGTGCTGAATATGAAATGGGCTGTCTTGGGGCTTTTGGATCCTGATGAGACAGGCTGAGTTAGCAGCTGCTTAGTTCTAATTCAGACAGCTCTGGCAAAAGGGCACTCGCAGCTCCATGGCAGGGGAGGAGCTGGAGGAGCCCAGGGAGGAAATCAGACCCTGCGGGAGCTTCGTGTCCCCATGGCACACCAGAGCCAGCACTGCTGGTGCTAAAGCGTCGTGACAGAGGAGGAGATGGCCCAGAGTGTTTTCTGGGAGCACAGCAGTTGTGTGTGCTAAGCAGGACCTGAAATGAGCAGGCAGATCACGTCCTAGAGATGTGATGCTTGGAGACTTACTGCATGAGTTTGGAAGCAGGAAACTGATGAGAAGTTGCAAGCAATCTGGGGAAGGATGCTGAGAAGCAAGCACACTGAGGTGACCACAAGGGGAAGCAGAGAGGTTGTGGCAGGTTTAGCACCAGCCCATGTGGCATCAGTGTGAAAGTAATAGACTGAGGGTAGGCTCATGCTAGCTCCCACCTCGTTGTACTGGTAGAGGCTCTGGTTTGCAGGATGCAGGACCACGGGGCGTCCCGGCAGGTGTTTCCTGGCCACCAGCATCCCTCTCTGGCAGAAAGCAGAGCCCTCACTGCTGGAGTGCATTCTGGACCGCTCGGCAAGGCTGTGTTTTGTGCTGAACAGCAGCCCCTGGGCAGCAGCGAGTAGGGACCAACAGGGGCTGCGAGGCCGAGCTGCAAAGCATGGAATGCTCTGTCAGCAGCAGAGAGCCTGGGCCAGGGGAGCCTTGCACAAATCCAGCACAAACATGCTGCTGTTGGCAGTGAACCGTGGGAGAGAGCTAGAAAGCTGCTAACCATCTTAGAGCCACTCAGTACTCTGCAACGAGCTGCTGCTGTATGGGAGAGCTCCAGCAAAAACTTTAGGAGCCCTCCTGACCAGGTCCTCTTTCACAACCCTTGGGTGTTTGATCTTGCAGGATTTCCCACTGGAGCCCCCATAAAACAGCTGCAGGAAGCTGCCCTGTTCTTGTGTGCTGCTCTGGCTCTGTATGTGAGAGAACACCCAGACAACCTGCTGCTGCTGAGCCCAGACCCTCAGCCCCCTGGGCTGGAGAGCCAGTGGGCTTCAGCCAGTTCTTCTGCTGTGAATCACCAGCCTGAGCTGGAGAACTTACTGAGCACCTCCAGAAAAAGCAAGTGTAAAAATACACAGGATACAAAAGTCTGTTAGAAAGAGGAGATGTGAGAGCACAAATGATTTCACAGGAGGAAATCCTGGTTATTAAACCACACAGTGTCAGCAGTCAGCCAAGACATCCAACAGCCAATTTAGCTGTGCATGGAGGGATCATGCTGCTGCAAGAGATGGGACTATCACCACTCACACATCCTTGAGAAAGACAATCTGTAGATTGTAGATCTCTAGAAAGCTAGAGATCCCTTCCCTGAGCCTCTGAAGATTCTGGCTTTGACAAGAAAAAACATCTAGGAGATGTTCAAACAACTGACCCTGTTGAGCAGGTATCATATGCAAATGGGCAAAAGCAGTGAGGCTGCAAAGCCAGGCTGATGGAAAATGTTGGTCAGGAGCAGGAGACTGCAGGAAGATGAATCACAAAATCCCAGTATGGTGGGGAAGTGGAAGAGGCCTCTGGAGCTCAACCAGTCCAACCCCCTGCTAAAGCAGGGCACCCACAGCAGCTTGCCCAGGATCACAATGTCCAGGTGGGGTTGGAATCTCTGCAGAGGAGACTCCACAACCTCTCTGGGCAGCCTGCGCCAGGGCTGCAGCACCCTCAACGCCAATGAAGTTTCTCCTCATGTTCACAGGGAACCTCCTGGGTTCCAGTTTGTACCCACTGCTCTGCTGAAAAGAGTCTGACTCCATCCTCTTGCCTCCTGCTCCCTTTAGCTCCTGCTGAACATTGCTTAGATCCCGGCTGGGGCTGCTCTTCCCCAGGCTCTCAACCCCAGGGCTCTCAGCCTTTGTTCCTTACAGAGCTGCTCCAGGCTCCTCAGCATCTCCATAACCTCTGCTGGACTCACTCTTTCCAGTAACTACTGTTTCTCTTGAATGGGTAGCCCAGAACTGAACCCAGGACTCCAGATGTGACCTCACTGAAGCAGACCACTACAAAGCAGTAAAGAAATGCTTGAAAGCCAAAGTGACCACAGGGCCTACAAGCAAAATAAGGAAAGCAGACTTCTTTTTTTGTTTAAAAAAGGATACATCATTTAGTGCATTTGCTCAGGCTTGCTGGGCACTGTCAGAGAAACTGTACCTTTTTCTGTTGCCAACCAAATGTGCTTTTATGGAGTTGATTAGCCACACATTATGGACACACATCACTTGTCTGAGAAGGAATTGCAGCCCAACCCAACAAACAGAGCAGTCTCTGTCCACAGCTCACTGCTGTGATGAGGAGGCTGATGGCTTTCCTAGGCAGCCATAAAGGAATCTTCATGTTCAGCTGCATTGCCTTCTGCCAGGGTGCCTCTTCTCAGTGCTACTGTGTGAGAGGGAAGGGGCCAGCGGTGGCACTCCTCTGGCATGCAAACCTGGGCACGGGCTCAGTGTGCACAGAGCAGTTACCCTGGTGGGAAGAGTTCATGCAAGCTGGGAGGGCATGAGCCCTTGGGTCTGCAACGGAGCCTGCAGCTGCTGCCATATTCCTTTAGAGAAGTGCAGCCAACATCATCTTTACGTAGGATGTTGTGTGCCCTGCAGAGACCCTTGAGCCCTTTGTGAAGGTGGAGGAGCCACACCCTTACCAAGCTGGTAGGTTTGGTTGGTTGGGAGAGTTTCTTGTCCTTTCTCTCTCTTTTTTTTTTTTTTTTTAATGGGAGGGGAAACTGAGGCACAGAAATGTGACTCACCCACAATTGGTGGTAGACTTTGAATCCCCTCCCAGTCTTGTTTGTTTTTCGGCTCCCAGCTGGGACATGGTGAGAAGGAAGGGCTGCCCACTTGTTCCCAAGGCAAGGAGAACAGCAGCTCCTGCTGGGGTGAGGGGAAGGGGTCACTCTCGACAGTGGTGGCTGGCAGGGGGGACAATGGCACGTGTGGCTCTTGCCAGCCTCGAGAGGCAAGAGAAGCAAGGAACCTGAAATGGAGAGGCAGGAGGTGGTTGGTCAGGCACTGAGCCAGAGGACAGGGCTCTACAGGATGCATTCGTGCCTCTCTGTGGCTTTCAGGGCCTCGTGCATGCTGGCAGCGGAGAGCCTCCTGTTGATGTTCCTGTACCTGCACCGCAGCAGGTTCCAGAAAGTAGTCCTTAAGTCTCGGTTAAAGAAAGCATAGATCAAGGGGTTGATGAGGGAGTTGGTGTACCCCAGCCAGAGCAGAGTCCTCTCCAGCCTCAGGGGCAGGCAGCTGCAGCGGATGCCGCAGATGAATGGCCGAGCCGTTGACATCAGGAAGAAGGGAAGCCAGCAAAACGTGAAGGCCCCCACGATGATGCCGAGGGTCCTGGCTGCCTTCTGCTCCTGCTTGAAGATGGAGATGTTCTTCCGGTCCTGTCGGAGCAGCTTGGAGAGCGTGGCACACTCCTCTGCTGCCTTGGCACGCCTGGAGCTGCGCTGGCTGCGGCTGGCACTCTCCAGGCAGTAGACTCCCTCCTCCTCGTAGTGCTTGGGGAGGCTCATGAAGCGGTGCTTCTCGGCGCTGTCCTTGGCGGCTCTGTAGATCCGCCTGTACATGACCAGCATGACTGCCATGGGGATGTAGAAGGCAACCCCTGTGGAGTAGACTGTGTACCCCAAGTCCTGGCTGATCAGGCAGACTCTTTCCACGGTGACGTTCTTGGCCCAGCCAAACAGCGGAGGGAGCGTGATGGAGGCAGAGAGGAGCCAGACGATGAAGACCATCTTGGCCATCAGCCTCCCGTTCTGTCTCACAGGGTACGTCAGCGGTCGAGTGATCCCCAGGTACCTGAAAAAGAAGAGCTGCAAAGGGTCAGGAGAGTTGCAAGGTGTTGGGGCTGCTGGGTGGCTTTCATGCCCAGTCAGCTGCTCGCTCGACCACCCCACGCAGACATAAGGTGTCAGTGCACTGGTCTGAGCCCAGGAGCCTGGGCTGCAGAACCACCAACTCTGGTGCCTGGCTTTAGGAGTCGTCTTGCCTGAAAGGACCTGGAAGCTGCATCAGCTCCTGGTTAGGCCATGGAGTGTCACTTTGAGCTGACCCCTTGAGGGAGAGAGTTTGTGTCACTAAGAGATTGTGTTGGAGGTTAGCTGGTCAATTCAGCTGCCAGCTAAGGAGAGACTTGGTCACTGTCATCTGATGCTCCCCCAAGAAACATCTGCCTGCTGTTCAGCTCAACCCTCACCTGGTCATAAAGGATAGTTTGGGTCATAAGGGAACTTAAAGCTCAGCCAGTTCCAACCCCCCTGCCGTGGGCAGGGACACCTCCCACTAGACCAGGCTGCTCAAGACCTCCTCCTCACATGTGGGTGATTTGCTTCAGGTGACCCTGCTTCAGCAGGGGGGGTTAGACCAGATGGCCTTCAGAGGTCCATTCTAACCCCACCACGCTGGGATTCTGGGCTATGGGTTTGTTCTACATAACAAGGGTTTGATTCCACCCTTCCTACTGTCAGGATTTGGAAGCATTTGGCAGTAAGGATCACCTCAAGGCCTCATTGCTCCTGGATAAACTGTGCCAGTCCAGAGGGGCAGTGAGTGCAGCAGTTGGAAGGTGGTGGAGGGAAGAAGGAGCTCTTCTGCCAGACAGGGAGATTTCTGCAGAGAGTTTTACCTTTCTTGTATCATTGTTTTTTTCCTGACAAGCTGTCTTCTTGTAGGTGTTAGGAGATTTTTTTTCTTTCCTGATTAATTCTATTTTCCAGATCCTCTCCCAAGGCCGGAAAAAGATGAAAATAATTACAAAAATAAATCTAATTCCTTCTCTTGACCACTAAATAAATTCAAACCCAAAGTGTTTTCCCCTGACTCCTCAATAAAATGGATTTGGATTCATTCACTGAGCTGTTCTCCTGTTCCCCTCTGTCTCCTCTTCAGCCACAAGTCCTGTGTTGCTTGAACACCCAGCAGTGCAGGAGACCTGGCGAGATGAAGTGGGCAGTGGGTCTGGTTTTTAATTCCAAACCAGATCATCTCCTCCTTCCTACCAGGGCACAGTGAGAAGTGATGAGCCTGGAAGATCGGGACTCGGAGAGCTGGGTGGGAGCATGTTGGAGGGATGCTGCCAAATAGCCCTCCTGCTGCAGGAAGGAGCTCTGCAGGGAGAGCTGCCTTGGTGTTCCCTAGGCTGGGAGACAACCATGCCTTGATGCAGCATCTGCAGGCTGGGAGAGTTGTGGGTGTTCAGTCTGGAGAAAACAAGGCTCTGGGGAAACCTTAGAGCTGCATTTCAATAGCTGAAGGGAACCTACAGGAAGGCTGGGGAGGGACTATTTGGAAGGGCCTGTGGTGGTAAGACAAGGGGCAATGGTTTGAAAATGGAGCAGAGTAGACTTAGGTGGGACATTAGGAGGAAGCTCTTCACAGTGAAGGCGGTGAAATACTGGAACAGGTTGCCCAGAGACGTGCTGGAGGTCCCATCCCTGTAGACATTCAAGGTCAAACTCAATGGGACCTTGAGCAACCTGATCTAGCTGACTGCAGGGGCGGGGGGGGATTGGACAAGATGACCTTTGAGGGTTCCTTTCAACCCAGTGCATTCTATGCTCAGCTGCACCCCCGATTTCCTGCCTTGCACACCCGAGGCAGGAGCTGTGTGCTGTGGCTGCCCTGGGTGGTCCTGTCACTGGGTTTCCTCTGCAGCTCAGGGTTTGCTGCGCCGGCAGGAGCTAGCACAACAGCCCCGCAGGACGCAGGGGGACAAGGCTGGAGGAGCTGGCAGAGCTGGCAGAGCTGACCCCTGCCACCTGCGGGTCGCTGCTGGAGGAACAGAGCTGTTCGGAGGCCTTTGCTCAGCATTCTGCTGGGAGCAGGGAAGGTTTCCAAGCAGGCCAATGTCTGCAGCAGCTCGGGGGGCAGGCTGCACAGAGCTGCCACCAAGTTCACAGCCAGTTCCCTTCCTCTGAGTCTGTTTCTTTTGTTCCTGGGGGCGGGGTACACGGGACGGGATGGAGTGGGGTGGGTATCTCACAGTCAAATGAGTAAATCAGGTAACCAAAGACAATTCCAGAGCAGTGATTTACCAGCAGCCTGTGCACCACCCTATTCCTCCTTCTCCCTTTGCCGATCCTTCATGCAGAGCTGATTGTGTAGCCTCTCATTCCTGTGCACTAAACTGCTTCCATGTCCTTGCTCCCCTGGATTCCTGGGAAGCCTGAGCCCTAACCAGTGTCTAGATCTGCCACAGGCCGGTCTCCACCACCAGCCCCATGGAGGAGGCAATTCATCACATCTAGTCTGTGCTCAGCCGTAATTGCTGAGTCCTTATGTCAAGGATTAAATACAAGGATTAAACCTCTCCAATGTTCCCCATCTCCATCCTACAGCTGGTGAGCTGGAAAGGATGAACCTCTGCTCACACTGCTTGGCTGAGCCCAAATGAGCCAGCATAGGACTTTCTTAGATCTCACTGTTCTACCACAATCTCCTGCCTCCTCTGGGACAAGTTTAAGCTCAGTCCCCTACTTCCGAGCTGATACTGTGACTGCCTCATCCTGCTGAAGGAGAAGGAGCCTCCAGGAGCAGGATGCAAAGGGCAGCTAGAGCCTGTGTCTACCTGTAGCTTCACAGAATCATAGGCTCAAAAAGTGGTTTGGGTTGGAAGGGACTCATAAAGGTCTTCTAGTCAAACTGCCCTGCAGTCAGCAAGGACATAACAAAGAGAGCAGGCTGCTCAGAGTCCCAGACAACCTGACCTGGAATGGTTCTGGGGGTGGAGCAGCTACCACCTCTCTGGGCAACCTGGGCCAATGTTTTAGCACCCTCCCTGTGAAAAACTTCTTCCTTCTGTCTAGTCTAAATCTCCCTCTTTTAGTTTAAAACCATCACTCCTTGTCACGTTGCAGCAAGCCCTACTCAAAAGATTGTTCCTATCAATCTGGAGCATATAATCTCATTTTGAGTAGAAAATACTTCCCAGGGAGAAGGAAGAGCCCAAGCAGGGTTGCCTGGGAAATGGATGGAGACTTTTCCCTCCACTAGGAAAGCCTCAGGTGATTTGTGGAGTTTGGGGAAGTTCTTCTGTCAGCTGCTCGGCATTTTTAAGGACAGATCCATCAGAAGCCGAAGAGCCAAGGAGGGGATTTTGCTGTTGATGCTTTGGTTTTGGTTTGTGATGTTAAAGAATCTATACCACTGGCAGGCTTTGGTATCAGGAAGATGGAGGTTTCCAGGAGTTTTTCTTTTTGGATTTGAAAGCAAATCAATCAAATCTCCTTCAGACAAGATTAGTTATACCAGCTTCAATCAGGAGGCTTTTAGAAAGCGCTCTGCATTAATAATCAATAGTAGCAGCCTACATTTTCACAGCGCTCATCCTCTTGGGCAAACCAAGCATCTTTTATATCTAAACTACCCAAAAGCTGAGGACTCTTCAGCCACACAACCTCCTCTTTGGCTGAAATGTGCACCAGTGCTGACCACGTTGGCATTCAGGGCAGAAGCAGAGGAGATATATGCATTTCTGAGAAGCAGCAGTGCTTTCTTGCAGGGTAGGAGGAACAGCTTGCATCACCCTGTGGGGAAAAGTCAGCCCCACTGAGGTGCCCAACCATTTCAGCTTTAGTGGAGCAGGTGCTTCAGGCTCTCTGCTCACTCCACTCGGCCACAAATTTGCTTTTGCTTTGTATCAGCAGAGATCAGAACAGCATGCTCGTGGAGATGTTTCCACCAAGAACTAAGCCAAAGCTCCTGGCCCACCCCAAGTCTAGGGTAGCAAATGCAAGCATGGTCCTGCATCTGTGCTCTCTGTCAGCCCAGCTCCATCAACTGCCTGCAGGGACACCTTCCCCTACACCGGGCTGCCAAAAGCCCCATCTCACCTGGCCACTTTGTGGTCAAATTACAACCTTTGTTCTTTGTCTCTTTACGCACCTAGAAATGCACTCTGGGCAATTTCCCTCTCACCATTCAACTTCCACATTAGGCTTTTTGTTGTGGGGATGAAGGTTTGGAAGTCTGGAAGCAAACAGTAATGCTGCAGCCCAGCCAAGCTCCCAGCATGGTCTGGTTCCTGTGCAAAAGGCCCTGAAGAACAAGCAGCAGACTCAGACTTTGTGCAGCCTCTAGTATCACAGATTGTTTCCTCCATCGCTCTGCTGAGAGGTCTGAAGCAAACTGCCCTCTCCATCACTTGCTTTGCTGCAGTGCCTTTTTCCTCTCTGACATTGAAAAAGAGTGGTGGAATTTGTTGGCTGGCACTTGGAGATGTTGCAGCAGACCTAAGTGCTTGAGAGCCGCATGAGAAGCGTCATGGGACCATGTCCCTCTGGGCTGGGATGGTTTTCCCTCCTGCTGCTCAGCACTGGTATCATAAGTTTGGCAGCAAGGGCCTGAAGCTGCCCTGCTCCTGGGTGGCTCTGAGCCCTGCAAAACTTGTCTGGGAAAGCTGGGCAGAGATGGTCCTCAGAGAGGTGGAGGAGTTGCTGGAGACAGAAAAAGTGTACTCACAAGATCCTCCAGCATCACCCAGTTAAGAGATCCTCCTTGGCTGAATGTGGGTGCAGCCTTAGGGCTATTCCCATTTAACCTGGGAATTCAGCCTTGGCATGTGTGGACCTCCCCATGCTGGTGTCCACACATCCCCAGAAACATCCTGCCCGATCCCATTCCAGCGGGGAAAGACAAACCAGAAGGAACCTCGGCCACATGCCCACGTGGCACCCTTGGGTCTTGCTCTGCTCATGGGAGTGGTGATGTTGGGTGGCAGAGATGTGATGGACAAGTGGAATGGGTTGCCATGGGGTTGGTGAAAGGTCTGTCCTGTTTGTGCGGTGTTGGGAAGAGTATCCAGGGGAAGGGAAAAGGGGAAGAGGAAAGCAGAAGAGGAAAAGGGGAAGAATAGGGGAAAGGGAGGGGGGAAGGAGAAAGGAAAGAATAGGGGAAAGGAAGGGGGGAAGGAGAAAGGAAAAAGGAAAGAGCAGAAGAAAAAGGGCAGGAAATCTCTCCAAGCAAAGCTGAGCTCCCTCACACGCAGTCAGCAGGAGGAAGCAGTGACAAGTTTCACTGCTGCATTCCACAGGAGGAAGCAGTGACAGGTTTCACTGCTGCATCACCTCCTGCCAGCTCTTCTGGTGCAAGCTGGCTTCCCTGGAGGACAAGGTGAGCTGTGCAGCAGAGCTGCCCTTGCTGTGTGGCCGAGGAGGAACTTGGCTTTTCAACCAGGGCCGTGGAGCAAAGGACAGCTCGCAGGAGAGCAGTGGTGGTGGGGAGGGCTTCAGAGCAGGACCTGCTGTTTTCTTGCCAGGAGGTGAAGTTAATTCCCACCAGCAGGATGTTCTCAGTGCTTTCTGCTTCATCACCCTCTTTCACACCTGGAGAGGGTGGCAGGGAGGCAGCGGAGCTGAAGGCACACAGCTGCTTGGTTTCCTGCCTCCTCTTAGCTGCCTGGCACAAACCAGCCCGGCTCAGCGGTGCCAGTGCAGGCCCAAAGCAGCCCCTGGTGACTGCCAGCACGTGCGTCAGATCTGGGCCTGGCCACCAGCTCCTCAGGGCCGTGTCCCCGGTGATGCAGGCTGCTATAATTAGACCCACGGAGGTGCTGACTTGCCTGAGCCTTGCCCATTTGCCAGATGGGCTCAGCCTTTCTCTCCCAGCCCCAGGAGTGGGGGTTGAAGGCAGCACCTCAGAAAGACATGCACTGGGCTAGACTAGGGGAGCTGGGGACTAGGAATGGGCTGGAGTGAGTTGCTGGCGTGCTTAACTGATGCACAAGTCCAGGAAACAGCAAACTATCCCATAGGGTTGGGCTCCAGAAGCCCCATAACCTGGACTGACAAAGTGCACATGGAAGGTTTTTTTTCTGAATAATAAACATAAGGTCCATGGAGGAGCTCAGGTCTCTGGTCTCTCCTCTATGCCCTGTTCTTCAAGCCAAGAAGGAACAATGAGAAGCTGCCTAGAAGGAGAAGACTAGAGCAAGGAACTTAGACAAGTTACTTGAGAAAGCAGCTGAAGCCCAGCTCTTCCAAAGGTTGAGGCATCTAGTCCCTACAGAAAGCCCTCAGCTACCCTGTGCACCTGGAAAACACCTACCAAAGCATCATTCCAACCAGGGACATGATTCCAGTGGCTCTCGAGCTCCAGAAACACCCACCTGAACACACAGCAGGTGCCCTGTCCTCACCTACCTGTCCACACTGATGATGCACAAGGTCATGATGGAGGCCGTGCAGCACATAACATCCATGGCAATGAATACATTGCAGAACACCTTCCCGAAGAGCCACTCCCCCCCGAGCAGGTCTGTGATGGTCACGAAGGGCATGACGGCAAAAGCCACCGACAGGTCAGCAGCTGCCAGGGACACCACCAGGTAGTTGGAGGGCTGCCGGAGCTTCTTGACAATGCACACGGAGATGATGACCAGCAGGTTGCCAGCAACAGTCATGAGGATGATGATGGAGAGCACCATGCCAATGACAATCTTCTCCGTGTCCCCATAGAGCAAGATCTCCTCGCCGCAGTCCGTTGCGTTGGTGAGGTTGGAGGAGGGCAGATCTGGCTCAGCTGGCACGGAGGGTTCCTCAGTCATGAATGGAGGCAGGAGGGGTTTCCGAGCCAAGTGCTGCTGCTCCGTGTTCTCCACAAAGAGAAGATGGTGCTCCAGAAAGCGCCCGGGGCTGACCCTCAGCAGCATGCTCTGAGCTCACCGCAGCAGGCGGCCACGCCAGCTTCCCCCCAGCAGTGACACCTCCAGCGACAAACCAGAACATTTTGTCAGGAGCAGGATAAGAAAACACAACATCACCACCANGGTCTCTCCCTCCAAAGCTGAGGCTGGAGCTCAGGTGCTCAGCAAGAAGCTCCTACCCAGGTCTGCTTACAGCCAGGCATTTGCCGGAGGGCACCTGGGGAGAGCTTCTCTCTGTTCTTTGGGAGCACGACCTGCCCAGTCCACCTGCCGGGAGCTGCTGCTGGTCTCCGTGCTCCTCCGGAAGGACAGGCAGCAGCAGTCCATCCTAACTGCCCCTGTTACTGTGCCTTGCTGATGAGCCGTGCTGCTGCTCTGGCACTTCTCCCGGGCACCCATACATTGAAATTTCATGCAACTACAGCCATATTCTCCACATGTGGCTACAGCAGAGTGTGTGACAACACACGACAGCCACCAACGCCTCACGTACATCTCCTGCCTGCTTTGGCACATCAGCTCCCAAGCTGGGACTGAAAACCCATGTCCGTGGCATGTAACGGCAACATTCCCCCAGGAGCAGGATGCAGAGCCAGGAATGGCAGCGGGAGCATCTCCAGCACATGCAGCACCCCCAGAGTACCGCACACGGCCAGGGCATCCCGGAGCTGTAAGCATTACCACCATGCACCGAGCAGAGATGCACCGAGAGCAGCTCCCACGCTCCCACCCCCGGCTGCTCGCCCTTCTAAGTATTTCCCAGCCATCAGCAGGGAAACTTTAGGACAGGGCTCATCCCTCTGCATCAGGCACAACCTGCAGACCCTTCTTTTTTGTTTCGCAGCCCCTTTCCCCTTTCCCTTGAAGGGAGCTTGCTTTAAATCAAAGCAGGATTGCAATCCCCTCCTCTCCACGGCAGTCTCCACCGGGGGTTGAGGTGACGGAGATTCTGGACCTACCTGTGCCGAGGGGGTGAGACATCCTCCAGGCAAGTCCCTGCGAGCTCCCGGCAGGAGAGAAAGCGAGGAGCCAGCCCTGGAGCATCCTTCTCCCCTCCCCGCCTCCCGGTCCCTCCTACCGCCCTCCCCTCGCCTCTTTCCGGGCAGGGACCCAGATGGTCCCTGCTGGCTCCCGCTCTGAGCCCCAGGGAGGAGCAAAGACCGAGGATGGGAGAGTCCAGGTCCAGGTCGTGCAGCGATTTGTGACGCTTACAGTGACCTCGAGAGAAGGCTGGAAGTTAAGAAGATGCATTTGAAGGCAGTCGTGCGGCACAGCAGGAGCAGCCTGAAATCCAGAAGGCTATAGAAGATGAAAGCTCTCTCCAGAGCACTCTTCATCGTGATCTTTATTGTTTCTGTTTCTGTCCCTGCCCCATGCATTTCTCCTCCTCTGCTGGTTAGGAGGTCCTCTATGCATGCAGCTCTGCACTGAAGTGCAGCAAACAGCCAGGGACAGGCAGACCTCTAAAGAGGAGCCTTTGCCTTAGAATCACAGAATCATTTTGGTTGGAAAAAATCTTTAAGATCAGAGTCCAACCCTTAACCCAGCACTGCCAGGTCACCACTAAACCATGCCCTCTGTGCCACACCTACACAGCTTCCGAACGCCTCCAGGGATGGGGACTGCACCACTGCCCTGGGCAGGCTCTGCCAGGGCTTGGCAACCCTTTCTATAAATACATTTTTCTTGATATCCTACCTAAAACTTCCTTGGTGCAACTTGTTCTATCACTTGTTCTTTTGGAGAAGAGACCAACCCCCACGTAGCTCCAACCTCCTTTTAAGGAGTTGTAGAGAGCCAGAAGGTCTCCCCTCAGCCTCCTTTTCTTCAGGCTGAACCACTCAGGGTCTCACAGCTGCTCCTCACAAGATTTCTGCTCCAGACCCTTCACCAGTTTTGGTGCCCTTCTCTGGACACACTGCAACACCTCGATGTCCTTTTTGGAGTGAGGAGCCAAAACCTGACCCCAGCATTCAAAGTGCATTCCTATCCCAGCAAAATGGAAACAGAGGTCAAACAACCCAGCAAGGACAGGCAGAGCTCCGCAGCCATTGACCCTTCCAAACACTTCATGGCTGTTTGGTGCTGGCATCACTCTGGCATTTCAATCCCGGGCATCAGACAGCTGCTGTTCACTCCTCACAGTTCAGAAGCAGCAGAGCAGAAGCATCTCTGCATTGTTTGCTGCTAAAGGCAGTTCCTTCAGGAGCTCAGCTCCTCGAAGGGAACACAGCATGGGTGTTCCCCACTTGCACAGGCCCCATCCTACATGAGCCAGGAGAGATTCAGAGCTCTTCCTTTCCCAGTGCCCTGCCCAATGCCAGGCACTTTGGCAGGGAGATAGGGAAGTCACCACTGGTGCTACCAGCTCAGCCACCCATCCTGGTGCTGTGTAAACACCCTGGCACCCTCCAGCCCTCCCATGCACAGTGCAGAATGCTGATTAGCCCTCCATGGAGGCTCCATCTCTGGAGACATTCAAGGTCAAACTCGATGGGCCCCAGATCAACCTGCTCTAGCTGCAGTTGTCCCTGCTCCCTGCAGGGGTGTTGGGCAAGAGGACCTTTGAGGGCTGTAGGTTTAGCACACGGGCTAAGCTGCCTGCTCCCCAACAGGAAAGTGAGGGGGAGGTAACACACAGCTCTGGGCTGAGCTAAGGCAATAAGAGCTTAATACAGCATAAGCACAATGCCTAATGGCCTTGGCTAATAATCTAACTTAATAACACAATACAGGTTCACCTTAGCTTAGCCTGTTTGCAGGAGTGCAGTGAAATAGAGGGGGGGGAAAGCCAGCATGAAACAGAGACCCAAAGCCAGCAGCTACCTAACTGCCACTCTTCCCACTTCCAGGCCTGCAGAAAGGACCCAGAGCCCAAGAACCTGGAACCCAGGCACCAGCCCCAAGAGGCTTCAGGGTTCCTCCTTTGTTGCTCAAGCACTGCAGTGTGCGTGGGAGGCTGGCTAAAATAGCTTCCCTGCCAGGGCAGCCTGTGCTGAAGCTCTGGGCTGGGTTTATTCACTCTTTACATTATGGATGGGGTTTTTTCAGCCCCTCAACATGTCAAGATGGGATGGGGCTGACACACCACCAAAACCTGCAAAGCCCAGTTCCTGTGAGGGGAACTCCATGAGGAGCAGCTGAGGGAACTGGGGTTGTTCAGCTTGGAGGGCAGGAGGCTGAGGGAGACCTTCAGGCTCTCTAAAAGTCCCTGAAAGGAGGCTGGAGACAGGTGGGAGCTGGTCTCTTCTCCCAGGGAATGGGCAATAGGATGAGAGGAAATGACCTCAAGTTGCACCAGGAGAGGCTTAGATTGGACATTAGGAGAAAATTCTTGACTGAAAGGATTCTCAAATACTGCAACAGACTCCCCAGAGAAGTAGTTGAATCCCCATCCCTGGAGGTGTTCCAAAGAGACAGAGATGTGGTGGTGAGGGCCATGGTTTAGCAGCAGCCTTGCTGGAGAATGGCTAGACGTGATCATCTTGAAGGTCTTCTCTCAATCAAAACAGTTCTGTGATTCTGAGTGCCCTGGGGTGCAGGGGCTGCCTCAGTGACCACTCTGAACTCAGCAATATCTGGCAGGAAAATCCAGGTAGTATTTCCAAGGAGAAAGGGGGAGCTGCAGGACTGCCTTCTGCAGGACCCAAGGACACTGCAGTCTCAAAGCCCAGGCAAATCCAGCCAAGACAAAAGCCACCCCCAAGGACCAGCTCTTACATGCCAAAGTATCTGCCAGCAGATGCCTGGAGAGTTCCAGGAAAATCCTGCCCCAGTTTCCAACCCTGGCAACAGGGTTTGGCAGGAAGGACACAAGATTGTGATGGGCAGGAGGGAATTTTCCAGCTTCTCTGGAGGGTGGCTTTGGTAAGGAACACGGTGAGCAGCATTAGCAGGGAGAGATGAGGAAGGAGTTTTGCCTCTTGGTGCACTCCTGAGAAGCAGCCAACTCCTGCATTGTGGTCAAGTTTCTGTCCTGGAAGGGAGGAGGGAAAGTGCAATGAAAAGGTGATAAACTTCATGGACCCTTTGCTTTGGCCACGGTAGAGCCTCCAAATGCTGTGATAGCTTCAGTGGGCAGAATTAACACTCCTCTCCCAGCCGAGCTCCACTTTTGCAGGATACAACCTGTATCTTTGTCCTTCCAAAACTCCTGCAGGTCTGGGGACTCCAGAGGAGAGTTTTTTCTTCCCCACGTTTCTAGGGGAACAAGCTGATCCGATAATTCATGGAGGGGAAAAAAAAAAAAAAAATCCCTGGAAAACCAACAGCAGAAAGCCACTGCCCATCTCATGGGACGCAGGAGTGGCAGGAGGCACGATGTCTGCACGGACTGGATTTGGGAGGGCAGAGAGGAAAAGACCAGGATTAAAAGCAGTAATTCTTCTTCTTCCTAAAACTCCCAGTGCAGCATTTCTCCAGCTGCAGGCCACAATGACCTTGCCAAGACCCTTGCTTCTGGGGCACACTGGGAAGTGTGTGTGCATTTAATGGTAATTAGGAGAGGAAATGGCCAGCGTGCCTTAGCTTGGGTGCTCACCGGAGCTTTCCCTCTTTGGCTGGGAGCACAGACCTGGAGAAGCAGAGATGCTCCTGGAGTGAGATGGATCAACCCCAAAGAAAATGAAGCTGAGAGGCTGAAGACATGAAATAGCCAAATCTTTCCCCTCCCTCTGCAGCAGGCAAGAGATGAACAAAATCCTCCCACCACTTCATGAAGGCAGCACCCAGATATGTTCTTCCATCTTCCTGTGCAAGGGACCATTATAGTGGCTATTTTATTAACCATTAATTGTCAACTATTATGCCCTATTAACTCACATGGTGAGTAGATGAGCTAAAAGGAATTTCCAACCAATTCCTCTTTTGGCCACTTGTTCAGTAACAGGTGAAGGAGAATTCTGCCCGTGCTGTGGTCTCAAGGAAGAGAGCAAGAAGAGCAAAGTGGTGCCATAAGGTCCCTGAAAATCCTCATACAAAAGCTTTAGCATCTTCCAAATCAAAGTTTGCAGTGTTCCTGTTCTTCCACAGCGTGAGAGAACCTGCACTTCAGAACACTTCCCTAGAAGGAAAAAGTCAACACAGCATAGAGAAGTTAATGACTTGCTTATGATCTATCTGCAACTTAGAGCTCTCAGGTTTCAGTCTTGGGTTTCATTTTCTTGTTTCTTCTCCAAAAATGTTCATGTCCTTCTCCTTGGGGGTAGTAGGACACTGGAACAGTTGCCTAGAGAGGCTGTGGATGCCCCACATCTGGAGGTGTTCCAGGCCAGGCTGGATGGTGCCTTGGGTCCAGTCTGGTAGAAAATTTCCCTGCCCATGGCAGGAGGGTGGAACTAGGTGATCATAGAATCATTGAGGTTGGAAAAGGGGCTGTTGTGACAGGACAAGGGGGGATGGGTTAAACTAAAAGACAATAATTCAGACTAGAGAGAAGGAAGAAATGTTTTATGCTGAGGGCAGTGAGACCCTGGCCCAGGTTGCCCAGAGGTGGTAGATGCCCCATCCCTGGAACCCTTGCGGATGAGGTTGCCTGGGGCTGTGAGCAACCTGCAGTGGCTGCAGGGGGCTGGAGGAGCTGTTTGGGTCGGTCCGGTGGCTGCGGCACAGGTCTCCAGCAGCTGTTGCTGGGCTGGGCTGGGCTTGTCTGGCACTCAGGCGCCGCCGCGCGCCCTCTGCTGGACTCGGCAGAGACCGCAGGCAGCTGCCAGAGAGTCTCCCGTGGGTTGCAACTCGTGGGTAGCTTAGAGGGCTGCCCCAAAACTCTCTCCTTGCTCCTGCACAGCTAAAGCCAGGGCAGGCCATGCGCTGGCAGCACCAATGCCTTATCCTAACGTGCCTCAAAAGTGGGACCACACCAGTGGCAGATGGGAATGAGCTGAAGGGACATTTGAAACACCTGTGCCATGAAGAAAAGCTGAGAGAGGTGGGGTTGTTCAGCACGGGAAAGAAAAGGCTCCAGGGAGACCTTCTGGTGGCCTTACAAGGGCAAATAAGTGTCTCCCTGTTCACCCTCTTTCACTCATAGAATCATAGAATGGTAAGGTTGGAAGGGACAGACTTGTCAGCAGGCTCTGTTATGACAGGATAAGGGGTGATGCTTTGAGACTAAAAGAGAAATGCCCCATCCCTGGAGCCATTCCAGGTCAGGTGGTTTGTGGCTCTGAGCGACCTGCTCTAGTTACAGATGTCTCTACTGGCTGCAGGAGAATTGAACTGGATTAACTTTAAAAGTCCCTTCTGACCCAAGACATTCTCTGGTTCTATGATTTGCAGCAGGTTCCAAAGGGACAGAGCAAGCAGCCCTGGCCAAATCTTTTCTAAATTCCAGAAGGATATGGCCCTCTGGAGGAGAGCAGGAAGAGGAAAGGCTGCTTCAGGACATGATGGTGAGTCCAGAGCTGGAAATGTGAGCTGTGCCCACAGAAAGGGCAGCTCCCAGTGGTCTGCCTGGCCTATGGCTTCTCCATGTGCGTATGGAACCAGAGAACGGTGTGGGTTGGAAAGCACTGTAAAGCTCATCCAGTCTACCCCCTTGCAGCCAGCAGGGACATCTGCAACTGCTGCAGACTGCTCACAGCCCCAAACAACCTGACCTGGAACGGTTCCAGCCATGGGGCACCTACCACTTCTCCGGGCAACCTGGGCCAGGGTCCCACCATCCTCAGTGCACAAAATTTCCTCCTTCCGCCTAGTCTCTCAGTTTCCAGCCATCGCCTCTTGTCCTCCCACAACTTTTTAGCTCTGCTAAAAAGTCTGTCCCCAGCTTTCATGATTGCTCTTTTTAAGTGCTGAAAGGCCATCAGGTCGTCTCCCCGGACCCTCCTCTTCTCCAGGCTGAACAACCCCAACTCTCTCAGCCTGGCCTCACAGCAGAGCCCTCCCAGCCCTGCCAGCATTGCTGTGAGGCTCGGAGAAAACCACTGAAGAAAAGCCCTGATGTAGGTTCCTATGGTCTGGGGTCCTAAATGTTTTCTGCTGAGGCACGAGGGCCACCTAAGCCGGCCGAGAGCACGCAGCCAGCAGCTCCCCGTTTGCAGCCCGAGGCACTCTGCGCTCGGGGGCTGCGGGCGGAGGTGGCCTGGGGCTCTCCGGGGGCTGCGGGCGGAGGTGCAAGCACGGAGGCTCTGGGCCAGCCCTCTCCTCGTCTTCCTCAGCCGGTCCCTAGGTGGCAGCTGCCGCCAGCAGATGAATCCCCGCGTCAGGAAGCAGCTCCTGCTGCCTGGGAAGCAAACGCAGTCCCACGCGGGGGTGAGAGAGTCTGCTACGCGGAGGCGCTCCGTGGGGCCGGGCAGCTGGCCCCGCCCTGGCCGCAGCATCTCGGGTACCTTCTCGCCTGAATCCTCATCCCCGCTGAAAGCAGCGAGCAGGAGCTGGTGAGTCCTTCCGCACCAGCTCTGCTGCAGTGGCAGGGAACACTCTGCCAGGGCAGGGACAAACCTTGTCAGAGCTGGATCACTGTGGGCAGATGCTTCAATCCCTACAGGATTATTGTAGGATCCTTTATGGGAAGTGCAGGAATATGCCAACCCCTTTTTCATCATCCTGAATCATCAGAGAATGGTTTGGGGTGGAAGGGACCTTGAGGGTCATCTAGTTCCACCCACCTGCCACTAGACCGCGTTTCTCAAAGCTCCACCCAAACAGGCTTTGAACGTATGGAGGGATGGGACACCCACAACCTCTGGGCAGCCCGTGCCAGGGTCTTATCACCCCCACCATGAAGGAATTCTTCCTATCATCTGTCTAATCTCCCTGCTCAGTTTTAAGATGTTGTCCCTCATCCTAAACTGCCTCCTTCACCCCATCTTTCAGCTGAAACCAAAGCAGGACAGCGAGAAGAGAAAGGTCCTGGCAGACTCCTGCTGTCACCGCTGCAGCACTGATCCCTTTTGCATGCTACAGGGCAAACCTGCAGGTCTCACAGCTGGGGCCTGGCTCTTCTTTGAAGAGCTTACCCAGGTAACTTCTGGCCAGTGGATATTCAAACAGTTCCTGGCAGCACAGTGCCTGTGTCCCTGGGTCAGAAGGGAAGGACACAGTGGGGAGAGCCCCACCTGATCTCTATCTTTCCTCGGCTCAGCTCTGCACCAAACACCCCTGACATTTAAACTGACTGTGGCACACTCCACCTTGCAGGGTTATGGCCTTGCCAGGCTGCCTCCAGTCACAACCAGATGCCCATCTGCTAAAACTGCATGCAGTGACATCCAGAAGGTGGTAAACACCTCAACCTCAGCTTGTGACCACATGCAGAAAGGTCCTCTCCTGCAAAGCAAGTTCCTCAAAGATCCTCATGAGCCAGAGGCAGCTGAAGCCTGAGCCCCAGAGCAGGTAACTGATGGCTCATGCTCAGGGGTCCCACCTGACAATGCATTCACTCTGGTTTGGATGATGCCAAGGAGGTCAGGGCCACAGGGGTAGTGTAACCTGGGCCCAGGGCTCTCAGTGCACCCCAGCAGATGCCAGGATTTCTTTACACTCCTCCATCAAATCAAGTGATAGTCACAAAAGCATTTGGGTTGGAAGGGACCTTTAAAGGTCTTCTAGCCCAAACCCCTGCAGCCAGCAGGGACATCTGCAACTAAAGCATGTTGCTCAGAGCCCCAACCAACCTGACCTGCAATGGTTCCAGGGATGGGGCATCTACCACCTCTGGGCAGCCCTGGCCAGGGTCTCACCACCCTTAGTGTAAGTGATTTTTTTCCTCACAGAGGAAAGGAATCCCATTTCTGACTCCCACGAGGAAGCCAATGTGTCTCCTTACATTCACAGTCAAGATGCTCAAATGCTACAACTGTTGGAAACTGCAGAAGTGTCTCAGCAGGGCTCCCCACAGCCACCACAGAAGTTCATACACCAGCACCAGGAGGCAAGCCCAAGCCGTGCTGGGAGCTTGAGGTGAAAAAAAGGACACTGAGGAGGTAGCAAAGTAGAAATATATAAACAGTATATTTCTTTTTATCGTTTTAAATACAAAGCTTCCTTACACAATAAAGGAGTCCACTCCTCCTCCCCTCTGTCCCAAGCACTCTTACCAAAAGCAGCCTTTCACTGGGAAGCCAACAGCAGCTAGAGGCATGTGCTTGAGCAGCAGGCTCAGCAAGGGCAGTATCTGTAGGTCCTAGCTCCCCAAACAGGAGCATGTGCTTGCCCTTTCCCTTGCTTCAACCAGTCCCCTGGCAATCTCTGAGAGAAGCCTTCTGGCCAAAGAAAAATATTTAACCAGTTCCATGCTGTGTTGGAAGAGGAACCCACCAGTAGGTCTTCTGGAGTGCTACCAGGCAGCTCCGCTAGAACTCTCCTGCATGGGAAGAGAATGCAGGATTTGAGATGGGCTGAATTTGCCTCAGGATGGTTTCTCCTCTTAAATCACCTCCTTGGAACTCATCCTGCATCTACACTCCCTCCAAAGAAAGGAGAGCAGCACTAAGTGAGTATTTACAACAGAAGCCCTCTCTCCAGTGTGACCAAGGGGAAGGGTTAGGGTTTGCACTGACCTTCAGGAGCATGTACTTTCGAGGCTTTTTTGTCTGTAGTAAGACAATTCCTGTTTTCTGTGGTAACAGCATCTGCATGGGAATGGGGTGCAGAGGATAGGGAGGACAGAGGGGCTAAACACTTCTGAAAATAGTAGAGCACTAAGACATTTGCACTAAGCCTTTTTCCTTATTACATGAGAGCAGCTCTGCCAGACATGAGAGGCTAAACCCTCCAAGAGTCAGAGCACAACAAACTCCTCTCTCTGTGCTTTGCAGCTCAATCATGCCTTCTCCCATGGGAAGAGATCTGCTCAGAGTTGCTGGACACTTTGGATCACAGCCCAGCACCTGCTGGGGATGGACACAGCCAGGGCACATCCCACCAGTCAGCTTCCAGACACAGGCACTTTAAACCCAGGGTCCTAACTACACTGTGGCTTCAGAAGTCTTGGAGATGGGAAGTATTTGCCTGCCCAGGCACGAACAGTTAAAGAGGTGAATCCTTCAAAGCATCTTTATGTAGGTTAAGGCTCTGCTGAGGATGCAGCCTGAAGTCAGCGGTGCTGGTCCTAGGTTTGAGACATTCCAACATTCATGATGCTTTAAAGAACAGCAAGGTGGCCAACAGCTCCCAAGGTGAGGTGTCCAAAGAGAGGGGTACACTGCATAGGCTGTGTTGTGTCACTCAGATGTCAATCAACCACCTCCTGAAGAGACATCGCCTGCAAAATTTCAGATGCATTGCTCGTGGCACCAAAGGCTGCACCTCCTGCTCCAGCCACATCTGGCAGAAACCAGCACGGCCACGTTACCTTACAGCAGCCATGTGGACACTTGCAGAGACCATTCAAGTCATGAAACGTGCCTCAGTCTGATGCCTGAGAGAAGCCTGATGAGCCACCAGGTGTTGCTGGTAGGCAGAGCGAGAGCTGACCTCAGCTCTTGAGCCACCCTCCCAAGGACCAAAACTGGTGCTGCAGCTGCAGAACTTCATCTGATCCTTTTCTGCAAAACCCTGAGCATGCAGCAAACACTTTAAAACACAAGAGAACGCTCTTCATGCCAAGAGCAAAAAGCCAGCACAGCTCAGGTCAAGAGGGAGAGAACTTTAATTGCAAACTGTTTTTTTTTTTTCCCCAACCACTTTGTTCACTGTGGGGACTCCACCTGCAGCTATGTGAGGCATATTGAGTTTTTGCAGCAGCGAGAAGGTGTCATGCAGATGACAAGTGAGGTGCCACATGCACCTCCCTCTTCTGCTCCAAGAGCAGTCTTCAGCTCACCAAGGAAGCAGCTCTTTGCAGCTGAGGTGCCAATGGGAACCAGAAGGCAACACCTCCCCTAGGGACAGGCTCTTAATATTTAATGCAAGAGCAGTACCAAGTGAGCCAAGCTGATGCAGATTTCTATAAAGGGAAAGGCAGACGCAGCCAGGGATTGTCTTCCTCTGAAAGGAACACACACACAAGCTGCAGAGCAGTGTGCCCAACTGGATCTGCAGAGCCTGTGCTCTGTGCTGGGCTGTCCGCTCCACACAGCACTGGCAGTTTGCTCTCTGCAGCCAGTGCTGTAATGCTCAAGGCTGGGTCCTTAAAGGCCTTATTTAGATATGAAACCAATTAGAGAAGACTATTGCCTTCTAACGCTTGTCAGCCTCAGCACAGACTGAAAATGGGACAAACTCTTCGCATTATAACTATTTAAGTTGTTTTGGAAGCTTGATGGCTGGAAGGAAGACAGCACAAAACTCTAACAGTGCACCACGAAGTAACCACTTGAAGAGATGCAGAAATCAGTGCAGCTGCAGGACAATTCTGAATGCCTCACAGCTGCCTGTTTTGGCAGAGTGAGCCCCCAGGGAGCAGCCTCTGCCAGGCTTGGGTCCTCCAGAGCAAAAATCACACTCGGCCCTTTGGCAGCATTTCTATAGTGGGGGTGCCAGAGCTGACTTCCAGAGAAGAGCTGGAGAAGATGAGAGCTGGGTCAGGAGATGACAGAAAACTGTTTACACTCAGGTTTTGGGGGGTGGAACAAAGACAAGAGATGAGCCTGAGAGTTGGGCCAGTTAACCTTCCAGGCAGGTAGAAAGACTATGGAGGGCAAACAGAGAATACAAATGAACAACAAAAGAGCTTTGTGAAGGAGTAACATGAGCATGTGTCAATAGGGAGTGCAGACACAGTAGGACACAGACTGGGGAGGGGCAGCTGCTTTCAAGCACACAGCACGGCCCAGGCCCCTCTGCCCTTGCTGAGTACTCCACAAAGAAACCCAACCCTTCCCTCCCACCTCCAAGCTCACTCCAGCTTTGTCCAACTTTGGCCAACCTCATGATTCTTCTGAGTGGCCACAGAATAAAGTTCAGCAGCAGTTTCTAAGGCAGCCACATATGATAAGCAAGAGTTTTACAAACAAGCAGGTATAGCTGGCATGTGGGAGAGCTGTTGGACCTATGGGATATGGAAGTCTCCATCTATCTTATTTCTTTCCAGAGCATGCCAGTCCTGGCAGGCTCATCAGGAAGGATGTTTTCTCTGCCACACTCATAGGGCTGGTCTTGAAGCCTTTCACCAGCTGGCAGCTCTGAAGCAAGCCAGCTGAACTCCTTCAGCCATCCCTGTCCTGCTGCAGCGATGTATATCCAAGTAGACCTTGACATTTATTAAGAGCCTCACATGTTGACACCAGAGAATCTGGGGATTGCTGCTAGTGAAGTTGTCAGATTCACCTCCTAAGCACTCTAGGAAGTGTTCTGCTGCCTGTTTTCACAGAAACATCCATTTCCATGCGGAGTCAGAGTCAACAGCATTTTTGAAGGCAACAAAATAAATCTCAGACCGACAAAACTATTCAGGTATAAATCCAATTTTAATTGTCAGGCTAACTTCTAGCTCCTACATTCACTGCAAGGATCAAAACCCACAACTTTGAGAGTAGAAGTTTATTCTGTCCCCAGTCTCTGATCATTTTGGCAGCTGTCAAAAGGTAACTTCCCAAATCCACTCGTTTCAGAAGCTTGTGACTACACCTTGCAGTCCAGGTCACCGCTGTGGACTCTGAACAGGCACCGACACCTTTCCAAGCAGATTCTTTGGCAACAGGTACACATAGCATTGTGCGTGTATAAAGAGCTTATAACGAAACTTCTTTTACATTCTAATTGTCTGAACCTTCACAGAAGTATTAAAGTGCTCAATCAACTCTGAACAAACAGCCTACTTCCTAGAAATGTCTGCACTCAGAGTCAGCCAAACCAGAAGCAAACGAGAAGAGAAAGGGTACTTGTATGAAACCCCCATGTCCTCTGCAGGACCAGTACAATACTTTAGGAGACAAGAGGCCTTGAGTCTCACATCTCCCTTCTACCCATATACTGAGACATGGGTCCAGATGGCCAACCAGACCAGGCCAGCCCAACCCAACTTTCTTCCCCTCCCTGAGTTGTGCTCATTTCCCATCAGTTGATTCTTGGGCCCCTGACTCCTGCAGAAGGAAAACTCTGGAAACCAGAACCCTGCTGATGCTACAGAGACAATGCAAACACTGAAGTCATACAGACAGAGCAACAGCCACGAAGGATGGAAACATGAGTTGTGATTGTGATGGATATTTAATCCCCCCCAGACTATCTGGATTTTAAATGATACCTGTTAGCAACATCTGACACTATCTGAAATCAAAGCCTTCAAAGAGGTTCACATGAGACATTTTTTGCTCCTTCAAAGGGGGGGAGGTGGAGAATACACATCTCAAAACTACTCCTCTGGGTGCCAGTTCCCCCCACTATGCTCTGTGTTGGGGGAAATTTCACCCAGGGACCTCTGCTCTCCTTCAAAGAAGATAAGAGCTATATCCCCTTGGGCACATCCTCTCCCTTCCTCCAGCCACAGCATCTACAATATGATTTAAACAATCTCACAGGGTGACTTCTTCCTGCCAAGGGCTGAGACACCAGAACCACCCCAGGACACGTGTGTTTAAAAGCATACTCAACCAGGGGTGACATTTTGAGTCTAGTTTTGGTTAAATCTTTTGACATCCATGGGAAAAGGTTATTCAAGCATCATCAGGCCTCTGTGCTCCCTGCCTTACAAACAGGTACTGAACCATTTGCTGTCACCTGCTCTTTTCCTCTTGACTGAAGATCAGACACACTTTCACCATCTCTCCCTTTGCACTGCCCCCATATTCTGCTTGATGACTGCTTGCCCTGTTGCTACATGCAGGCCTTAGTAACAGCCAGGAGTGATCTCACCACAGAGCCAGAAAATCCTGGCCGAGGTGGTCAGAGCCAGGCAGACTCATACCTGCTGTCCCACCACACACTGGCCATGGCACGAGTTACCTTAGCTGCCTCCAAGACCTACTGAAAGCCAAACATGTGGCACTGCCTCCTTGGATGTACTGGGGTGGTCATCCTGACACTGAGACTTGTCAGCAGCCCACAGGAGCTGGCTGGTGCAATATGAAGGTGATGCTTTCAAGCTCAGTGGTGTTGTTTTGCTTGTTAAGCTGAGAGCCTTCCCCTGCCATTGCTTGGGTTGATGAGAGCCATGGCCATGCTCTGGGAGCACTCTTACTGCTCTCCTCCATCCAGTACCACAGAAAGGTGAAGGGGTCACCGAAACTGGAGGCTTCCATCCGTGTTCCATAGCCAACAGGTGGATGGATGAAGATGAAATACTAAGCTGAAATACTGTCTGATGTTTAGTACAAATACACCAAATCTTCAGTGGCTTGAGTGTGGCTTAGTTTCAGCACCAGGAGCTTTTTGTCTAGTGCCTTCCTCCCTCACTACAGAGTTCATCCTCATTATGCAGAGGAACACCCAGTCAGGAGGGTGTGTGCTGATACTCTGCACCATTTACTTGGCAAGCAACAGGTAGGATACACTTAACTGTGCATTCCACATTATATTACTCCTCTTCTCTCATTTCTACTGTTTGTCAAAGTTCATTATCTTCAGAGGTCCACTTTTATCTTAACACTTCAGCTGTGATCTGCAGTGTGCAGCAAAGGGCAAGCACTGAGCTAAAGCGCAGCTTGTTTCACAGTACTTCAGGGAAGAAAACTGACCATAGTACAAGCAAAAATTAAATAAACTGAAATCTAAAAGGCATCAGAAGACAGATCCATCCAGAAATATAACATCTGGGGGTGGGGAAAATCCAGAGATCAGCCATAGAACAGGAGTGACCAACAGATATTGATTAGATGAAAGAGGAAAACTTCCACTGCGTGCTGTACATTAAAAATCAAAGCCCAAATCCACACCCTGGAGCATCAGGGCAGAATGATGAAGGTCTCAAGGCATGGGAAGATGATGGCAAAGGAAATACGTCGAATAAAGCAACACACAGAACAAAACCAGTAACTGAACAGCTTCCAAAGAGGAGGAAAAAAAGTGACCACATCTCCAAGAAAAAGCAGCACTGAAGCAGAGAATATGGGCAAGACACCACAGGTAACACTGACTGCACAGAACACCTCTGAGAGTCAGGCCTCTCTGGATATCTATGCAAAATATATACACAGATCCCTATGTACACATAGGCACTACTGTACCTAGCTGTGCGCAGCCAACAACTGCCCTTGGACACGTTTCAGATGCTGGGTGCAAGTGAGAACAGCTTAGCAAAACTACAGGTGGCAGAGAGATCCAAAATCATTCCCAAATGGCTCAGACCCAGATGCAGTTTCATCGGCACCGCCCTGTAAGCCCGTTTCAGCTTGTTTGTTGGGATTAAGCATCCATCCAAAGCTGTGGGGTGTATTAGGATAAATCAGAACTGTGTCCAGCCCTGCTAAGCTGAAGAGATGGCCAAACATCTCTGCTGACACCAGTGGTTTACCTGGAATACCAATCTGGAAATACTGGATGCACAGGAAATTCAATTCAAAGGCCAGCATGGGACTGTCACTCTGTTCAAGAAAGGTCAGTTGCTCTCCTTTGAGTGTTTTAAAGGAAGAAAGGGACATGGTGCACTGAATAAAAAAAAGGAAAAGAAAATATTCCCCCCCACACCCCGAAACAAAAGAACACAGTTCTGAAAGGGCATGCTCCAACCACGTGGATGTGCTGATCTTTGGGGTTTCCAGTTTTGGGATGTGGAAAGCAGCATTCTCCATAAAGCTTGCTTGCCTTGGCTCCAAGCAACATCCACCTCCCAAGTCCAAGGCTGTTTTGGTCTGACCCTGCAACGCTCACTTGGTCTCTGTGTGCATTACCAATGCCATGTTAGAGCAGAAAGAAAAGTGGTGAGAGAAAGAAGTGCAGAGATTGTTCCGTGCCTCGGTGCTGCTCCCAGACAGCTGTCCTCTGCCCATGGTGGGCCTCTTCAGTGCTCTGCATCCATAGCATCCAAGTACTTGGCTTCAATAATCCTGGGCAACAGGTTATACCTAGGGTGGAACCAGAGAGACAGCTATGTAACACTGTCTGCCCCAAAACTCTCAGCTGAGTTTCTCCACAGCTATGCACACAACAGATTCAGCCAGCTGAAGGGCAGGGGAAAGCAAACCCAACCAGTCCTACATGTAACTACAGCCTTAGGGAATAACCATGTGGAGCTTCTCCTGGAAGAAGCCTCCTCAGAGGAAAAAAGAACATCCCTCATCCTCACAGAAGAGGAGTCACTTTCCTAGAGTACTATCACCACACAGTCTTCAAGGTGCCAAAGCCTTCATCATCTCACCTGACCCACAGCCCTGCACCTGGTTTGTGCTGGGCAGGCAGGGAGTGGATGAGTTACTCAGCCAAGTCACCAGTTAATTCCCAGCCTCTACTTTCTGCACCATCTTCCCTGTTGTGGGAATATTGGCTCAAAGATCTGCATACAAAAGTGATTTGTCTTGCACTTCCTCAGTTCTCCAAATAGCCCAGGTCACTCCTTTCAGCTCTCACCACAGATAAGCTTTAACAGACAGCCCAGGAGCTTTGCTTTTTAGAGAAGCACCAAATATATTAGCAAGACCTGAGACCATAGTGAGGAGCTAAGGAGGACTGTGACTTCCATTCTCCAGCTGCTGGTAAGAACCTACCTCTACCCAGGGTCTGGATGCTCTGCAGTGATTCCCTTACTTTTGGGGTTCAGTTTTCATTTGCTGGTTAGCAAGAAGCTCCTCAGCTAATGTATTTGGGTGAGAAAGGCAGAGCACTGCAATGTTATGCATAGTTGGTTTGATCCTCTCCTTGAGTAACAAGGAAGCTATTTATTCCTCAGCTGCTAAAATAATGCACAAAACATTAGGAAGGCAGTTTAAGACCTGGAGGGGCCTTTTCAGCAGCTCTGCAAGGGATCCCAAATAGCATTTACTACTGAGAAGCACCAGGACCTGCTTTGACAGACCTGTCACAAAATAAAATCCTTCAGAGCTGTGGGAGCACTGACAAGCACCACGGAGAACATGGAATAAAGGTTCTTCTTCTCTGAGCAACCAGAAAGTAGACACCCCAAGGTTCTGGATGAAATGCAGAACTGGGGATAGCCAAAGAGATTGTATTTTCTCCCACTGCTCTTCTCCACTGCAGCTGTGAGAAATGGTAGCAGAAAAGGAGGGTCCCTCCCCACTGACCATGCACATGGTGTCTGAGGATGCAGGGCAGATGGAAGCCAGGCTAACGGCACAGCTGGTTGGCTGGGTGGGACACTGAGCCATGACTCGCTCCTCTGGGTTTGAGTCTTGACTTTGACCCCCAGATACTGCTCCATGTCCTCCTCTCCACTTCTTAAAAAGGAGAACAGAGCTATTTCATTCCTCCTACTCTGCCTTATGGACACAGAGTGCCCAACCTTAGTGAAAAGGCCAGAGGTAGCCGCAGAGGTCACGTGCCACAGTGCTGTCCTCAGCTGCATGCCACAGAAGCTCTAGGAAGGCAAAAGGAACCGGAGGAAGGAAAGCCAAGGGCAAGCTTCGGCGTTGTGCCAGCTAGCACCATCACCTTCCTCTTGGCAGCAGGGCTGAGTACAAGGCTGCTAGAAAAAGCTGCTCTGGAAGAGCAATGAGTCAGCAAGAGAGCTGGTCTATGATGACAGTATCTTGTTTACTCAAAAGGAGGTCTTGGCACCAATAAATTACCTAGCTGCTGCTACACAGGCTCTGGGACAGCACTCTGCCCACACTAGCTGAACTGGTCACACTGTGTCCCCTTCTCAAATACTCAGAGTGCCCCACATGCTGCTCTGTGCAAAGACACAGCTCCCACGGGTGCCAATCACCCAGCGCCACACACAGGGCAAGTATTTAGCAGGCCCCTCAGCAGGCACCCAGGAACAGCTGTCTGAAGAGTGGGTGAGAGGCCCTCAAATAGAAAATGCTCGGCTTACTGTTCCTAAGGTCTTGAAACTTTTGAAAGTCCAGCCCCAGCAGCTCTAACCTCAAAGCCATGGCAGCTTTGACATTTGCAGTGGACTTAGGAAGAGCTGCACCCAAAGAAAGCACCACCATAGGTGCCTTGGCAGATTATGGCATTGGTAGTCCTGGACTTCAAGATCAGACAAGCTCCAAGACTGCCAGCTCCAAGACAAAGCAAATAGCACTGGATATCATGCTGGCCTAAAAATATTCAAATGGCCTGGAAACAGATCTGTTTGTTCTCTGCAAGACCTTATTATGGCTTCTCATAATATCCAGAGGATGGAGAGCATGAATGATTCAGCTGGAGGGTGATGGGCAGTCACTGCTAATGAACACCAAGCAGGAAATTCATCACAGTTCTCAGTGATTCTCTCTGAACACTGCAAGATCCTGTAGGGCCCTCCCAGTTTTAAAGATACATTTTAAGACTAAATGTGGCCAGCCTGACCTGACTGCTCACTGACAGCAGCACTCAGCAGTGCAGGAAGTCAAAAGGTCACCACAGCGCTGGCTTAGAATTCCTCTTAGAAGTTTCTAGCTCTGCTCTGAGCAGAGACCTTAGGAAATCAAATTGCAAAGCATCCTGGGCTGAGCTGGAACAGAACTACTTCTGCTCAGGGGTTTGACTTCTCAGCTCAGGCTCTGCTCTCTGAGGCTCTCTCTGCAGCTCAGGGCAGGGTTGCACACCCAGGGGCTGCTCCTAGCAGGCAGAAGCTGATGGGAACAGCTCCTGCCAAGGGCTGCAATGCAGAAAGGCTCTGGCTGAGGCTTGCTCCTGGGGACACCAAGGGCACTGCCACAGCTTGTGTGTCACCTTGGGGTGCAGGAAGGCAAAAGGTGGCACCTGTGGGGAGCAGCAGACAGGAGAGGTGACCGCAAACTGACCAGCAAGGGATTGCAGCCCATGGACGTCACCTTCAGCAGAAAGCTGAGGGATCACCATAGCCAAGCCTCTTCAGTGGCTGGTGATCCAGGAGGATTCTGCCCTTCTGCCTCCAATCTGTGTGTTCCAGAATCCAGCTCCTATATCCAGTTCCCATCTGCTGCTCAGTCCAGTCTGGGACTTCCCCAGTGCCTGCTCCAGCATCAGTGGTGACATCACTGCCATCAGGGGCTGGATGTTAGTTTGTATCTCTTTGTCTCTATTTCATTTGCTTGTTCATTTCCACCCCAGCTGGAAATGTTTCCTTTCCACCCCATCAGTCTCTCTCTCTCTTATTCCCTTTCTCTTCCCTGTGGGAAGGCAGAGGGGTTCATGGAGAGCCTCTGGCACTCCTCTGGTGGCCATCCCAGCCCCAACCCTTTGCACAAACCAATAGAGAATATTATAAAATGCAGCCTGGAGGGAAGGGTTAGACTACAGCTTCTCAGGAAGATCAGGCATCTCACGAAGTGCAAAAGAAGACCTATTTGCCCCTCTGTAGCTGGAAGAGCACCTGCCAACCCAGAGCCCTTTGCTCAAGACCTAGCCTCAGTGAAAGCAGACTCTGCACTACTCCTCAAGCCTGAGCAGACAGTGATGAAGGGGTTGGCATCACCCACTTCCAGCATCTGGCTACTTAGGAAGGTTTCCCTTCTAGAATCCTCCGAGTTCCTGCACTGCAAGCCTGAAGAGGAAAGGATGGGAGACAGAGAGAGCCAAGCTTCATACCTGATTGGGATCATCCCTATCATGATGAGTGGGAAGATCATCTTCATGTAGGGCAAGGGTGACATGCCGAAGCCACAGAGAATGAGGAGCTGCAGCACCTGCAGGCCTGTGAAGTAGTGAATCTTCCTCTGGGGCACTCTGCGGATGTAGTGTGTCGGAGGATAAGCAGTCTGGAAGAGAATAGCTCCATGTTAGGTAAGCAGCACCTTGGACTTGCCACTGCAAAGCATGGCAGAGCCTTCTGAACACAAGAGGCTTCAGGAAATCAATTTACACACAGACAGAGCCCTTAACAGGTTCAGCAGCTGGATGTGGGATCTGCAGGGTTAAAAGAAGGGCACTGGCAGCAGTAGATGGGGGATGACTGGGCAGAGGAAACCTGGAGAGAAGAGGACAGCACACAGCTAAGACTGCCTTTGGGAGCACCTGGAGTGCAATGAAACGTCTTGGTATGTAGTGCCATGGGATTCCCAGGCAGGGTTATCAGGGCTCTGCAGCACTACACCAAGTGCCTGTGGGATGTGCAGAGGGGTGCTGGCAAGCAGGTGTGTTCAGGTGTCCTTACTGCTGGACAGTTTCTCCACCTGAAACCTAGCTCCTCGTCATTTTACAGCCCTCTGTCCCTTGCTGATCAGATCTCATGCTCACCCCAGGCAGTTCAGTCTCTTGGCTGAACCCCAGTAGGGTAAGACCAGGAGATGAGGTTAGGGAGGTGTGGGAAGAGGCTGTGTTGAGACTGCAGTGATCTTCATCTCATTCAAGCTATTCACTTTTGAGCGAGTGTGCGTGGGGGAGCCAAAGTGACATTAATAAGTTAAATGTCACTCATGGCTGCTGATGACAGCTCCTGCTCACGTCTGAGCCCCAGCTTTGACTCACTGTCTACACATCAATGGAGAGCACCAGTGACTGTCTGCTGGCACCAGCACAGCCTCGGTGGATTCCAGACTGTGCTGTGACTCATTAAAAGGTTTCCAGAGAAGGGAGATCTCCATATTTGAGGATACTTTTTCATTTTCCATACTGAGGCTTGGAAAATTCCATGTGGAATTTGTGCTAAACCCAGAAGTAATATTCCACATCCATCAGAAATGACCTGATCCTCATTCCAAAACTGACATGACAAATGCCATCTCTACCCAGTTTTAAGCTCTGGGATGTAATATCAGACATCAAAACAGCTGAACAGGATGCAGAGCCAATCGTTGGGCTCATTAAGCCCTTGACTCTTTTTACACGGGAGAAGGTGAGCTGGAGGCTCACTCCTGCATGCGAGTGCCACCCACACTGCAAACTGACACCTTCCCAGCATGTGTAAGAGAGATGGTTTCAAAACATCTTCCAGACTTGTTTCCACCTCGCATCAGGCGGGTTCCAATAATGTGAGCAATTTCACGTTGCGTTTATAGCCCTACCATGTAGGTTTTCACATAGCTCAAAATGAGAGCATAAAGGACAGCAAAACATTTGCCTGCTGTAAGGCTTTGCTGGGGCCGTGAAAGATCAGCACTGACACTGCCTGTGCTGGTGAGTGTGTGCAGTCAGTAATCGCTGACTGTTCTCTGCAGAGCTGTGACCTGACAGCAGGGCTGGAGCTCACGAGCGCCTACATTCAGTGAGCAACAGCTTGTGCAGTAGTGTCTGAATGTGGATCTGGTTTGCACTCCACACAGTTCGGGAGGGTCTTCACCAGTGGCAGCTATCCTGGCTCCATTCACATCCTCATTTTCTGACTTCTGGAGTTGAGGCCTCCAGAGCAATTCTTAGCAGACTGAAAAGAAAAGGATCATACCCAAGACCTTGCTCAGGACAGGCAAGCTCAGATGCCTCTGTGGCAAGGAAAGGTAGAAAGCAATTTATGCAGAATTTGAAAGACAGAGAAGATGCAGCGCTGAGAACAATTCAGGTGCCATCACTCTTGGCCATGCCCCCACCACACCACTGCGTTGTCTGGCACTGCGGTGCTCTCCCGTGTGCTTCTCTGCTCTAATGCAAAAGACCTCTCTGGCTCAGGTCTCAGTGGCAGCCAAGCTAAGCTAGACACAGTTTCACTCTCCACAGAGAAAGGTTAAAGGGAAGTGCAAAGTGCAGGCTGGAGCTGGAAATCAGCCTCCTAAGAACAGGAGTTCTGGGGTAACTACATTCCCAACACCAGGACCTCTCCACTGGCTGGGGTGCCAGGCTGTGTACCTGTTCTTTGAGCAGCAGAGCCACTCTTTCGAAGAGCTGGTTCCCATCAATGGAGGTCAAGGCGATGTAGAGGAAGAGGCCATAGAGGACTGGCTTTGGGATCCACTGGAGAGGGAAAGGAAGGAGCAGGAGCGAGAGACCAACCAAGAAGTTTGCCACTAGACTTGTCAGGCGAGTCTCCTTCACGCTCACAATCCTGAAAGCAAGGGAACAGGGATTAGAGGAGCAGGCTGAAGTGCCAGGAGCCACGTGAGCTCCCGCTGGGGCTCAGCACTGTTGGGCAGGACACGTGCAGCTCTGAAAGGGAAACTCATCTCCTCAGCACTGAGATCAGCACTTCTGGCCCTGTGCTGACACTGAGATGGCAGAGCTCTGCTGGCTCCAGGCCAAGCACTTAATCCACAGCTCAAACAGAGCAGCTGGAAAAATACCAAATTCCCCTTCTGGAAAAGCTCCACAGACCCTATCCTGAACTCAGCTGCCCCTTACACTGAAACAAGCATGACCAGAACCTGGCAAGACTCCTCTTCCTGGGGAGCACCTTCCTTGCTTTACCCAGTGCATGTGCAACTGCCTTCCACCCCAGAGACAGCTTCCTGACTTCTGCAGGAACTAATGAACTCCTGGGCAAAAGCAGCCTGCACTCTGCTGCCTGTGAGTCAGCACTGCTGCTGTACGTGGAGATGATCTTGTTCATGTGCAAGGGGATGCTGAGAGCACTACACAGAGAGCTAGAAGTGGAATTCTGCTGTGGAGAACAGCAGTTGTGCTGCAAACATGTCATTAATGCAAGTTTTTCTGAGCTGACAGACCACAGATGGATTTTTTTGTGGGAGGGAAAAAAAGATTGACATGAACACATGCAGCACCACTCAGAGCCTACCTGGGGGCTGAAAGGAAGTTGTTTTGTTTTCTTTTCACTTCAACTAAGCCTGTGAGTATCTCCTTGGATGAAACAATTTATCAGAAACAATAGGAGGAAAGAAACCCCTCACATTCCAGACCACTTATACATACAGAAAAGGAGGATTCTTAATGTTATTGATAAGATAAACCCAGGTAGTGATGGGAAAGACCTTAAGATCATCAAGTCCAAACTTTAACCCAGGTCAGCACTAAACCATGTCCCTCACCACCACGTCTACACAGCTTTTAAACCCCTGCAGGGATAAGGACTACACCACTGCCCTGGGCAGACTGTGCCAGGGCTTGACAACCCTTTTGGGGAAGATACTGTTCCCAGTATCCAACCTGGCCCTCTAAGGCCCAGCAGGTACCACAAACAGTGCACCGTGCTAAGGACAGGTGAGGTCACTGCTGAGCAGTGGGACAGGTTGGGCATTACCCATGTGCACAGAAGAGCACAGGAAATGCTGAGTAACCTCTTCTCCTTTTGGGTTAAAAACAGAAGCTACACCTTCCCTCCTTCCTAGGAGATTTGTTCTGATCCTTTTACAAGCCTCCCGTAACAGCTTCTCTAAGCACCAGTAGGGACCTCTTGAAGCAGAGCACTTCTCTCCCCTGTTAGCTGCTGACTGCTCTTGCCAGCTCTGGGAGAACTGGTACATCACTAAGTGGATATAGTTTGGGCCTGTTTTCACTCCCTCCAGCTCTGGATAACCACAACACAGACGACTTGGAGCCAAGTACCTTCAAGTGCAACTGCAAGTGATAATTCAGAGTAATCTAGCAGCCTGATAAGGAGTGCTCAGACTACTTCAACACTGCCAGAACCACTATGAGCCTCTCAAGTGGCCCAGTAAAGCAGGAGTGAAAGGACACACTGATTTAGCTTCATCCAGTACAGCAAGAGCTCCCCTGGCTTCATCACTGTGGAAGCTACAGAGGAAGCACTTCTGCTATTTGAGGCAAAGACCTAACCCACTGCTGGGGATGTTCACGGTCTGCAAGCACCAGTGTAAGCATGCACAGGTCTGCCAGGTTCCCTGCAAGTGAAGCTGAGCAAACCAAAGAGCTTAAAATCAAAGTTAAATAGGAAGCCACCAGACTTCAATCAGGTGCAAGCCTGCAAGCAGAGGATAGCTCAGAGTAACACCTCTTTGGTAAGAAATTTTTGAAGTCTGAGAGCTTTTCCTGCTGTAGTCTCTCAATGCAGCAATCACAGCACTGAAGAGTGATCAGTGCAAGATGTACTGCAGCTACTACCACCACTGAGAATGGTTTGGGTCGGAAAGGACCTCAAAGATCATCTAGTTCCTATGCTCCTGCTACAGGCAGGGACAACTTCCACTCCATCAGGTTGCTCTAAGCTCCATCCAGCCTGGCCTTGAACACTTCAAGGGATGGAGCATCCAGCTGGGCAACCTCAGCACTCTCACAGTAAAGACAGAGACAGATGTAATCTACATCTAACCTCTTGCAGCTTATTAAAGTTGTTTGGAATTTCTTACTAGAACATAGAGAAAATTGCTCATAGCAGAGCGAGCAGGAAATCTCTGCAGCTGAAGCTTTCAGCCTCAAATTGGTCCTCTGCTGATTCTAGCACCTTATTTCCAGAGTAAGGACATCACAAATGGTCACATTAATTCAACAGAAGAAACTCTGCCATTTGCATGTGTCCAAAATCTGGTTTGGCCCTTGAGGAAACTGCTCCAGAAAGTCTGTGCTGCAATGGAAATGAAGTCATGAGATCAAAGAGCATAATCCAGACTAATTTCCCCACAGTCCTTTACACACAGCTAGCATGGGATTAGCCATTAGCATGACAGCAAGACCCTGTTTGCAGGCTGCTGTATGAAATTCAAATGGTTACCCTACACAGGAGTAGAAAAATGTCCTTTCATTGTGAGAGATCTTTATTTTTGTTTATTCCATCATCCTCACTGAGAGCTTTGATTTGAGTACTAAAAGGAGCCTGCCACGGAAGCCAGTGCTGAAAGAACTCCTGATTTTCTAACTGAGCTTCATGAGGTTTCAGCAGAACTGGCTAGGAGAGAAAAAAGAAAATAATAAAATGACAACATTGCTCAGAGCCTCCTGTTTATAGCTCAGTGCTTTGCAGAGAGCAAAAAGCTTCAGTCTCAAAGGGAGCTGAAGTAATGGAACCCTCCCTCCCTTTCTTACTGCCAGCCTCTAGCAAAGGAGGAGCTGTGCTGGGAGGGAACATGCTTAGTGAGGCCAGAGTGGAGCCATCACTGGAGCCATATCCAGGCTAGCACGTGCAAAGAGGACTCTCCAGTGCTCTTCTGAGACAGCTGGGGAAAAGAGCAGAGGACAAAGACAGAAGGTAATCCTTCACTTGGGCAGGATGCTTGACTCTGCCAAGAAGCCAGATTACAGAATCAGTCCCCAGGAAGACAGAAAAAAGGGCCACCAAGTATTAAACTGATGACAGGAGACATAAGGTGGAGGCTTGGTACATGAGTTTCAAAGTGTAAATTCTGCATCTCAAGAAAACAGAGCACAGGTATTCCAGAGCAGATTACAGAAGGGCAGAGTTGGAAAGGACTTCTGCAGATCATCAAGTGCAACCCCCCTGCTAAGGCAGGGACCCCACAGCAGACTGACCAGGATTGCATCCTGACAAGTTTAAGTCTCTCCAGAGGAGACTCCACAACCTCTCTGGGCAGCCTACTCCAAGGCTTTGGCACCCTCACACCAAAGAATTTTCTCTTCCTCTTTAGATGGAACCTCCTGGGTTCCAGTTTGTGCTCATGGCACCTTGTCCTGTCACTGGGCACCACTGACAAGAGTCTGGCCCCAGACTCTTGACCAACTGATTGCTCTTGCTGAGCATTGCTCAGATCCCTTCTGGGGCTGCTCTTCTCCAGGCTCTCAGCCTTTCCTCCTCACAGAGACACTCCAGCCCCCTCAGCATCTTTTTAGCCTCTGTTGAACTCTCTCCATTAGCTCCCAATCTCTCAAAATGGGAAGCTCACAACTGGACCCGGTACTCCAGATGTGGCCTCCTTAGGGTAAAGCAGAAGGGGAGAAGAACCTCCCTCAACCTGCTGGCCACACTTCTTATGCACCTCAGGAGGTCATTTGCCATCTTGGTCACAAGGGTGCTCTGCTGGCTCACAGTTAACCTGTCCACCAGCACTCCCAGGTCGTTCAAGCAGGCCAACTGCTGGACCCCATGACCATGGCATGGATGAAAACCCTACAGACCTCAACGACAAAGCTGTTTTGAAATAGGTTTAGTGTTTAACCGATGGAATTACCTATATCTAGTTGTGGCAGCAGCTCATACTCACACATGCTAACAGGAAGATGAGCCCAAGGGACTGATCCCCTAGGAAAGGTAAAAGGATTGCAGGGAGCAGCAGGACTCAGCAGTTTCCAGGTGTGGAAGCTGAAATCTGTCCATCACTGACCCAAAAAGCTGCTGCGTCAGTCTGGACTGGGCCAGCTGGCAGCAAGAACAGCATGAAAGTGAGGCTGAAATGAAAACACAGAACTCCTCTATCCCTCAAAGTAAATGACCACTTAGCCTCACTTTTGATAAGTGACAACTCTGAAAATGGAAACCAAGACAGGATAATTAAAACTAATGGCATTTGAGTGGAAATTACCACTTGAGGATAAAGCACTCAGCTGTAACACACTGAGATCAAACAGGCCAGATAATCTCTGTTCTGGAGCAGGTTTCATGAGAAATTAGCTTCTAAATTATTATTATTCTTTAAAGTAAGTCTCTGAGATGAGTGTGTTGGACAACTCAGAACCACAAAAACCTGCTTTAAATAGAACAGTGTGACCTGGGCCGAGCCCTGCAGTCAGTTCTGCTAAAACCAAGAGAATTTAGCAAGCCCTCCCTGAAACGTGGTGGGTGATGCTATGGGAGCTCTGAAACAATGCTGCATTTTCCCTGCCCTTTGTAATGACCACCAGATAGCTTTCAGGCAATAAATCAGAGTGGAGTTTTTCCAGGTGGAGACATCTGGAAAGATCTGGCTAAGGCATCTCTTCAGTTTTCTACAAGATAAAGCTGAGAAAGCCTTGGCTGACTCTCCCAGAGAATGGAACGGGGCAACTTCTGCTCCCTGAAAGAGCATCAGTCTGTGGCTGGTTCACTTTGGTGAAGGAGCAGGAAGTGGGGTCACAGACCACGCTGGCTGAGGTGGCTTCCTTTGGAGCATTGGCACTCTGCCCTCGAGGGGACACCTTATTGCTGCCCACAACTACCTGAAGGGAGGGTGCTGTGAAGTGAGTGTTGGTCTCTTCTCCCAAGTAACGAGTGAGAGAAAAAGACAGAATGGCCTTGAGCTGTGCCAGGTGAGGCTAAGCTGGACATTAGGAAAGCTTTTTTCACTGAAAGGATTGTCAGGCACTGGAACAGGCTGCTCAGGGAGGTAGTTGAGTCCCTATCTCTGGAGGGATTTAAAAGCCATATAGATGTGGTGCTTGGGGACACAGCTTAGAGGTGGTCTTGGCAGAGTAGAGTTAATGGTTGGACTCGAGCTTAAATGTCTTTTCCAGCCTAAATGATTCTATGATTCAAGATGACAGCTAAGTCCCCAACTATGTAACCCATGGTATCCAAAGGCAAAAGAAACCACAAATAAACCCAAAGGCCTCCGAGACAGATGCAAGCTCCCTACTCACGTCTCATAGATGTGTCCGTTTTCAACCCTCTCTTCCACATAGGCCAGGGCACGGACGTGCATCGGGGAGTGAGGGAAGGCAGCATGGATCCAGGGTAGGCCAAAGATGGACAGCCCTGTGTTAATCAGGGCGACCAGCAGCAGGTCCCAGTGATAAGCTGTGCCCTTCACCAGCCTGAAAAGAGATTTTCCATATCAGTTACATCTGGTGCATGCTGTCCCTGCTGAACCTCAGCTCAAATGCTAAGCACCAAGTGCACCTTCATGCACAGAGCCATTTCACTCTCCTGCTCTGCAGCCAGCATTACACGAGCACACAAGGTAAGGACACTTGACAGCTTGTTCCCAAAGCAGTCATCTCCTGGAAAGCACAGTGCTGAGCAGAAAAGCAGCCTACTGAAACAATAGCCCATGAACAGCCCAGCAATTTTTAGCCACTCTATTCATGGCAGAGGTCACTTCAACCACATCTATCTGCTAGCAAAGTCTATGGGAGGAGTGGTTAGAAACTTGGGCATGGGCTGCCAGCTACTGACACTGAAGTTTCCCACTCGCCTTTGCTTCTAACCCTGATCTCCCTCCCTCCCCGTGGGCAGAACATGTGCTCGGTGAACTGCAGAAATCCCCTAATTATGTAATTTGCTACTGCATGATAAGAAAATAGGCCACGAATTCATTAAACTTCCTTGGTAGTCAGCTCAGGAGATAAGCTCTTCACTTGGGCGAGTGCTGGGCAGCCTCCCCATCTGGTTTGGCAGGGGAGGGGGAAGGCAGAAGCCTGCACCAAGGCAAGTGACCACCCTCATTTTGCAAGCAGCTGCTCACTCTGTGTCTAGGTTAACCTTGCCTGCCTCTTTCCTGAATGTACTCATCCGGTACCAACTGTTCAGATACTGAGTAAGGTGGAGGAGAAAGGCTGCAGAAAGGTTCAGCTCTCGGACTTAGATTCCGCTCTTAAAGGTCTACAGCTGTACTTCTGCCCAGCTGTTGGAACAGACAGCAGTTGGCAACTTCACACAACACAAGGGAGCAACTGAATTATGCTCCAGGCACTGTGAGCTGCAAAGGGTGCACCATTTAGGTGCCACGATGCCACCCCAGGAAGCCCTGTTCAATACCTAAGCAGAGACTTGGAGCTATCCAAGATGCTGCAGGGAGTGAGGTATGTGGTGCTAGTAAGCATGACCCAGCACATGAAGATCTATATAGCCAACATCTATCTCCAAGAGCAGCAAATGTCACTGTCTGGGCAGCAGAAGTCTTGGGGAGAGTTAATTTTTGAAACAAAAAGCCTTATTTCATGAAGGGTTCACCTCCATTGACTGAGAAGGCCACAGGGTGACTAAGTCAGGTAGATGCTTACATTGCAATGGCTCTGAAGCTGGAAGGTGCTGGCAGGAAGGGTGGGATTGTAAATGCATTTCTTGTGTTGGCTCAGACTTGGGAAGCACAGCCTCTGCTCATGTGCTGCCTTCTCAGAGCAAAGGCATCTCCAGCATCCCCAGGGTTATGGTTAGATTGTCCTGCCCGCCCTTCTCAGAGGGCTTTTTGTGTACAGAGGCCAATATGCATCTGCGTGGATCAACAGATCAACTAGGCTCTGCTAGTTCAACACACATGAAGAACCTAGGATAAGGCATGTAGGTGCCTCCATGCTGCTCCACCAGCCCAAGACTCTTTGGGCTATCACATCAGCCAGGACATTAAGACTACTTCCTAGTTCCATCACCCTCTTTACTATGAGTGTGATGGAACATTGTTAACAGGCTGCCCAGGGAGGTAAGGGAGACCCCATACCTGGAGACATTGAAGGTCAGGTTTGATGAGTCTGAGTAACCTGTTCTAGTTGCAGATGTCACTGCTGACTGCAGGGGCTCTGGACTGGATGACCTTTAAAGGTCCCTTCCAACTCAAACCTGTCTGTGATTAGGGCTCACAGAAGCAGACAGAAGGGAATCACTGCCTTTGCTAAGACACCACACAGCAGGGTCTCCACTTGGATTGGTACAGACAACAATATTTTTATTCTCTGATGGTACCACAACCAGAAGGTGTCAAATCCTACTTTTCCCATCTCTAAACACTCATGCCCTGATACCTGGGCAGCATAACCTCAACCCTGTAATGGGGCATCAGGATGAACACTATGAAGAACTCCAAAGACTATTTTACATTCCTTAGAGACACTCTAGTGAAAGCACACTCAAAGTTTACCAGAAACCCCTCCCAGTAAAGGGATGACCTCCTTGTTTGCAGCTTTATGCAACACTCTGCTTTAAGGGATATAGTAAAGATAAGAGGGAACAAATCCTGTGGTCCAAGAACACCAAATTAGCATAACTGAATTTCGCTTGTCTTCTTCCCCCTAATTCAGTGTCACTCCAGCCAGGAGATGGAGAATGCTAATGTGTGTTATGCAAGGAGAGAGCCCTCCCATGCCCGGCAACGAGTCTGAGCCATGGAGGTTTTCCTCGAAAGAACTGACAGCAAGAGCTGAGCGTGAGGCTCATCTGACTGCAGCTGGCACCAGCGCAGAGGGAATACTTTCACTGTGCAACACCTTGCCTCAAGTTTGCACACAGATCAGACCTATCAGGCACCAGACAAATTGTTTGACTTCGCTTCCACCTTTCCAGTTGGAGACTAACGTCTCCAGACACCTCGCTGCTGATGCTGCGCATTGTGCTGTGACACTTAGGCAGGTCACAGATGTCTCTTTGGCAAATTCTCAGGACTGCAAGGGTCACACAAGTGCCCACACATGCCAGACACTCCCTAAACACCTGGAGACACAGCCACAGACTTCAAGCCATGTAAGACGTCTATACAACTTTCACAGAATGTTAGGGGTTGGAAGGGACGTCAAAAGCTCATCCAGTCCAACACCTCTGCCAGAGCAGGCTCACCCAGGGCAGGTCACACAGGAACACACCCAGGCAGGCTTTGAATGTCTCCAGAGGAGGAGGCTCCACAGCCTCTCTGAGCAGCCTGCTCCAGGGCTCTAGCACCCTCACAGTGACAAAGTGGTCCCCTCCTGTTCCTGTGGCACATCCTCTGCTCCAGCTTGCCCTCAGTGCCCCTTGTCCTATCCTTGGCCATCCTTTGGGGCAGAGCCTGGCTGCATCCTCCTGACACTGCCCTGCACATCTTTATCACAGCAATGAGGGCAGCCCTCAGGATCCTCTGCTCCCAGCTCCAGCTCCCTCAGCCTGGCCTCACAGGGAGATGTTCACTGCCTGCAGCAGCTTAGTGGCTCTGTGCTGGACTCTCTCAAGCAGTTCCCTAAGGTATTTCTTGAACTGAGGGGCCCAGAGCTGGACACAATATTCTAGATGTGGCCTCACCAGCACAGAGTTGAGAGGGAAGAGAACCTCTCTCAACCTACTAACCACAGCCCTTCTAATCCACCCTAGGATACCGTTCACACACGGGCTGAGGTGATGAGGTCATTGATGCTTTGCATTTTTGAGTCAGCACCTCTTCAGTGCTGGGGTTTGGGGATGGTGATGAGCTAAGCAGTAGTTTCGCTTCAGAAGTTCTGAAGAACATGTCCTGAATATCTTTCCTGATGGTCAGACAAGCTTTGGAGAAGGAATGCTGAAGAGAGGCTTGAGGATTCTCCTCTAGGGAGGACGACCCCCCCCAGGCATTACCTGTTCTCTGGGGCGTTTGTGAGCGACGCGACGATGTTCTGCTCTATGAAGAAGAGCATCGACAGGAGGAACCCCAGCCCCATGGCACTCATCACTGACCCAATGGAGAGGGACTGGACTGGCGCCAGCACGAACAAGCTCTCGGATGGGTTGTAGTTAAATTTGGACACTGGAAAGAGGAGAGGAATGGTGTTAGGAGGCACCTTCTTCAGTCATCAGCATGGACTCAAGTAATGCTTTACTCACACCATGAACTACTGGGAGCCAATGCAGCAAACCAGGCATGATGCTCTGGCATGCAGGAAGCAGAAGGCCACAGAAGACAGACTCATCTGCCTGTTTGTGTTTAGTTGTTTTCCTCCATCCTCTTAGAACTTGGCTGCCATCCTGACTGACAGATTACTGCTAGTCCTGGTGAGGCATTATGCATTACACATTACTTGAGCAAAACAAAAGAGGGAAACTTGTTTTTGACATGCGAGGAGTTGTCAGCCTGGAAAACCCAACTGCTAACCAGCAGTCACCCCTCCTGCTCGGTTCATCCACTGACAGCAGCCTAAAACTCCCTCCTATCCAACAAGCTGTGCAAGGCATTGTAGTTTAAATGCTCCTACTTTCCTGCCATAGGAAGAAATCCATGGCTAGGGATAAATCACCCATGGCCACACATCATTTTGCAATCCAACTGGATGGAATGGCCATCAGAATAGAAAAACAAAAAGGCATTTCTTATTTGTTTCCATACATTTCCTCACATCACCCGCTCACGTCACCACAGGACAATGCGATTCCTGTCCCCATTACCACTTCCTGATATGGAAAAGCTGATCTGGCCAATGAATGGGGTCTCATTTTTAGATTTCCTTGTGTAACTTAGAACTGCCTAGATGCTCTGCACCATTTCACCTAAATTAGGGAAACGTCAACTGGAGACAAAGAGGACAGGCTGGGATCATCAACTCTATGTCTGCATGACTGGCAACAACCCTTCCTGCCTGCTAATTACTCTGCCCTTTGTTCTTTGCCAGAAATTGTTGATGGTCTTTATTGTAAGAGACACATCAAATTGACTTAAATGGAAAAGCCACACCGGAATGCTCTGCTTAGAGAGAATACTTCAGGCAGCCTCGTTTGATCAGGGCTTTGAGTGATTTCCACCTAACATTGAGGAAATCTGAGCCCCTGCCTGGTGGGTGTGCACACTATTGTCTATGAGGTATCTTTTTCGTAACTCCCCAGCACTTCAGAGAATAAAATCAGAACTTACTCTCGATTTCCTTGAAGATATAGGAACCCACAAGAGAGAAAGTCAGAACTGAGATGGGTAAGGCACAGTCGGACAGGATCTCACGCACCCGTGCGTGCAAATACGGGCTGCAAGGTAAAGACAAAAGTAGGTCCATCAACGTCAGGTTGTACAGTTCAGCTACCACTAATGCTTTAGTGAGTGAAAATTCAGTCCAGTTTTGCAATTCTAAAGAGATACTTGGAGTGAAGAATGAGTCTTCAACTCAGCCTTAAGTCCTCTGAAATTTGTAGCCTTTGAGGGTTGATGAATGCATAAGCAAAAACCCATAAAGAAACAAGAAAATAAGATGTGAGCTAAAAAAAGGCCTCCAAGCACCAATTTGTGTCTCATCTCCACTTTATTTTGATTGCTTACTTTGGCATTTCAACTTTAAGGGCAACAAGAGTAAAACCCAACTCAGAGATGGGTGTTTGACTCCCAAGAGTACACTGAAGGTACATTATCAGTAGACCTTCCAGCACCTTCATGAATGTTTGCCCACCAAAGGGTTCAATGAGAATTACGGAAGTCCCAACATGAACTACGTGGTTGACCCAAAGCCTTCTGGAAGGTCATTGTGACCCAGAGCCGGAAGGACATCGTCCTGCGACCGAACGTTTTGTTCTGCTGCTAACATTTTCCAGGGGTGCAGCCAAATTCATCTCTGGCTTTGGCTTCTACCACCACCAGCAGAAGAGTTCCCCCTGATTAGATTGGGTTACAAAACCAAGATCTAAAGCGTGAGCAGTTCCCCCCAGGTACTGGAGCAACCAGCAGCCTGAGCTCCAACGACTCACCTTTTCTTAAACTGATAGAGTGTGTGGCCGAGCCAGAGGGTGCCCAGCATCAGCATCAGGCTGAGCACGGCAGTCTCACGCCCGTAGTGCACATCGTGCGTGCCTGTTTGATTCTCTAGGGCCATGGATCTGCTGACTGAGGAGTTCATCAGGAAGGTGGTATTGATGCCAAGGCCTGGAACAGCAGCAGCCTGGGCTTTTTCCAAGTAACTGCCTCCTGCACGCCCATGGTAGTAATACTTCTTAAAAACTGTGCAAACAATCAAGAGGCAAGCGTTAGGGCAGGGCTGTCACAAGCAAAGCCAAACCAAGAGCTTGAGCATGCAGTACTAACATTGTGCTGCACCAGGTTTATAGCTCTACCCCTCAAACCAGGGAGAGGAAATGGGGACAGCTGCTTCTCTTAAAGCCAGTGCTTCACAAACCCAGGATTCACTTCTTTCATTTAAAAATTATACTGATTTAAAGCAACATTTGAACTGTAAGGATTCCCAGTATTTTGTTTCTAGCACTGGAATCACTGCTCTTAAGTCTCTATCTGCTTTTAGGAGCCCAGCAAAGAAATCTTATCAGGATCCCTGAAAAAAAAAATAATAGAGAGTAGCCAGGCTGCAGAGATCCTTCAAAGGACTGCCAAACGTCTACTAAAATTACTTCTCCTCCAAGACTGCTCCAGAGTTGCCATAAACATTGGCGAGGTGCAAAATCTGGCAGAACATTTAAATGTACACTGCAAATTGGAACAGAGTTAGAGAGCACCTGGAGTAAACCTGTCAAGATGAAACACCAGAAGTGCCTCTGGGGCTGTCAGTGAGTGTATGAGATTAGCTCAGAGGCACTGATAGAGGCAGTTTACAGCTTAAGAGACATTCTTGCTCTTGAGCATTTAGACAGCTGAGTTCCCGTCCCTGTGGCACGGGCTGGCTCCAAGCACACCAAAGTGCTTTGGGGATAGTTTTGCCTTGTTGGGGACAGAAGCCTGAAAATCCACAAGAAGCAAGTAAAATCAGAAGCCAGGAGCCTTGGTTCTGCAATGGTATGTGTTTGGATGGCAGCAGGGAGCATCCATCTTCCTCTATACCAAAGGAAACCACTGTGTCAGAGCTTTGCAGTCCCTCTTCCTCAGCTTTGGCTGAAACACCCCTTCAAACTTTGCACAGGGAAACAGAAGAGTTCAGGGCAAGACCATTGCCTTAAGACAAAACCACAACAATCTGAAGCTTAGGCTGCAACACTCCTCCTAACAGTTCCCCCCACTCTCAAATAATGGCCAAGACCAAGCTCCTCAGCCTTTTCATCTGCAGCAGCTACAGGAAAAACAGGCAAGGCAAATTAATTCTAAATACTTAAAAAGAAGCAAACCAGACCCCTGAGCACCCTTGCAAAGCACAGTTGGTATTTGCAACTACCTTGGATTCAGCGGAAGCACAGCTTGTGTACTGCTGGTTTGGAGCTGACACTGCCATAAAATGCCTCAGGTTTAACCATGCCGCCTTTATTTTTTTTCCCCCACTATCTTTGTATTATTTTATGCTTAACTCCTGTTAAAAAGGGTCCAAGTGTTTGATAAGGGTCAGACTTGGACAAGCTGGAGATCTGGGTGAAGAGGAGCCTCCTGAAATGAAATTCATCAATGGCAAGCAGAGTGCTCTGCAGCTGCAGAAGAACAACCTCTGCACCAGTGCAGGCGAGGGGTGAGCTGCTGGAAAGCAGCTCCACAGACAACGAGTCTGGGAGTGCTGGTGGACAAGTCCCCCAGGAGCCAGCAGTGCACTCTTGAGGCCAAGAAGGCCAATGGCTGCATTAAGAACAGCATGGTCACCAGGTTGAGAGAGGTTCTCCTAGCCTTCTACTCTGCCCTAGGGAGGCCACATCTGGAGCACTGGGTACAACTCTGGGCTCCCCCAGCTCCAAAGACACAAGAAACTACTGGCACAAAGTGAACACAGGAGGCTCCGTTTGAAGTGAGGAAGAAAAGCTTCTTTACTTTGTGGACATCAGAGTGCTAAAAGAGTTTGTGGAGTCTCTTCCTCTGGAGAGATTCAAAATCTGGACATGATCCTGTGTAAGCTGCTGTGGGTGACCCTGTTTAGCAGGAAGGCTGGACTAAAGAATCCCCAGAGGTCCTCTCCCACCCCCACCATTCTGTGATTATGTATCAGAACGTGAAGGTTACAAGACTGGTTACTTCACATTAATACTCCTGTATGAACTGAAGGTTCATAGAAGGTTTACAGTTCAAGCTTTAACCTTCCAATAGGCTCTTAGCAGCAGCCAGAAGCAGGGAGATCACTGCACTGTTAGGCACAAGAAAGGTTCCCCCAGTCAGGAGTCATCTCCTGATGGGCTCTGCCAGCACTGCGAATCGTTGCACCAGGAGCTGCGGAAGAGCCTCTGCTCTCATTTCCTCCACCCTCACACCTGTGTCCAGCCCACTCCTGCTTTGCAAACAGGTAAACTGAGGCACGGTGCCCTGCCATGATCCATGCTGGCACAGAATAGGCTGCTGCAGGATTTGCAGTTTCCGGCTCTAAAGGTTCAAGGACACTTTTGTCATAACCAATGCTGGCTGTGGCAGCATTTCCTGGGGATCAGCAGCTGGCCAGGGCTAGTAGCCTGCTCCAGCTCACTGTCCCTGCAGACAGTGTGAACACACAATCCACCCCCAGCATACACAGCTCTGCACAAGGCACCTGCACGCTCTGGATTTACTTTTGGGCTGAGCTCCTTTTGGGAGGTTCTTGTGGGTTTTCTCAATGTCCCACCCTTGGTTCTGGTGTGGTAACACAATTAGGGCTGGGCACAGCTTTGTGCCCTGTGTCACAGCCTAACTGCATCTACATACAAACCTCTCTGGCTGCAGCTCAGCTTTCACACATCTCAAAACCATCTAGGATGGCTCCACTCAGTCATAAAATGGTTTGGACTGGCAGGTACCTTTAAGATCATCTAGTCCAACTTCCCTGCCATGCTCTAAAATGCTTGATCCTGCAGATCTCTGGTTTGTTTTCCTAGCAGAGCTAAATGAATCCCATTGCCCACGTTTGAAGAGACCAAAGCAGGTGGTGGCCTCACTGAAACTTCAAGCCAAGTGCACACTCAGATTCCCTCCAACAACAGGAGCTTGCTTTGTTTGCTCCAGCAGGTTCACTGCCATTTCCTGCAGGGTGCAGATGTCAAAAGCGAACAAACACAGCTCTGGTAGCTGGGCCACATGGCAAAAACAAAGTGTCACCAGGACAGCCTGAGCGCTTGACTCCTCTGTGCAGCACCGCATCCCTCCCTCCATCTTTCCTGCATGAGCAGCATGCAAAAAGTCAAGGCTCAAGGCTATGAACAGATGAGGAAAACAACTGAGCAAGAGCAGTGTGTTCTCTGGCACTAAGGAAGCCCAAAGCTGCCTGGCCATTATCAGGAGACATTTAACAGCATGAAGAAGATGCTGAAAGGTGGTGGCGAAACCCAGGAACAGGGTGACCCAGAGGTGGCAGATGTTTCATCTTTGGAAACATTCCAGGTCAGATTGGGCCTGAGCATCTAGTGAAAGATGTGGCTGACTGCTGCAGGGAGCTTGGAGTAGATGGCCTTCAAAGGCTCCTTCCAACCCAAACCACTGCATGATGCCATGAAGATAGCAGCTCTCTCTCTTCCCAGCTGCCCAACTGAAGTCTTGAGTGGAAGTGGCAGCAGCAGTCATCACCTCCTGCTGCCAAAGAAGAGTGGAAGAAGAAAGATGAGCACAGGGCTGTGGCTGCACTGGTGTCATGGATTTAAAGATGACCACTGACAGGTTAAGGATGAAGCCTGTGTCCACCAGCATCGGTGCCCTTCTGCATCTGGGAACACAGCTGGACTTGGGCTCCCATCTGTTGATGCATCAAACAGCCCCAGAAATAGCTGAAGCCAGCACGAGCTGGCAAACGAGTGGAGCGTTGGTTTGATTTCATTCCCGTTGTTCCTATGGATTCAGCCCTTCCCAAGCTCAAGAAAGAATCACACTAATTAACTTCCAGGTTCCTCTCCTGTCCTCGCTGCAATGCTCTGAGGTGTGACTTGCATATTCCCAACATCTGCCAGCCAAGGTTAATGGATATTTACACCTGCACCCTATTCCCTACACTGGGGCATCAGCACTAGTGCAGAAGCTGAATGTTCTGCTGGGGAACACCTTGGTGCCACAGACACTGCCTTATGCCTCCAAAACAGGGCACTAGCAGCACCCATTGAGCAACCCCACAGCTACATCACAAGCAAGGAGAAAGCAGAGCAGCTTCTCCATTGAGCTGTGTCTGTGCAGGGTATTTGAAAGCTGCAGGTGTTCCACAGAGGGAAAAAGCAGCCTCTGATTGCAAAAGTCACAGCACATGCCCAAGGAGCCAAACCAGGGATTCCCAATGAAGCCAGGAAGTATTCAAATTGCTTTGCAGCATCATATCTGCTTTTTGAAGGTGTTCCTTTTGCATGCAAGATCCCATAATGAGCCAAGCCTGAGAATCCTGAGGATAAGGGATGTGCTCAGGTATGTTCTGAAGGATTTCAAAGGATAGCCCAGACCTGAGGTTGCTGAGCAACAGCCATAAAAAACAAGGAACGGACTTGGCCAGCTTCTTAAGGAGATAAAGACAAAGGTTCATGGCATCTCTGCTAACATCTTTCACTTTCACCTCCTGCCAATCTTCATCAGGAGAGGTGCCAGGGAAATTTGTTAAACCCCAAGGCTGCTCATGGATATTCACTTAGAACTTCCCCCAGAAACAGGAACCAAGTGGTTGGACAGAGAAGAGCTTTAGGAGCATGCTGGAACACACTTCAGTCCTTATGTGCCAAAGAAGAGAGGCCTCAGAGCTCACGTGAGAATGGGCAGACCCAGCCCATCTTTCAACCCCCCAGCAGGCAGCTTCAGAGGTGTGGTAAGGAAACAGGTCTAGATGCACTGCTTTTAAACCGGACTTTCTTTTGGTCAGGATAGACCAAAGGGACTTTCACAGCAACATGAATATGGTTCCTCCACTTGGGAAGACACCAACTGTATCTCAGCTAACTGAAACTTGAGCTGGTAGCAGTTCTGCACATCCGGGCAAACTGCTGACACAGGGATACTCCAATCACACTTCTCCCCATTGCCAAAGACCCTGAATGAACATGGAACAAGCAAACACCATCAGTATTTGCAGCTCTGTATCTCCCTCTGGCAACTAATCCACCTAGAGATCTGAACTGCGAAAACCACTGTTGAAAGACTTACCTTTAATAATGCCTTTGAAGGCATCAAGCACAAATGTGATGGATATAAAAAGTGCAATTATTTCTTCTGTTGACCTGTGGAAAAATCCCAGGAATTAATACAGCCATTATCAGAGTCTGCATTCAGCTCAAAGGAAAATCAGCATTCACATGAAAACATTCTAGTTTCAGTTAAGACTCCAGCCCAGGAAACGAAACTCAGTGAATTCCTAAAGGCTCCTTTGGGGTTGGAACAATAAGCTGATCTGATACTAGATTCAGATCACAAAATACATTTTGTGGCAAATTTGTAATTAAGGAGCTTGTGGGATGTATAATTTTTCCATTTGCTGAGAAATTGGATGAAAATGTGACTTCTTCAGAAATAGCTACCTTTTAAAGAGCTTCATCAGAAGACTGAAATTAAAGAGGGAGTACATCACAAGGAAAAAACTGTTCCACAGTCCAATCCAGGCATAGAAAGCACTGAAATCCAAATTGTAGTCATCACAGATTCCTCGGATGACTGCAAAACCAAAAGCATTCACGTGTCAGATTAAGCTTCTGTCATTGCCACCCTGTGACTCCCATCTGCTTGATGACAAAAAGAACCCATTTCAAGGCTTCACTACACTGCACTTATGGCAGATATCAACAACCCCCTGTTCTTGGGCTCCTGGATCAACCTCGACTGTTCTCACCTTCCCTGTCCTTCTCCTCCAGTAGAAAAGGGCAGAAGCACGTGGAAGAGCATTCCCCTACACTGCTCAAAGCACCTTTCTAGCTACCGAGGCCACACAGGTCAGCCCCTGACATCTGTTCTGGCAACACTTGGGGATGCTGTTGAGCAAGGGGTCTCATAAGTGCTTTTGCACTATATTTACTCAGTAACTGCAGCATGGACCAACCTTCATGTCTTAAACCTTTCAAGCTAGTCACAGCCCATCTGATTGTTCCTGTAGATACTGAGTTTGCTCCTTTACACCCCGGCTCAGTAACATCAGTGTGCAGCTGTAACTGGAAAGTTACACACCAGACCTCAACAGACCAATAAGGAAACCCTGCAGCAACAAAACCACCTTTGCCTCAGGCTCTTGTCCTCAGATTGGTTCCATGCAGCCACGGAAGAAAACCCATCAGCTGAAGAAGGCTTCCTCCTCAAACATTCGCTCTCACAAGGTCTGTGTAAGAAGCCAACTAACCAAGCCTGAATCAAATCCCTCAGCACCAGAAGCAGCCTCTCAATGCATCTATCAAACAAAGGAACTAACGCTAAGCAAAAGGTTCTCGTACCCATCCCAGCCCCATCACTCCCAGCACTTACCATTGATGTACAGTGCCAAAGGGGCTGTAGTTAGGAGAACAACTAGAGGTTGCCCTGAGAAGAGGGCATAAAGCAGCCCTCCAATGCACTGCCCAACAATTGTCTTCTGCACATCTGCAAGGAATTGAGAAGGAAGGAAACAAAGAGGGGATTCAGCCAGCACCTCCCTGACTAAGACGCATTTAGAGACCATAGAAGCCAAGCACCAATGAGTAAGAGCAATGCTTGGAGGGTCTGGAGGTGAAACTTGGTGAAAGTGGGGTGCATTCAGAAGAACGTGACCAGCAGGTCCGGGAACAATGTCCTTCCCCTCTACTCTGCCCTAGTGAGGCCACATCTGGAGCACTGTGTCTGGTTTGGGGCTCCCCAGTCCAAGAGGACAGGGATATACTAGAGAGAGTCCAACAGAGGTTGTGAGAATGACTAAGAGCCTGGAACATCTGCCTGACAAGGACAGGCTGAGAGACCTGGGGCTGTTTAGTCTGGAGAAGAGCAGCCCCAGAGGGGATCTTAGTAACATGTACAAGTATCTGAAGGGTGGGTGTCAAAAAGGGGCAAGTCTCTTTTCAGTGGTGCTGTGTGATAGGACAACAGACACAAACTGGAGCCCAGGAGGTTCCGTCTAAACACAAGGAGAAACTTCTTCACTGTGAGAGTGCTGGAGCAGGCTGCCCAGAGAAGCTGTGGAGTCTCCTCCTCTGAAGACTTTCAAGAGCCATCTGGATGTGTTCCTGTGTGACCTGTCCTGGATGACCTTGCTTTGATGGAGGGGTTGAATTCAATCTCCAGAGGTCCTTTCTAACCCTTACCTCTATGACTGTATGATGACAAGAAGCAACCCTTCACCAGCAAACTTGTACCATCAGGCTTCCAGATGTTGAACTCTAGAAGTGGGGGAGTGGGAGGTGTTCCTGGTTTGTTGTTTTTTTTTTTTTTTCTTGTTGTATTTTGGAGTTTGCTTTAAATGTTATCTTAAGCAGCTATTGAAACATAACCAGTATTTGGGGAGGCCTTTGGAACATGACTTCAAACTACAACTCCCACAACTGTAACACCAGTATGAACTGTTTCAGGGCCACAGTTGGGATACAGCAAAGCATCCTCCGATGATTTGGGTATGACTGGTAATGAAATTGGGACTTAAAGCACAGAATTTTGTGCTAGAAAAAAATATGCAGATGACTGCATAGCTATAAAGTGAGCAGTATCAAATAGTACAGTAGAATAGCTCTGTATAGTCCAAGGTAGCCCACAATATCCCAAGTAGCATTTAGTTTTGCTGGCCTTCAGAGACAAACCATGAACACAACTACAGAGCCTTCAGCAGTGTTCTACTCATCAAATAAAGACCACCCAACCTTCCTGTGAGCAGAGCTTCCCAGCTGGAACAGATGGGAGGCTGTCAAAGATACACCAAACTGATCAACTCACCAATAGCTCCTCTGGTGTTCTCATCATTGAGTGACCCAAACGCAATGGATGGCAGGAGGCAGGCAAAATACAGGAAGATCATAGTTGTGATGTATTTCCCTATAGCTTTGTTGTTCCCAATAACACCTGGAGAAGCCAGAACAAAAGCCAGGTCAGCACTGCCCTCTGGTAAAGCACTGAAGTCCTCCATCCACCAGCCACATCTGCCACTAACTGCTTTAATGACAGAAGCAGAACTGCAGTCCATACTTTAGACACCTCCTTGTGCACAGCCACACTCTCTGGTTTGTCTGAGCCAGAAGCAGAAGCACTAACATGCCACCAGATTGCTTCAACAGGCATTTCTGGCACCAGCAAAAGAAGAGATACTGGAAACCTTTTGTTGAGTCTAGTCAAAAGCTTGGAGGAGGATCAAAGCAGACACCATATGTTTAGGGTTTATCGACCCCACCTCACCCGCTGCTTTTTTAATACCAATTTTATAGGGATTCTGGACTATGCTCCCCAGCTCCACAATGATCACTCATCTTTGTAACACAGTGCCCTAGGCAGCAAGAAGTGAAGCACTTCATTTTCCCCTGAGTAGAAGTCTACGGTTATAGGCTTGATGCAGTAACACACTGTGCTGAGCTCCTTAGTGCTAGCAGATTGTCCTGGGCTGATCTGGAATAGAATCATTTCTGCTCAGGGGTTTGACTTAGCTCAGGCTCTGCTCTCTGAGGCTCTCTCTGCAGCTCAGGGCAGGGTTGCACACCCAGAGGCTGCTCCTAGCAGGCAGAAGCTGATGGGAACAGCTCCTGCCAAGGGCTGCAATGCAGAAAGGCTCTGGCTAAAGCTTGCTCCTGAGGACACCAAGGGCACTGCCACAGCTTGTGTGTCACCTTGGGGTGCAGGAAGGCAGAGGTGGCACCTGTGGGGAGCAGGGGACAGGAGAGGTGACCGCAAACTGACCAGCAAGGGATTGCATTCCATGGACATCAGGAGAAAGCTGAAGGATCACCTTTCTTCTTCTATGGCAGGTGTCCTGCCTTCTATCCCAATCCATGTGTTCCTGAGCCCAGTTCCCATCTACTGCCAAGTCCAAGCTGGGACTCCTCTGATGTCCCACAGCATCAGTGATGACTGGTGGGGTGACTAACTCCCACCAGGAGTTTGAGTTCACATTTGCAGATATGTTTTTATGAAAGGAGTTTTAGTTTCCCACCCCATCAGTCTCTCTCCCTTACTCCCTCTAGGAAGGCAGAAGGGTGCCATAGTGAGCATCTGGCACTCTCTCAGGGGCCATCCCAGCCTTGACCCTTGACACAGACTTACAAAAACAATTAGCAGAAGAG
>WBNM01003780.1:161344-295803 GCA_013399055.1 Ramphastos sulfuratus
AAAGCAGACACCATATGTTTAGGGTTTATCGACCCCACCTCACCCGCTGCTTTTTTAATACCAATTTTATAGGGATTCTGGACTATGCTCCCCAGCTCCACAATGATCACTCATCTTTGTAACACAGTGCCCTAGGCAGCAAGAAGTGAAGCACTTCATTTTCCCCTGAGTAGAAGTCTACGGTTATAGGCTTGATGCAGTAACACACTGTGCTGAGCTCCTTAGTGCTAGCAGATTGTCCTGGGCTGATCTGGAATAGAATCATTTCTGCTCAGGGGTTTGACTTAGCTCAGGCTCTGCTCTCTGAGGCTCTCTCTGCAGCTCAGGGCAGGGTTGCACACCCAGAGGCTGCTCCTAGCAGGCAGAAGCTGATGGGAACAGCTCCTGCCAAGGGCTGCAATGCAGAAAGGCTCTGGCTAAAGCTTGCTCCTGAGGACACCAAGGGCACTGCCACAGCTTGTGTGTCACCTTGGGGTGCAGGAAGGCAGAGGTGGCACCTGTGGGGAGCAGGGGACAGGAGAGGTGACCGCAAACTGACCAGCAAGGGATTGCATTCCATGGACATCAGGAGAAAGCTGAAGGATCACCTTTCTTCTTCTATGGCAGGTGTCCTGCCTTCTATCCCAATCCATGTGTTCCTGAGCCCAGTTCCCATCTACTGCCAAGTCCAAGCTGGGACTCCTCTGATGTCCCACAGCATCAGTGATGACTGGTGGGGTGACTAACTCCCACCAGGAGTTTGAGTTCACATTTGCAGATATGTTTTTATGAAAGGAGTTTTAGTTTCCCACCCCATCAGTCTCTCTCCCTTACTCCCTCTAGGAAGGCAGAAGGGTGCCATAGTGAGCATCTGGCACTCTCTCAGGGGCCATCCCAGCCTTGACCCTTGACACAGACTTACAAAAACAATTAGCAGAAGAGTTCAGGAATGCCTGCATTAATAGTTTTGCTTTGAAAAACAAACAAACAAAAAAGCCCTTTTGAGGGAATGGTTCCTTTCTTTCCATCCATTCACCCTCTCTCAGCTCCATCGGAAAAAACAAGCCGTAATAAAAGCAGCCAGAAAGAGAATTAAATTGTCATAATATGAATTTAAGGGCCTCTGAAGTAGCTTCCCTTCCCTTTCCTGTTTTCAGGCTGATGTCCATCCCCAATGAGCTCATATCAGAGGAGAAAGGATGAGAGACGACAACAGCTGATACCATTTGAGAAGACTTTAACCTGTTCCACAGAGCAGTCTCTTCAGAGAGGATACCCCAGAGGGGCTTGTCAAAGAAAACCTTGAAACAGCCTTCAACCTGCCAACATCACCATTCTCGATGGTGCTCCTGCTGTAAGTCACTTGCACAAGCTCAGAGTTGCTCAATTGCCCTTTCTGGAAGCCTCCTGAGCAGTGAGCTGCCACGCAGGCATCTACCTCTAAGCTCCCAAACACCTGTCTGAGCCTTTGCTAGCATCAGCCCCTTGCTGAAGGAGCTAAGATCCAGTGAGCTGAATCAGAGAAGGGAGGGCTTGCACTAGAGGATGTTGATCACAACACAGAACACCTGGACATTGCCACAACAGACCGGGATGAAAAAAGATTACTCAGTGGCTTTGGGATCTTCTCTCCCATCTCTTTTCTGCAGCATTTGCAGAGATAAGGACAGGTGAGGATGCAACCCCCAAAAATCAAAGACCATGTGTGATACCCAGGTGGCCAGGTGAGTAAAGGACAGCTTGTGATGGTTCCTGTTCACAGACACAACAGGATCTCTGGTGCTCAGTATCCTCAAAGAAGGGTGGGGGCCAAAACTTGACAAGAGACATCTTGAGCATGCAGATAGGAGCCTGACCTTCCAGAAGTCATAAAACAGCTGTTTCAGAGCAGATTCCTTTCAATTTATTGTGAAGATTCAGAAACCACAGACCACATTCTTGACCACTCTTGGCAACCAAAGGGCCTGAAATTTACTTCTTGGAGATGAAGCTTTCTCATATGATCTCCAGTCCAACAGCCACAGGCTCCTACATCACACTCCTAAGTGACTGAGACACTTAGAGAAAAAGGAAAGACTTGGCAGGGCAAACAAACACTGGGCTAGGCAGATGGTTGGTAATGAAAAAGGGTCACATCCTTGCTCAGAGGTCTCTGCACCACTTCAGGACACTACCTTTTGGATGAAGAAACCTTTCCAAGATACGAGACCACAGGCAACAGTGCCTGCAAGCTGTCATAAAGAAACAGACAACCAGAGCCAGAGAAGCAACTCCTATTAAAGTAAAGCTAAGGGTGGCTCAGTAGGTGAGCAGACAGGGAGTGCCCTAATGCTGAGGTGTTTCTAAGACATCTTTCAGGTGGATAAACCACAGTATGTATGACAGGGCAGAAGGAAGGAAGAAGCCTTGAAGAACACAACAGCTGACACTTGGCCTTCAGTTTACAGCTCATCCTTGCTGGTCATGGAGGTCCTCACGTTGTGTCATGGCCGGGCCCAAAACTTCCAGAGAAAAGGTAATACATTTAGTCCATCATCGGCCAGAGAAGATTCAAGAAGCAAAAGAGCCCCTTGTGGTGGGCAGCAAGGCATCACTGCAGCCACATCAGACTGAACATTGCCTGTCCAGCCAGGACTGAGCACTCTAACTGCAGTTCAAATCGGGAGCTAACACCACCCCTCTGCACAGATGCGCCTGGGACATGCACTAAGAGTCAGCATTAACACACTGCCTTTTGCCTTTTTCAAGTCAACACCTGGCTGAACAATTTTGGGTCTATTTGCAGCCCAGGGACTGAGATCACCTCACTGACAAGGAGGTGGGCTGCACCTCAACGGCATCTCATCCGCAGCAGGCTCAGCAGGCCACTGCCAGAGCTGTCACTGCAGCCACACAAGGGCAGCAAACCAGCTCAGGGTCCAGCTGTGCAGTGTGGGTAGCTGACTGTTAGGGAAGCAATTCCTTAAAATCAAGGTACTGAACTGGGAAGCAACTGCACTGGGCAGTGTGACAGATCTGGTTTGCTGGCTTCAATTTCTGAACTGTCACTGGCTTTAGAAACAAGTTCTGGAGAGAAGTACAGCACTTTGCTTGCTAAGCTGTGACCAAGGGGCTGCAACTAGACCTCCTCAAGTCTACTGATTGTACAGTTACTGAATCAAAAAAATCGAGACAGATGGGCATCTGATGAAATGCCTTTCCAGACCTCTGAAATAGCCAAAGCAAACCAAGTTAATGATATGGAGCTGCAGCACACCAGCAAGGATGCGGTATTAAAGACCTGATGAAAAATGAATAAATAAAAATTGCCTTTCCGTGGTGAAAAACACTCAGCAAGGAAATCTGTTCACAGGCTCTGAGCCATAAAAACTCAGAGCATTACAAAGTTCTGCTAACACACTCAAGCTGGGCTTTCACTTATGTTAGTAGCTGCTGGACTCTGCCCAATTCTCTGCAGATGAACAGAAGATGGATCTTCTCTGAAGTCCTGCGAGGAGTAAATCACAGCACAAGTGAGACTAAGTAGTTAACAGGAAAAGGAACTCCACTCTCACTGATTTGGAAGCAGAAAAGCCAAGCATACGATCAGACTAGAGGAGTACAAAGAAACGGAACAAGGGCTCAGAGCTTTTCCTTGTTCTCCTGTTTCTTTCAGCCCACTGCTTGGGAAGTGCTGATCCCAAAGAAGATGCTTTCAGCTGTCTTTAATGCACTCCCACCCACCCTGGCAGAGAGAGACTTCAGAAGCAGCTCAGTTCCTGCTGTCCTTGGACACCAAGGAGTCTGTTCAAATTGCTGTTGAGTTTCTCTGCTCAGCTGGTGTTCAGGAATTAAAGGGCAGGAGCCACCTGCCATCTAAGCCAGGGCAGCAGGTCTGAGGAGGAAAATCCTATCCATAGTCCCTTTGCTTTCCCTCCCCGCTCCAGAATGCAGTTGTGCCAAACAAGATGGCCAGAGCAGTGAGGTGGCATTGCTGGGGAGGCCTTGGCACATGCTGCAGCCAAGCCACAGGCAGCACTGCAGCAGGGGCAAGCTCTGTGTCTAGACAACTAGCACCACAAAACCTCCCTTTCATCCCCCATTTTTCCAGTGCCTTTGAGTCTGCCCTCCAAGCATGCCTGCATCAGGGAGAGCTTTGGAGATCTCCCTCCTGCAAGCCACCAACGATCCCGAGGATGCTGCCAGCAGATGTTGCTCACACCACTCTGAGAAGCTGGTGAGGAGCTTCTGCAGGACCAAGGACAGGGAGGAATCCACATCACCCACCACGGCCTTGTGCCGAGCACACGGGTCCAGAAAACCAAGGGAAACAGAATAAATCTCAGGTCTCCTTTCCTTCCTTCAGCCTCCTTTGCCCAGGAGGTGAAGGGATTCAGCAGAACCCAACACCAAAGCTCACCATAAACCCCTCAGGCATCTCTGGGTCCCTCCTGGGGACTCCAGTCTTGTTGTCTCCTCCTCATGGCACCAGAAAATACCCACTGAAGAGTAGGGTAGGAACTTCAAGGGCTTTCAGGGAACTTGCAGCTGACTCCAGACAGAATCCCCTATTCCTTCCTTCATTCAAGCCACCCTCAATATTAAAACAAAAACAAACCCCAGGAAGCTCCAATACTTAACTGTTGTCATTTGAGCATGCTGGGCTGAGCCTGTGTTACAGTCAGGATGAAGTTCACACTTCAGTACACACTGGGAGGAAGCAGAGCCCCATATACAACAGCTGCAGGAGAGCAGACTAGAAGCCCAGTCCTGCCAATCCTAATTTACAAGGAAAGTTACAGCTCTTCTTAGCATAACCCAATTGCTCATCTCCAGACACTCCTGCTGGAAGACCCAACGCACCTATCATCAGCCACCAGTACCACTAAAGTCCTTCAGAAAACTCCTCCTCAGCCCTAGTGGGTTCAGTAAAATGCACGAGACCTGAGAATTCCAAGCAGACCTAGAGCTGACAATTTCCTGTCTGAAGGACAAAAGAAAACTCAAGATGATTCCTTTGCTTTCCTCTCCCAAATCGTGATGGTTAAGGATAATGTAACAGGCAGTTCCATGCAGCACAAGACCACCAATCACACAAAAGTCTAATTGACAAAAGCCTTATTATTTATGACCCTGCCCTGAGAGGGTTTATCTGTCTAACCCAAAACCCCTGGATGCTTCTCCGATGAGGATTTAGAGACTCCAACCATTCAAAAAGAAGGCTTCTTGGTAATTCAGAACTCTGTGATGACGCACGTGTGGTTGTCTGAAGCACAGACTCCAACAGCTCAAATCCCCACTGCTGATCTGAGGTGGCCCAGGAATTTCACATTCCTGATGACCTTCAGCCTCAGTGGTTTATGACAGACGCTTTATGCTCCATCTGGTTTTCGTTCCACACAGACCCTTAAAGAATTCATCTTAATTTCTGGTTTCTGGGAAGAAATGGCACATGCTGATATCCTCATATACTACTTGAGAGGGCATCTCAGCTCCTAAGGGAAGCACTTCAGAACTGCTGCGGCTCAGATGTGGAGTTCCTCTTGGCATCTCCATCTTCCACCCTCCAGAAATCATTTAACAATGCTCTGACACTTCTCAGCAAAGACAAGCACTTCACAGCAAAGTCCTTTTCCCAGCATATTGGTAATGCTGGACTCTCACCACCACAATATTTTATCATCTGGGGCAGATGCATTCAAGGGAACAATTCCTTCAAGCTACTCAAGCCCTGCACTTCATTTAGGCCAAGCCTGATGTACATTGGTTCATAGAGAACTTGTGAGGCTGACTACAGCTGACAACCCCAGGGCTGAGAGGCAGCATGCACAGGTTAATTTGGATTAACAGAGCCAGAACACAGACCCTGAATGAATCTCCAAACCTGCTGACTGCCAAGTGTGGCTGTGGGACCATTGTACAATTCTGGTTTGCCCAAGACACCACAGCAGACATTGCTCTGTCTTGGGATGCACAGGGGTCCCCACAGCCTGCTTCTGCAGTGCTTCAACAGCCCTTGATAAGAAAAGGTTAGACTCTGACAGCCCTACAAAGCACCATCCAGAGATATGAAGCACCCTGAACTCACTCCAGAGGAGTCCAGATAAGTGCTGAGGTCCCCTCCAAACCTGAAGCCAACAATGCACATACCAACAAACACTTTCTCTGGTTTTATCAGACTCCTTGTTGCTACTCTGGACATAATTCCTTGTCCTCCTTCCACCTCGAAATATCCTCAGATCCCTAGAGAACATAATATTACTTCCACTTCAGTCAGAGCCTGCCCTCCTAGCACCCCAAGCCCCCTGCAGTTCCATCCCAGCAGTGACAGAGCTCCTGAAGAAGCATCCCTCCCTCCAGCACTGTGCCTCCCATCCCAGTTTACTCTTTCCAGCAGAGTTGCTGTCACGAACTGCAGAATGCATGGTGCTGGATGGAGTGTTCCTGGGCAGCATGGTTGCATCCTCATGGGAAGCAGCTGTTTGGCAGCTCCCCCAGACACATGGCACCTCCTTCAGCCAAGCAGCCAACCTTTGACTGCTGTGTTCCCCCAGGGGTGGTGATCCTCCTCGCTGATGTGTAGGGAACAACACACATCTGCCCTTTGCCCACCTGCTCTCAAGCCAAAGCTGCTGTGGAAGGTGGCTCTGCATCAGAGCACTTCTCTGCAGCATCTTGTTTGGTTATACCAATTCCAAGGCAGCAGCCCTTGGCAGAGAGGCAGTGGGGAGGAGGTAAGGAGGATTTAACTGCAGGAAGGACCCTGAGAGGGCTCTGAATGTCTCATATCTACACTCCATGTATTTGTTTTACACAGCCTCTCTGGGGTTGGCACTGGAATACGTTCACCAACTCCCCAGCAAGCCACAGCCTTAACCCATTTTGACATTGGGCTGAGGCTCTGAAATGATGGTTTGCCCTGAAGCCTTTCCCCAGCCCTTAAGAGTCCCAGAAAGTAGACAACTGAAAGGGAAAAGGGAGAAGGCAACTCCTCAAACCAACAAGAGCCTTGTGGGGCCTACATAAGGCCCCCAGTGTGAGGCTCAGCACAAACACTGCATTGCTGCTCCTGTGACCTGGCTGTGTCCTGTTTTGAAAAGCACTGAGATGAAGTTACTGCAGCTCAGATTGTTTCAGCATTCTCTACTCCACAGCCTCACCATAATTCCTATTGATGCTGGCTTCCAAAGACAGCAGAAAGGGCCTATTAGGCCAGCGCTGGCTAATTAGGTTGCAATGAGTTGACTGGTGTCTACACAGGACAACAATCAATCCACTTAATCACCTCATTGTTTAATCAAAGTCCTCATCTGTGAGCACCTTCATTAGGACAACAGAAGTGATTCTCCCCCCTGCTTTACTCTCACGAGACCCCACCTGGAGTGCTGTGTCCAGCTCCGGTACTGCCAGCACAAGGAGGACATGGAACTGTTGGAGCTGGACCAGAGGAGACCATAAATATATCAGAGGGCTGAAAAACCTCCCCTGTGTGGGCAGGTTGGGAGAGCTGGGGCTGTTCAGCCTGGAGAAGAGGCCACCAGGGAGACCTTATAGCAGCCTTCCAGTACTTGAAGGGGTGCAGGAAAGCTGGGGAGGGACTTTTGACAAGGGCTGGGAGTGACAAGATCATGGCTTTGAGCTGGGAGAGGGGAGAGTAAGAGTGGAGATGAGGAAGAAATTCTTGACAGTGAGGGTGGGGAGACACTGGCACACTCTGCCCAGGGAGGTTGTGGATGTCCCCGCGCTGGAGGTGTTCAAAGCCAGGCTGGATGAGGCCTTGAGCAACCTGTGCTGGTGGGAGGTGTCCCTGCCCGTGGCAGGGGGTTGGAGCTGGATGATCTGTAAGGTCCTTTCCAACCCAAACTGTTTTATAATTAAGGGAAGACTGGAAGATGCAGGCTGGTAGTATGCCACAGTGCCTGTCCCATGGGCTGCTGTCACAATGTTCTTGCAGAGAAGCCCTCAGAACACATTCAGCACAAGCTGCAAACAGGAGATGGCACCACAGAAACCCCAAGCAGCCAAGGCTCCCATAACGTGGTCCAACCTACCGTCGGTGAAGTCCAAGGCATACACCGGGAGTCTCCGCGCTATGTCATCAGAAATGCCCTTGCCAACGTTCAGGAACTCATGCAGCTGCAGAAAGGAAGGAAGTGCTGTGTCAGTTCAGAGGTTCCTGCACTGTTACAGAGATTAACCTCCTTACTCTAGCCCGAGAGGAGCAAACTTGGAACAGGGTATTCAAATCACATTTTGTACTGATAATAAAACCAAACCCTTGCCACTTCCATTTCTATCTCCCATGTGTTGTAAAAGAAAATCTCCAGACTACCCTGCTTCTCCCCCTGCCCTTCCCTCCCTCCCATCCAGGAGTTCATCCCTGCCTTGCAGGCAAGGGACCTGCTGAAAGCACCCTGGCCAACAGCAGCAGCAGACCTTGGGTATGCTGAGGCTGAACACCAGGCCAGAGGCTTCCCCTCCCCCTAGCTGCCTTCTTGTTCTTCAGGTGCCACCACAAAGAAACTCATCCCCCAAATCCACAGGAAGCCTCCCACCATGTGGTCCCTACCTCAGCATTACACTGGGAAAGACCTTAGAGCAGCATTCCAGTATCTGAGGGGGACAGCAGGAAAGCTGGGCAGAGACTGTTTAGGAGGGCCTGTGGTGACAAAAGGGGCAACGGTTTGCAGCTGGAGCAGAGTAGAGTTAGGTTGGAAGCCGGGAGGAAGGTCTTTACTGTGAGAGTGGTGAGACACTGGAACACGCTGCACAGAGATGTGCTTGAGGCCCCACCCCTGGAGACATTGGGATCAGACCTGAGGTGGCCCTCAGCAGCCTACTCTGGCTGGAGGTGTCCCTGCTGCCTGCAGGGAGGGGGTGGACAGGATGACCTTTGAGGGTGACCTGATGCAGTCTGTGGATCTGTGAAAGGGAGCCCTGGAAGGGATGTGCTAACGGAAGTAGGGCTCTCTGCACCTCACCCTCCAGGAGGGAGCAAGCTGAATCACTTCAGCAATCCAAGCCATAAATGTTGCCCACTAGAAGGTGGTAAGATTGCTGTGCAATGGCTCCCAAACCCCAACGCCGCCCTTTTATTTCTGGCTGGGCAGCCTGCAAGATGCAGTATGGTTGTTTCCATGGTCTGATGCTCACCACAGGCAGTGAGGAGCTTCTCACAACTGTGTGACAGCTGCTGTTGACTTACAGCCTCCCAGTCCTTACAGCTACACCCTTCAGACAGCACATGGAAAGCATCAGAACAGGCAACACTTGCAAACGAGGCACCTGTCAGGCTTTTTTCCTGTTATCCTCAATTCTGAGCACAGATACTGCTCTGATAGTCTAATGCACCTTTACAGAGTGCTAATGACCTCAGCCACCACATCAGGGAGACTGCAGATACTTGCTCTAGAACTAGACACAGAAGACAACCTCTGCTGAGGAAACAAAACCACAGATCCAAAATTTATACCCAGAAATCATCTCAAATCAGCACAGACACCTTCCCCTGGCTGGTTTATGTGGAAGCAGATGAAAACAACTCTAGAAAGGACCCGGCACTACAGTGTTGGTTTGACTGGCAGCACCTAACTGCCTCCTCTCATGGGATTCACCTGCTTTGCAGAGACCTAAGTGAATCACAACAACTCTCTCCTTCAGAAGGAACACACTGGGCATGGTAAACCCCAGGGCTCGGGGTGCACAAAGGTGTCTCAGAGAACCAACTCCCTTATCAGTGACTGACACCTCACATTTGTGGAATCACAGATTAGTTCAGCTTGGAAGAGACCTTCAAGATCATCCAGTCCAACCAGTAAGTCAGCATTGCCAGGGCACCGCTAATCCATGTCCCTCAGCACTACATCTCCAGGGCTTTTCAATCCCTCCAGGGATGAGGACTGCACCACAGCCCTAGGCAGCCTGTTCCTAGACCTTGACAACCCTTTCAGTGGAGAAATCTTTCCTTATGTCCCACCTGAACCTCCCCTGGTGCAACCCGAAGCTAGGCAAGTCAATTCTGTTGAATGTTGCCAGCACACCTGCACTGCTTTAGGACAGCTTCAGCTCTCTAACCTGAACAATCAGGATGAGAAGACAGCAAACAGCAGCACATCATCTGCTTTTGAGGCATTTCCCAAAAAGCTGTGAGTTAAACCATATTTGGAGGCATTTCTGGACATCAAAGCCATACGCATTGGGAAAGCAATTTTGTTTTTCCACCCCTAGAAAGACATTCCTGAAGGCAGGAGTCAGCCAGAGAAGCACAATAGCTTAGTGACTAATGCGTCTGTCTGGTGAGCACAGGGAAAGTGATGCTCAGGGTAGCTCAACTCCCGGGGAAGGAGACACATGCCTGCTGCTGGCCTGGGGAAGGGAGGGAAGAGCCACTCATGTGCAACACCTGCTCCTAGGCAGCGCTGAGTGTGCAGAAGAGAAAAGCTCTGATGACTTTCTTGTCCCACAAGGCACATTGAGGCAAGCTGGAGAGCAGAGGAAGCCACTGGGGTATGCCTGAGACCTCTGACTCACCCACGTGTTTGTTTCTTGTGTTGCTGCCAGCTTAGCCTAGAAGGAGCCGAGGGGATTCACAGAATGGTTTGGGTTGGAAGGGACCTTGAAGATATCCAGTTCCAACCCCCTGCCATGGGCAGGGACACCTCCCACCTTCCAGGCCACATCCAGCCTGGCCTTGAACACCTCCAGGGAGGAGACATCCACAACCTCCCTAGGCAGCCTGTGCCAGTGTCTCCCCACCCTCACTGGCAAGAATTTCTTCCTAATCTCCAGACTCAATCCACCCTCTTCCAGCCTCAATGCATTCCACCTTGTCCTGTCACTACAAGCCCTTGTAACAAGTCCCTCTCCAGTAGCCCCAGCCACTGAAGGCCACTCTAAGACCTCCCTGGAGCCTTCTCCAGGCTGAGCAGTCCCAGCTCTCTCAGCCTGTGATGTGAAGCTAACCCTCATTAGTTGTTGAGCATGGGGAAAGTTGTTTCCTCTAAGCCTTTCCTGCCACAACTAAGATTGGATATTGGCAAAGCCCAACCCTCTCCACAGATCCTCCTAAGCAAAGTGACACAAAATCACAGCCAGAAAACATCACAACCAGCAGGGGCTCCTCCACAAACAAAATCACAACTAGATGCCTCAGTAAACAAGAGGATTTCAGGCTGACTTCATTATCTCTGTAGCCTTGCCTAAATAATCCTCGGAGATGAAGTAAGGCAGAGCGCTGCAGGCGCAGCATGGTGTGTGGCTGGCACGTCCCCTGCGTCACTGGAGCACAAGCAGCAACCGGCACTTGCAAAAACCCCACTAACACCCACGATTTGAGGCTCATTTCTCTCCCATCACAGCACCACCAGGGGAAGGAGGAAGCAGGAAGCAGATTTTTATGCCACTAAGAGACTTTGCCCTCCCGGCGCTCCTGAGGGCTCCGTTACAGTAACAGTGGCTCTGGATATGGGTATTTATTTCACTGGGGGTGGTTCACAGGTTGAAATTACATCCCTGGTCTCACGTGAAACATTTCCTTTCTATAAGGCTGTCACACTGGGAAGGCAGAGGGAGGAGACATGCTGCTGGAGATGGCTTTTGTGGGAACTAAGCATTGCAGGCCATGATCTCAAATCAGTCTCACTTCTCCAGACATATCTTCAGAATCCTAGAATCACTTTGTTTATAAGACATCTTGAAGATCGAGTCCAACCACCAAGTCCGGCACTGTCGAGGCCACTACTAAACCATCTCCCTCAGCACCACATCCAAAAAGCTTCCAAACCCCTCCAGAGATGGGAACTCCACCACTGCCCTGGATGGCCAGGTCCAGGGCTTGACAACCCTTTTGGGGAAGAAATTGGTCTTAATGCCTAACCTAAACCTCCCCTGGTGCAACCTGAGGCCATTTGCTCTTGTTCTGTTGCTTGCCAGGAAAAGAAGTCTTCATCCAAGCTCTTAAGGTTTATGTTAACAACGCAAGGTAGGGGACAGCTTCTTCCAAGGGACGTAAGAAAGCAGAGTTACTACTAAAGGTTGTGTCTCCTGTCAGCTGAAGGATTAAATATTTGCAAAGCAGCTATTCACCAAGGATGGCTACAGCCAAGAGCAAGTGCTAAAGAAACAAACACCACTGTTTACAGCACCAGCTGTGAGTCATCCGAAATCTGCCTGGCCAAGGCTTCTTGCCCAGCTAGGCAGGTAGCAATCACCACTTCTCGTGGCCAACATCTACAAGCTCTGTGCTGCATCCAGCCCTCTTGCTCACCAAACCACAGAGCATGAAGTCCTCCACAGACTGCAGAAAGAGCTAGTTTCAGCTGAAGGTAGAGCCAGACACTTCAACTGCTCTCACAAACGCTCCTTTCGAAGTCCAGGTGCAAAGGGTTACATCCCATTTACTCAAGTTCTGTGACTGCAGCTGCTCCTAACCTACCCCTCTAAACAACCCAGCTTTGAAGAGGGCTTCAGGACTTGTTCTGACAACTCGGGAGCAGGTAGGAGAGCTCCAAGCACTAGCTATAAGCAAGGGGATTCTGCAGGAAAAACATGAGCTCTGCACATCTGGAAATGTGCAAATCAGCCCCCCTGAGGGCTAGTCCAGGAAAGAAGTGTAAGGCAACCATCATCTGCACTGCAGGCAGCCCAGAGCTTCCCAGCTATTTGTCATCTCCAGCTTGCTGCTCCTGTCCCTGCGTTAGAGTTTGTTTTGCAGGTATGCTGACTGGTTGAAGAATGCATTTCTGAACGGAAGAGCAAAGTGATGACCAATACACAGGAAATTCCAGAACAGAAGGCTGAGCTACAGCATTTCCCTCACACTTAAAAGTTACATTTTGCAGAGCTGCAGATAAAACAGCAAGAAGTCAGTTCAAATACTGACAGGCAGCTTTTCACCACGCAGGGATGGCCAAGAAGTCTTTTGGCTGCAGGAAAGACAAGCAGCAGCTTCTTTCAGAGACTTCTGATATTAAGGATTAAGCACCTTGGACTGACAATGCACAGCTATCCATTAATTCCACCCTTGACTAAGCATCTGGAATCAAAGTCCATTTCAACCCCTGACTGCATTGCAACCCTTCAGCACTTGCCTCTTAAGTGTCTTGGATTTTTTAGAGGTAAAGCAGCAGCTGAGGAAGGGGAAGATCCACAGAGCAGCTGCTTGTAGAAACCTCAGTGCTGAGAACTTGCTGGAGAGCAGCAGCACGAATGCTTCACCTCTGCAGGGAGGTTGGACTATATCTCCAGAGGTCCGTTCCAATCCCTACCATCCTGTGTCAGCCTTACCCCACGCTTGCCAGCAGGGCATGGCTGCCGCTGTCCAGCCTTACCTTGAGCGGCTTCGGGCCGTGCGACTTGTGCCCGTCGCTCATCCCCGACGGTCTCTGGTTCACCACCGTCAGCAAGTGGCGTTGGTGGACCAAGGCTTCCTTGAACTCCTCTTCAGTTTTGGTTTCTAGAAGTTTCTGCCGAAAGGTTATGTCTGAAAACATTGTGGCAAACGTCCTGCCCACCTCTGTGGCAGTTTTGGTACTTTTCTGAGTGGAAAACAAGCAAACAAGAACGACTGTTGTAAAACTACTGACTTTCACTTCTGGAAGGCAAAGATCATTGATCTGCCCCACTAGGCAGCATCTGAAGAACACATTGCCCAGCTCCCAGGACCCCAGAGACACCCAGAGAAGAAGGGCACAGGTGGAAGCTGTTACAGATAACACCACCACCCACAGCAGGATCCTGTGAAGCCATCACCACACATGCCCTGACCAGAAACACCGACCAGTCCAACCCGAACAGCTTCCTATGACTAGATCCAAAGCTGAGCCATGCTGAGCACACATTCTATCCTTGGTCTCCCTCCAGGACTAAACAAATAAGTGTCTTTGCTGTCCTACAGCATCTCAGCATTACTGCTAGTGGTGTGGAGACTGCAGCCAAGGATCCTGCAGGTAGATGTGTCCTGATGTCTTCTCCAGTAGACTGAGATTACTCTGCACATCTGCTCCATGGGCTTCCTATTTTCTGGGCATTACAACTCAATGTGGTTGGCCTCTCTGGGGCAATTCTGGCAGCATCAATGGAGAGTTAGAGATCTCTGCCTCAGTAACTACTGGCACAGAGGAAAGCTTAGGAAGAAGCTGCTAACACACACACACACACAGAGCACTGTAACCTCATGAAGTGCTTGGAAGGGACAAGGACATGCAAACGTTAAAAATGAACAAGTGCTCATTTGCAGGCCCTAACACTTCTGAGAGCCACAAGCCTGACGCCTGAGGGTCCAGCTTCAACAGCAGCCAAGCCTGCTTCCTTCCTGCTCCAAACACCCTGAAATGAGATCCAAAGAGAGTGGCAAAGGCACTGGGCTCCCCATGCCTGCACAAACCCACCAGGTCACAGCTCTCTGCATCCTGATCTGCTCAATCACTTGTGCCACTGTGGCCAGGGCAGATACCTGCCAAAGCAAAGTTATGTGGAACTATAGCTCATTAGGAGCAACTTTTGATGCACAGTTTTTAACCCAGTTGCCTTAACTACACTCAATGTTCATGCAACAACTGTTAGACACACTCAAACAACCATCCCCCTTTGGAGAGCCTCCAAGCTCCCTGCACTGCTGTGAGGAGTAGCAGTGAGCATATGTGATTGATCTGAGTTCCTTTTCATGATTCATAAAGCAGATGAAAAAATTTCTTCGGGAACACAACCAAACAATTCAGTGTTGCTTGACATGGAGGCATGGGCACGTGGGTGGCACTGCACTAGTCCCAGAGTCACCACTAACTCTATGACTGCATCACCAGCTCCTGCTGCCCTGCCTCTGCTCCAACACAGGGCACATCTCTTCAGACACTTGCTAGGACAGGTTCAATTTCAGCTTCTAGGGAAAAGTCTGGATGGGGCCTTGTGCAGCCTGGTCTAGGTGGAGGTGTCCCTGCTCACTGCAAGGGGGTTGGACAGGATGACCTTCCTTGGTTCCTTCCAACTCAATGCTGGGTGAGATTTAAGTGAAGATCATTTAGCTGTGGGAATTTCCAGTTTGTAAGCTTGGTCCTTCCAGACTGAGCTAGCCTGGACTTACTGTCACAGGGGAGGCTTCACCCCAAAGCAGCAGGGGTCCTTGGGCTGGACACTGCTAGGGGTTACTTGAGGCTGCCCAGTGCTGCTGTTCCTCAGCTCTCCCCAAGAGAGATGACCATTTTAGAGGAAGAGCACAGAGATTTTCAGGAGAACTCCAGTTTATTTCCATCCTCTATATTAGAGAAGGTCAAAGATCTGGATTCCTCAGCACAACAGATGCCCATTTTCTGGCCTTGTTCCCCCCTCCCCAAGCAAGGCTCATTTAATGTTACTGTCAGCAGGTTAATTATTTTAACTGCTGCACCAGAAATGCGCACTTAGAGCTGGCTAGATAAAGCCATTTAAAATAAAAGGCCTATTGGCAGCTGCAGCTCTGCTTGGCCTCCCCTCCCTTTCCTTAGCTTGCTGCTGCCCACTGGAAGCGCAGAAGTGAGGAGCGGCCGCGGAGCGTTTGTTCCCTGGGCGTTCTGCGCCTCACTGTCCGGGAAAGCCAACGGCAAGGAGGGCAGCTCAGAGCAACCGTGCACAGCCTCCCTGCTTGCCTGCTGCTTCTCGCAAGGAATAGCAGTGTGTTTGCAGCCCACTGGGCTTGAGGCCTGTGCCAGAAGCATTGACCTGCTTGGCTGGAAGAGACCTGCCAGGAGTCCTGGGAAGAGAGGAAAGCCCCAGTGCGTCCATCTGGACACGGGTGCTGGCGGAGGCGGGGGGAGAGACAGCAGACTAGAAGGTCCAGAGGTCACTCAGCACTGAAGGGGAGGAAATGGAATCAGGATATGGTCTGTTCCAAAGAAGGTCCCCAACTTCTCCTGCATCTCCCAGAAGCACAGATGCAGTAGCCCCAAGTTGTAAACAGTAAGTGTGAAAAGGTCCTGAGCTTTGAACCCTTAGCTAGGAGCACATGGCACGTGGATCAGGCCAGTGCTTCCTAGGAAGACAGGATGGGGATCCCCAATTGACCTCGATGCCCCCCATGATAGTGCAGTAAATAAAGCACTGCTACGCAATCTGTTGGCCGTGTCTAACCAAAGAATCTCTAAGTACACTTGAGAGAGTTTAACCTTGCAGCTTTGAGTGACAGAGCTTACAAAAACATCCCGGACCTCAGGACAGTCTGACCTTAATAGCACCCCAGCTCCCACACAGTGTCACCCCTACTGCAACAGAGTTCACCTAACGACTTCTTCCTCCTGCTCGCATCAGTCCACTCACAACTGCTGCGACCACACCTGCAGTGCAACTGTCAGCCCACCAGGAGAGCTTTTGCTGGGAAGCAACCCAGACCCTGGCAGTGGCACGTGGGCTGCAGACTCACCAGAACCCTTCAGAAGCACAGCTTTAACCAGCAACAGCATTCCCCACCCCAAAACTAGCAGCTAAACTGGTGACGCTGCGGAGTGCTGTGGCTCTATCAACACTTTTGTGAGGACTCTGGGGACACCTGATCTGCTGTGCTTGCCCCCAGCCAGGCTAGAGGGCATTCTCCAGTACCAGCTGAGGACACAGCTGACTAATCTACTCCTCTCAGACTGCCAGTATAAGCCATCCTGACAGCCGCTGAGGTGACCTCAGGCCTTTCCACTCCTCCTCCTGCTAGAAACGAGAACGATGCTGACACTGACCCTTGGAGGGGACCCAGGAGCAGCCATCTGGAGAGCCCTCTGGAGCACACAGGCAACACTCACCATTTTGGGAGGAGCCAGGACGAGGATGACAAATCTCACTTCGCAGGAGTTCTCTCCCCAGTTCTGAGGCCTCTCCAGGCGGCTGATGCAGACGTGGCGGCGCTGCAGGGACTTGATAGTGCAACTGTCAAGGAAGATGGCACCATTACACAGGCACCCTCTGCGGGTACACGAGGTGTGCCAACACACGTTCCAACTGGCACGGCATCAGGCTGCCTCAGGTCTGAAACAGTGCCTTTAGGTTACTGCCAGCCCACTGCTGCTCTCTCCTGCAGAACGTGGGCCTTTTGAGGTTTTATGGGAGACAACGGTCAGAATGCAAGCTGCCTTCTTCCTCTTCCCTCATCTGTCTTTTAACAGCCAAGACAGACAGAGGATGCAGCATATCTGCTACTGGTAGTGCTACAGAGGTACCTACCAAAACCCCTCTCAGAACACACACATACACTGCCCCCATCACTGGAAAGGAGTTTACACTCCAGGACATTTCACCCGACCTCCCAAAGTGCTTTTGGAAACATGAGGGCAAGATGCCAAAGCAACCAGTTTCCACTTCTTTGGCCTCAGGCAGATTTCTCTGTTTGGTTTTACCTCTCTGCTCTTTGCTGTTATTTTTTCCCTTTCTAGAAACCAAGCTCACCTCCTCACTTTAGATCTGCAGAGGCTGTCGCAGGCAGGAGTGCTGCTCTGAGGAAAACCCTTGGCTGCAATCCAGCCAGCCCTGCTGGGCATGTGATGGCTATTTGACTCCCATGACTGACTAGCAACAAATTGTTTGAAATAATCAGAGAGATCTCTTTGGAAGCCACAGAAGACCAGGCCTATGTCCACCTCAGGATGTTTAAACAGAACTGTGACCTGAGTAACCGTTATTGTTCCTGCTGGGAAACTAAGAGAGCAGCAGATTGACTTGGTGTCATGGCAGGAGGTTAACAGGCTCTCTCATTCCCACTAAAGCCACCTACTGCTCAGCTCTTCAGGAAAGCACTGGTGAAATATCTATGCAGAGTTTGGCAGTGACACTGAAAGAGGTCATAGAATGGTAAGGTTGGAAGGAGACCTCAAAGATCATCCAGTTCCAAGCCCCTGCCATAGGCAGGGACACCTCCCACTAGCACAGGTCACTCAAGNTGGAAGTCTGTTTTCCTACCCCGTAGTGATTTTCTTTTTGCCTATTTTTTTCTGGTTCAAAAGGCACTTTGACTGCTTGTCCCCATTTATTCACCTGGCATCTGGTGATAGGCTTCATCTCCTTTAAGTTCTCTTCCATAACTCTAGCCCATTTCTTTCCTTTTAACCTGTATTCTCACACCCTGAAGGTTGTTTGAGCAACAGCTCCTGAGGATCTTTGGTTGGAAATGCAGAGTCAAAAGCACATGAGGTTTTTCTATTAAGTTCTTAATAACTTGCATACCAAAAAAATCACAGCACCACCAAATGAAACCTCACCAAAAACCCCGAGACTCAATCTGCTCCACACACGAAAGCTCTGCTCCCCCAGCTCCGTATGTGAAGTCACCTTGAAATACAGCAGCTGATGGGAGAGGACCTGCACTGTATGTAGCAGTTCAAGGCCTCTGGCTCTTCTGCAACACCTTTCTTCCTAGAGTGCCAGGATCACCCCTCAGCTCACCCCCAGGCCCATGTTTGCCAGAGATGACAGTCCTGCCAACAGTGTCAGGCCACCTCAGCTCAGGAGCTTCTTGGTATGGAGGAGACACCTCAGCTCTGCCAGCCTGCTCTTTGCTATTGGCTCATGTTCACACACAAGCTGATTTTCCTGTCAGCCATGCCAAAAGCCTTCTGTTTCTATGTCGGGAGGCTGCTGCTTCCTTACCTTGAGGCGCTGGGAAGTGTGCATGAGGAGGATCTCGCAGCACTTGGGCAGTACTGGAAGATGTAGCAACACTGAGCATGTTCACCAGACACCAAGAACCCCACTGCCATCACTGTTTCTCTTTGAAGTGGTTTTGTCCACAGTGCTGCAGCTTGAGATTTCTCACGCTTATGAGAGTTTCTTCTGGAAAAAAGCTCTGCTGACACTGCCACCTGCACCTGAGTTGCAGGATCACCTGCATCAGTGTGGGCCACTACAGAATTTCCAGCCTAATGTAGGCCAATTATATGGACATAATTTAAATCAAAAATATCTTTAAAAGTCATGCTGCACTGGTTTAGTGAGAGCAAACCAGAGTGAAATCAGATTTAAAGTGGTGCCACAGAGATGGTCTGATGCACCACCACTGCATCTGATGCACACCGCATTGCTGCTTGGAGGGAAGAAAAAGTGCCTTTGTGTAGAACTCATCTGCACCTGCACTAAGGCTGCTGTTCTTCTGTTACACAGAATCAGAGTCACTTAGGTTGGAAAAGACCTTTCAGATCCAGTCCAGTCATTCTCCCAGCACTGCCAGGTCACCACCAAACCATGTCCCTCAGCATCACATCTGCATGGCTTTGAAACCCCTCCAGGGATGGGGACTCCACCACTGCCCTGGGCAGCCTGGGCCAGGGCTTGACAACCCATTGGGGGAAGACATTGTTCCTCACATCTAACCTGAACCTCCCCTGGTGCAACTCAAGGCCATTTCCTCTTGTCCTGTCACTTCTTACTTGGGAGAAGAAACCAGCCCTTGCCTGGCTCCAGCCTCCTTTCAGGTAGCTACAGAGCGAGGTCTCCCCTGAACCTTCTTTTCTCCAAGCTGAACACCAGCAATTCCCTCAGCTTCTCCTCACCAGACTGGTGCTCTAGACCTGTGCCAGCTTCCCTGCCCTTCCTGGACACACTGCAGCACCTCCGTGTCCTTTTTGTAGTAAAGAGCAGGACACCACCAGTGGTGTTGCAGCATTTTTAGCACAAGTCCAAGCAACTCTTTCCAGCTCTGGAGGTTTTCTTTACATTTCAGCCATTACTCAAATCCTATTCCCTGGTGTAGCACTTAGAGCTTCCACTGCTGTTCCAACTCCAGATCCTAGACAAATCTAATACAAAACAAAACCACAGTCCCTAGACTCGTGCAAGTATTTGTAAGGGATGCTTACAAATAAAAGTTATTTGGTTCTCACAGAGAATTCCCAAGTTGTACAAGTCTGCAGGTAAAGCTCAGCATAGTTCAAGCCAAGAGAGTCACTCTGGAAATGAAACAACTTTTTTCAAGTAGCGCTCAAGGAAGTTCCTACTAAGAGAAAAAAAAAAAACAAAAACCAAACACCCAAATAATTGAAGGGTAAATAGCCAAGGCTCCAAAAAACCTGAGAAACAGCAAGACATTTTCAGCTGACTCTAAATCAAGCTCAGTTTGGCCAGAGCCTCCAAATTCCCTCTTGGTTTGAGTTTGAGCTATATTTGATTCTCCTTTGGTTTGGCCAGAAAGCTGAAAAATCTGTTTTCACCCAGCATTAGTCAGAGAAGGAAATGCTGAGCTATGATTTAATAAGATGCCAGGTTGTGTTCTCAGCAATTTTGTCTTGATGCTTCAATAACTGAGTTCATAAAACAGGCAAGTAAATCCTAGCACACATTCCTGCTTTGCTGTCCTCCCCTCTCCAGGCTGTGCATCTAGCGGTGGCGAACGTGGCACCTGGATGGCAAAACTGGCAGCGCTCCACTGATACACTGAGAAACACATGCTGCTGGTCTGCCCCATGCCCCAGATCCTGTCCCAGCAACAACACAGTTCTCAACCAAACCATGGAAACAGTCAACTATGGAGTCCCAAGAGAAACAGAAACCCTCTTTAAACAGGAAGCTAACCCAGAAACAAATTATCCCCTATAGTAAGTACCAGCGTTCAGCAGAGGTAATAAGCTGGCCAGCCTTTTCCTGTCCCCATGCAGAACAACAATGACACTTCTTGTCCTCATCCACTGGCAAATAAACCTTCCTCTGCAGAGCAGTTCCAGGCATGAGCTTTCAGAAATCAGAATCTGCAAGTGAGGAATGAAGCTGTGACCAGCAAAGGCAGCTCACCCGCAGCTTGGCACAAGGCTGCTCCACCAACAAAAGCACTCCAAGCTGGAAATCATCTTGACTGGTAAATGCACTTTGCTGGGCTCCAGGAAGATTCATCCTCTCTGGCAGTTAATCTCTCCAGGGGTAAGCATTTCCTACAAGTCAGTGCATAAGGAGGTATCTTCTCCTTCTGCATGTGCTGCAGCACTGCAATGAGTCATCCTGCACTTCAGCAGCTCCCCTTTAGAACCCACTGCCCAGCCAAGGACAGGAATTTGAGAGCTGCTCTTCATAATAGCACCTGCAAGAGCTTCAGCTCTTCATGACAACCTGGGACAGACTGAACTACAAGCACTCCAGTTCCTTGAACACAAAGAGTACTTGAGAGATGATGGTTGCAGCTCTTCTTTACGAGCCTCCAAATCCTGTAAATATTATTTCTTTAGAGAGATGCTTGTTTTAAGCAGCTGGACTCCTTTGTTTCCCACAGCATCTCACTTTGCTCTTTGAAAAAGGGGCACTCCTCTGAGGAACTCACAGGAACTGGAGCATCCCAAGCTGAAATCTATTCAACAGCTAAATCACAAGCAACTATTCTATGGCTTCTCTACAGACCCCCAAACCTCTGAGTCTGGGTAAATCCTTAAAGCAGTGGAAGAGGTTTTGCAATGCCTTTGTAGAGAGAGCCATCAGCAAAGCATCAGTTACACATCTCAGAAGTCACTACTCTTAACCTTGACTGTTTGAAGAGCTTCTGAAAGGCCACCTGGGTTTGTCAGACTGCAATCACTGCAGTAGCACCACACCAGAGTAAGCAACTTTACAGCAACACAGAGCACACGAACTGCTAAGCCACTCTGCTTGCAGAGAGGCTCTCTCTGCTTTGCCCTTGGAGCAGCTCCAGCAGATCAGCCGAGGGAACTGAAAGCAGGTCCCTTACCAATCCCTGTGCCTCACCGAGGCAGCCAACAGACAGGGCTCTGCAGCAACTCAATCCAGGCTGAGAAGCAGCTTGCTTTCATGGTTTAAGGGCTCAGCTGTGGAAGAAAGCATTACCTACCCCTCTGGAAAGAACATAGGCTGAGGTTAGGCCTGGAGAATTCCACACAGCTCTGGGAGCATTTGTTCAATAATCCACACAGCTGGGGTTTCTCCTAGGAGGACATCAAGGAGAGAGATCCACCAGCAGTCACCAACAATTACTTCAACATCCTTAACCTCAGGCGTCCTTCACTCCAAGGGGCAAAGAAAAAGAAAAAAGAAGGGCATTTGCATCTCCACCTGTCAGACAGTGGAAAAAAAAAAACCAAACAATTGGGTGTGGTAGGACTTGGATTGTCACTTCTTCTGCACTGGGTAAGGAAGGGGCTTCCTTGGGCTTTGAGTTACAAAACTGTGCAACATCAAACCAAACCAGCGCTCACAAGGGCTTCTTTCCCATCTTTCCTGATCTAGACATGCAAGGCATCTAGTGTCATCCCTCCAGGCTCTAGACCACGGCAGGTTTACGTGGTTCAAGTGGAACCAAGCACTCTCCTGGCATTACATCTACCTGCTGCAGCACCTCCCTAAGCTCCTACTAACAGCAGCTCTTCCTTACGCTAAATAACTGACCAAATCTGAGAGCAGTTCAGCGCACTCCTTCCTGGGATGGGTCTGGCCAGCCCTCATCCCACATTCTCCAGTGAAACAATCAACCATCAACTTCAAGTGAAGCAGCAGGAGACCTCTGAGCCAGTTTGTGCCTTGCTGCTCTGGAAGATGTTATGAACAGGTGAAAGAAAGAGCTATGTCCATGGCTTCTAACACATGAGATTGTGTTCTTGACTGATGAAGCTGATCTGCAGCTCTGAAGATTTACCTTCTAGTTAGAAATTCATCACACACACAAACACCTAGCAACCCTCGTCCCTCTAGAGCTGAAGGCTGCTGGTTAGAGGGGCCTGCAGTACTATGCTACTCTTGGCTATGCAGAATCCTAATGAAGGAGTCCCGAGGTTTCCAGAAGCTTATGGACCCTGGTAGAGATTCAGCAAGCTCAGGTTTGAGTCATTCTTGGCAGCAAAAGACCCAGGGCCTTGTGTGAGTGAGAAGCCAGGTTTTTTCCCTGGACTTCAGTGGAACATCCAAACCTTGACAGGTTCCATTTCTCTATGGTTTGTGCTGTCACGTGGCTGATCCATACGGCACCATCTGACCTTGTTGGCAGTTCAACAGACCTGGAGCTGTCAGGAAAGTACCAATCCCAGGGGAAGTAGAACAGCAATTTCACTCTAGGTTTTCCCGACTGTGCTTCCCGCTGAAGGTAAGTCAGATGGGAAAGAGGGAGCCAAAGAGGAATGCTCTTCTGCAGCCAGGCTCTGCACAACCCAGTGAAATCCTACACAAGTTTTTCTTTCTGGCTCTAAGATAACTTCAGCTTCAGTACTTCCCCTCAAAATCAGTGCAGAAGCAACACTACCAAAACCATCTCTGAGTGGCTCTTCCTCACTAATTAATCCTGTCATCATCCTCCAGCTCCTCTCTTCCACTAGGAACTAACAAACCTGAAAGTGCACAAAAGCCAGCAGCGCTACCTTCAAATTTAGCAGTGACTACAGACTAGATGGAAGGATAAAGAGCAGCAGATACCTTAAAGGTTCTTCCCACTCATATGGAAAATTTTTCGTCAACAAACTCATTTTGCTTCAGAGTTTTGGAAGCAGTTTTGCAATTTGACTTCAAGAAAAGTGTAAGGTCTAAAAATATGGTTCACAACCTGTTGCACAATAGCTACAGCAGAAATACAGAGCAATAATTAGATAATTACAGTTAATAACTCATCACTGCTTTCCCACCACTTTCTTCTCCCTCTTCAGAGTAACAAAAGGAAGAAACAAAGGAAGTTTTGCACAAGACCCCTTCAGGCTGTAAGCTCATTTCCCCATCACTCTTGCCACGGAAGCCAGCATTACTCATGGGGAGGCATCTAAAGCTTTGGCACACAGAGAGGCTCAACCTGCCCCTCGCGGTTTCACACACAGCCACAGCACTGGTATCATGACTTCCACAAGTGCTTTGTTAGTAAGTAAGACTCCCCAAAGCCCTCCATGGAGCCACGTCACATGCCACAGCAACAGCTTCCACCCTCTCCCCTTCCTAGAGCAGGACACAGATCTCCTCATGGCTGCTCTGCTACCTACAGCAGGCAGAGAGGAGAAAACTGCTCCCAAGCCCCCATGATTAGTGCAGAAAGATCATTTCACTGCATGGACTCATGGCCTGGGTGGAAGCTGCCATGCCAGGCCCAAGAGAAGAGCTGCCAGTAGCACAGGCATCCTCCATCTCACTTATTGCACAGAGCAGAGCCCTGATATGCAGAGACCACATCTGTCTCTTTCACAAGAGATCAGAAACAAGAGTGGGTGGGTGTGTTGTTTGTTGGTGTTTCTTTGGATATCCTTTTTAAAAGCTCATCTATTTCCAAGGCAGAATGCTTGAGACGTTTTCCAGCCATAAACAGCGGGCAGGAGCAGAACTGCTAGTAGAAAGCAACCTGTTGTGACAGTTGTCTTAGCAAAGTGGCTGTGAAGGCTAAAATGTGAGTGCCTCCCCGAGCCTTCAGGCACCTATCCAGCATATCCTAGTAATTGCTTTGGGAATTAACCTACTCCTTGACAACTTGACTTAGAGACTGCATATGCATAAAGCAGGGGACAGAAGTCAAATCACATTGCTTTGGCTGGCTCAGTGACTCAGGGTCTGGCCTTCTGTGAAGGGACAGTTTGGCTCACCCAACATGCTTGACTTAGGGAGAGTAATCTCAAAACCCAGTTTTGGTCAAGTGGAAGCTGGGGTGAAATCAGCATGTGTCATATCTCACATGGCAGAGTCCTTACTGTCTTAAGGCTCTGCTTCAATGTTTAACAGTGTTGACAATCAGCCTCTCAAGTAACTGTCAGGAAGTAATCAGTGTCTGAATAGTGTTGGTATTTGACTTCAGTCTGCAGCTACAAAGTTCAGATGTTTTCAAAGGCCTTAAGAAATCCTTTGGTCCAAGTTTCCAGAAGTTTGGCAGGCAACACAGTCCACCAGCAAGTTTGTCCCTTTCAGAAGTTCCTCTCCTTAACATTTCCCAGTAATTAGTACTATTCTTTGACTTAGCTTCCCCCCCCCCCCCATTCTTAGCTTGTTAGCACCAGATTTCAATAGCATCCAAGAGTTTCATGTCCTGTAAAGACAGGACCATCTTGGCCCAGGCTACTGGGTGGTCATCTGCAAAGAGAAGCAGCTCACTGCTGAGACCAGGAGGGATGGAGACAGCATCACCATCTTCACTCACAAGCATACATTCTGAACAGCTGCAGGAGAAGTTACAAGTTTTGAGCAGTTTTGGATTCTGCTGATCTAACTCAGGTACTTACATGATACAGAGCCAGGACTGCTGATACTGCACCCCTGTGACAGTCGCTGTGACCCCTTGAATTGTATCTGATAAGAGATGAACTAGGAAGAGAAGAGAGGGAAACATTAGAGGCTGCCCATGTTTGGTTCACAACTGCAAATGACATTTCCTTTCAGGTGGGAGCTGAGTACTAACTCCACACATATTTATTTGTACAGTGAAGTGATGCAAGGGTGGGGTATGACAACAGAGAAAGATGGAAATATTTCTCCTGGTCCTTTTGACTTCTGTCCTTTAACTGTTCTAAGCTTGAAAAGGCAACTGTTTCCTCCTCCCAACATCCACCTACTGCAGCGTTAGGTTATTAGATCAGCACTACTCAATACACAGACAGGACTGGAAGAGGCAGCATCTTCCCAATCCCTTGCCCTCTCTGCCCCTCTTCCTAATTAACATTCTCACAGTATTTTATGGCACTGCTCCATTTGTCTTTATTGGCAGATTAGGAATGCAAAGCTCTAAGACAGGTAGCAAGAAGTAACCAAAGCATGACCATGCTTACTACATGCTCAGGACTTGACATATCTGTTAAACAAATTCACCCAGGCTGTGACAGTTACATTTGAGGTGTGATGTGCACGTTTGTGTATTCATTCCTGCTGGCTCTGACACATCATGGGTGCCTACAGAGAAACAATGCTTGGTTAGGCTCCTTCCCAGCTCAGGCCAAAAGTAGCTTTAGACTATGCTACAACATTGCCGATAAGGTCGGTGACAAATGAGCTGACAACGCTGGCTAGGGCTGCCCAGCTGAGGCTCTGAGGGAAAACAAAGTGCCTCTTGTGCCTTCCAGTGGGCAAGGGCTCAGCCCTCCCCAATTAATTGCTCATCCAAAGCAGGCAGAATTCCCCAGCCTGTGTGAATTCAGATGGAGAACCACAAGGCAAAAGAGCCACCTCTGAGCAGACGCTGGCAAGCGTCTCCTTGCTGAAGAGCATCAGAGACTTGTTGGTGGCCAAGCACACCTAACGGGTCTGAAGGGACAGCAGACTGGAGTGCTGCAGACCACTCGCCCCAGAGAACACCACGACGAAGCAGGGGCATAAAACCCCCGGAAAGGTGAGACCCTTCAGTCTGAGTGACAGGGAAAAATCACCCCCCAGTATCGCATGCAGCACACAGGTCTGGGGACCGTGCGGCAGTGCGTGACATGCCAGCGAGGGACAGGGTGACAGCAGGAACCCTTGGGCAAAAGCAAAGCAAGAGCTGGTTACCGTTCCCTTCCCGGGGGGTCCCTGAATCCGTGAATAAAGTGCTCATGATTTTTTCAAAGTTGCAGCTTGGCTCCATGTTCTCAGGATCTTCAGCAAAGTGTTTCAGCATCTCCCGAAGAACATCATCCAAGGAGGTGGCCGTTTCATCAAGGATGATGCTGGCTCTGGCCAGGAACCCATCCAGGTCTCGGTGAGCTCTGACTTCCTCCTCGAAGTTCTTTAATTTCAGGTACTGTGTTAAGAAGAGGTTGGCATTAGACAGCTGCATGCACCACCCAACAGCAGAGGCCTAGGACCTGTCTTGTTCACAAGCAGGTTTGCTGCTCACTCAACCAATGATCCTAGAATCACTTTGACCACTGAAATCTCATGACAGAAAAGGAGTTTCATGCCCTGAAGGTTTGCATTTTCAAGGCTTCTTCTAAGAGTGCCCGTAGCTAAATATGCCCGAGCTGAATGTCCAGGCACTGCTTACAGCCTGGCAGAACACAGAGCTGAAAGCAGGGAGGGGGTTTGCCTAGGATGAAGCACAGCAATTTGCCTAAAAGCAAAAACGCTTAAAGGTAGCAATTAGCATCCGCTTCAGGTTTAAATAATGCAAGAGCTCTACAAAGACATGGCAAAAGTTATCTGGAACAAATAAACTGAGCTGAGCAGCATGAAAAATCAGCAGCATGCAGCTCGGTGTGACCTAATCCAGTTCTTCTCAAACTTGGAGCCTAATCCAGTTCTGCTCAAACTTGGAGCAGGAGACAAAGAATGGCACTGAGCTCATAGCCTCTTCGCTGACTCCTCTTAAAGACTTCTGCTGCTCCCACTTGCCCAAAGAAGTTTTCTTTCTTCCTCCCTAACATTTAGAATCAGAGCAGGACAGGGGGCAGATGCTGTCACAGAACCTGACCCTGTGTCAGCTGTCTGCTGGTTCCCTCGGTTGGCCTTGAGATGGAAGAGACAGCCACGCACTATTTGAGCCTTGACTCTTTGTATTTATCAGCTACAAATGAGTGGTTCCCATTCCACTCTCCTTGGAAATCCACACACAGAGTCAGCACTCACAGGACTGGCCAAGGGGGACTGATGACCCTGGCCTCTCATAGAATGGTCAGGTTGGAAGGGACCTCAACGATCATCCAGTTCCGACCCCCTGCCATAGGACAGGGACACCTCCCACTAGAACAGGTCACTCAAGGCCTCGTCCAACCTAGCCTTGAACACCTCCAGGGATGTGTTCACACACATATGCTTCACTCCAACAGCTTAAGGCTGAGGGAGGAAGCGGGAATTGCACTCTGTTGAGTGGACCTTCTAACGGGAAACCAGCCGGGCTTCAGCTCGTGTATCCTGAGGAGCTGCTCCTCAACCTCATAACACCCACAGCTGCCCCAAGCCCAGCGCGAGGCAAGCTCTGAGCTGTCTTTACCAATCTGGCACCAGCTGCCTCCACAGCTGAGACCTGGGCAGGCTCTCCCGGGCTGCAGGACTGGCCCAGCCTGACTCACTGATCCTCTCTCACATGCCCTCTCTACCTTTTCCATTTACAGTCTAGACACAGGGAAAAATGCTAACATCTCTTTAATTACTGTAATTATCACACCAACTATCAAGCTGTCAGTACCTATCCACTGCAATTAGCGCTGTTTTACTTTGCATCAATCACTTCTTACATAGCAGGTGAAAGGGAGGATTCTCTGAAGGATTTCAGCTCCCCGCCCTCAAGGCTTTGTTGCCATCTGCTCTCAGGAGACAGTGACACAGCTATGTTACAACTCCACCTCAACGAGATTGGAACTGCAAGCTGACAAGTCGGTGTCAAATTGTCACTGCCTGAAAGCAGGTTCAAACACCTCTCACCACCTGCAACAGCAGCGCTCCTGTGGGCACCATACAACCAGCAGCCACCTCCCAAAGGTGACATTTCAGGTTGCCTGGTGTGCAGAGTCCAACCTAGGAAGCAGGTTCAGTCAAAGAGGCTAAATGACTAGATGGGATGTAACAAGGTGTGTGGCATAGGAGGTACCCATGAAGGCATGAAGAAGGTTAATAGCATCAGAAGTGCTGAGGAGCTTTCAAAAAAGCCTGAGTGGCTTCATGTCGCCACCTCTCCCACACATAAGTGGCCACCAGAAGCAGAACAGTGGAAAAAGAAAGGTGAGGGATAGCTGAGTGACAGGAGAGATCATCAAAGGCATTCAGAAGACAGCTATTATCTGCCCACATCATCTCAGTCAGCACTGGGTCTCCCCTGAGCTGTGCATGACAGCAACATTTTCTGATGGCAGGGCAGCACTGCCAGCAGCTTCCTTCAAGGATTCGGCTCCAGCTCTGCCACAAGCTTCAGGCAATGTCTCGGGTAAACAATTTTCCATGTCTCAATCCTGTTTTATTCCGCAGCTCCTGGTCCTTTTATAGGAAAGAGGGGTGATGCTCATGCTTATCATTGCTCCCATAACACTGGGGCAGAGAAGCACATTAAACACCACGAGACCCTGGCCACCATAAAAGGAGACAAATGCACAGCTCCCAGAGACAGACCAGGATCAAGTTATTGGAAGCACTGGTACAGGGACACCTCTGAGACAGCTGAAAGAGCTGCTCCAGTCAGGACACCCAGTGGCTTCAGGACAGATTGACTGCTGCTTCCCAAAACACTTTTAGCCAGATAGCTCACAACCAGGACACTTGATGCTGGGAACTGTAGGTGCAAAGTTTCCACTTGGCCTCCCTGGAGGCAAGAGCTGGCAATACTCTGTCCTCGAGCTCTGCTCAAAGCATGCTCTCTCCCTGCTATTTGTTGCAGTACAGCACACCGCACCAAAACACTTAAGCATGAACTATGGCCCAAGAAAAAAAAGCAACTCTACAGCTCTGAAAAGGAAGAATAAAATAGAAGAGACACTTCTGTGCTTGTGGCTTCCAACTACTACTTATCAGAGGGAGATCCTGCATTTGGGCCTAGAATTTGCACTTGAAGTGATTAAGTTCTTAGGTTACTTTCAGTCAAGTGTCTATGACTTGGAGAACCTTGGCACTTGTAATGGACAAGAGAAATTATTGATACAGACATGCCCATTCCTGAGCACAGGAATAGCTTATTTTAACTTCATACCAGCCAACATTTTCTTTTTTTGGGTGGTGCTGCGTTTGTTTTGAGGGTGTTTTTGGGTTGTTTTGGGGTTTTTTTTGGTGGCTTTCTTTTTTGTGGTTTGTTTCTTGGGGCTTTGTGTATGTTTATTTTTCTTAACATGGAGGGAAGATTCCTTCTTCTTAAGCTATTACACATTTTCCTTCCCTGCTAATTCAGCCTGCTCAAATAGCTTTCCAGGATTTGAACTGTCTTAGAGGTCTAAAGCAAAGTAGAGCTAAAGAACTCTCTGGAATCCCCACAAAGCCCCCAGGGCTAGTACACAGGTCTCAGAACCCAAGTTACAACCTGCAATATTGACCAAAATCAGTGATGCCACAAGTCTTGGGGCAGCCAGCTGCCCCCTCCACCCAGCAGATGAGGCAAGAACCAAGACAAGTGGAAGCATCACGAGTCTCAGCTTCACAGCTCAAGGCTGCAGGGGGCATGAAGTGTCAGCCCGTTTCCTCTCCTTGCTTTCTGTGTACTTTCACAGTCAGAGGTCTGCACAGATACAGCACAGGAGGGTGGTTGTGTTTTCATCTTATCGGTACCGAGTTACTGTCTTAAGAGCAAGTGTAAACTAAGCCTTGTTTCCTGATGGTCCTCCTAGACCATGTGTTTCCAGGGAATTCCCTCCTGCTGAACCTTGTGCAGGCAGATCCCATTAGCAGGAATAAACAGGAAACCAAATCACAGCAATGTCTGTTGGGTGTTTCTGCCTTCGGCTCCAGAGGTGCTGAGCAGCCTGAACCTCTGTGGTGTGCCCTTAGAACCCTTCATAGGCAGCAGCAGAGAAAGTGAGATGGAAGAACGTGTCAACAGACTGTCTGGGACAAAAAGAAGTGGAACCACCTGAATTTCACAGAGATTGTTTGGAGAACAAGCAGCATGTGGCGTTTTAAGTCTAAAGACAAATTCAAACAAGGAGGCATTAAGAGGTCTTCTGTTTAGGCCAGAAAAACGACAACACCCCAAACACCTTCCCATACCCACAGAACGTTTCAGGATCTTTTTCTCTGCCTTCTAGATAAATATATATATAAAATTGATCAAAGCATCCCATCTTACCTTCCTTGATGTGTGCAGTAACACGCACCCAGCGCTTTCATTTTCAGCTGCAAAGGGGATTTAAAAGAGACACAAAATCAGTTTTGCTATGGCAGGTACCCAAGAGGCAGCAGGTGCAGCACAAGGTGCAGCATCAGTTCTTTGAGATCTCTAGAGAGAAGCAGAGATTCGATTTTTACAGCACTTCCCATTTTGGAAGTGTAAACCAAGTGCAGAAGTAGCCTTTGGCGCTATCTGACCATCTGGGGCTTGTTTTGTTTTCAGATTCCCTGTGTATTTTTACTCTTCACTTCTCCTATGTCTCCCCTCCACAAAAAAAAAAAAAAAAAATCTAACTCTAATCCTTTAGGTAATAATTTAATTCGCTGCATGGTTGTTTGATAGATTGAGGCTAAGACTGCATGAGTCACACTCATCTGGAAACCATTCCTGGCATGGTTTAGCAGTCACCAATAAGAGCCTGGCACTTGCACGGGAGCAGGCTGCAGCCATCACACACAGTGGCCGGAGGTGAGCGGAGCAGTGTCCTGTCAGCTCCCCATGCTGCTCCCTGACCCTTGCTGCACAGCTCAGCCTCCTCAGGCAACAAAACTGCTGCTTACAGACTACTGCTCATTTAATGCACAGCTGAGACACAGGAAAGGGGGTATCCGGGAATTTCCCAGCTCAAACTTTCAAGTACCAACATGAACATCTTCTTTGGGCATCTCTCAAGTGACTTTTTAGGTATAAGCTAAAAAAAAAAAAAAAAACAACACCAACAACAAAAAAAACCAAACCAACAACCAAAAACCAACCAACCAACCAAAACACCAAATAAAACTGGGTTGTTTTTGCCACAAGTCTGCTCCAGACCAGCTGTGGAGCGCCACAGCGGCACAGGCAGGGTCTGTGCATAGCAGCATCATGCAGCTACAAAAGACCTTTCGGGTTGTCAAGCCCGGTTGGTACTTCTCCTCCTGAGGTCCCTGACTGAGCTGTTACCCAAATGACCTGTGAAGCACGAGTGCTTTTCATTCACACGAACCTAATGACAGCGTGGAAAAAAACTACTGAAGACCAAAAAGTTTTCCAGAGGCCAAGCTATGGAAAAGTACAGAGATCTAACATGGAGCTACAGATACCATGGATGAGGCTTTTGCATTCTTTGCAGACCTGGACTTCCACATCCTAACCTGTAAAATTTGCTGCAAACACATTTCAGAGAGGCAGCTTCAAACCCAACCCTTCAGCTGCCCTAAAAACCAAGCTGAGTGAGGATGAGAACACCAGAGCTCAGAAAGAAACACAAGTGGGTTTTGCACTTGGGAAGCTACTTCAACTAAAAGCATTCCTCATCAAATGGGAGCTCAGGTTATATCCATACTGGGGTTAAAAGGCTGCAACTCCAACTGGGAGCAGAGCTGACTGCAGTAGGGGGCAAGGATTGCCTTCATCTCCCACTACACAAGGTGGTTGAAAGGCTTCTCCCAAGGTTCACTGGAATGCTGCAGATGTGATTAAAGCATCACTTAAATAACCAAGTCTGTTGGTGCTGCAGTCACAATTATTACTCCGTGTGACATCTTTTGGAAAACACAAGCTGTTTCATCTAAAAAACGTTATTTATTATTAAAAAGCAAGCACCCAAATAAACCAGAAACATCAAGCCTTTTCCCCAGGCACTTGCATTTGTGTTCTCCAATGCTCACTTACTCCTTTTACAGCCTAATTACACATGCAGAAGTATGCTGGAAGATTTGGGAGCCATAAATATTCATTGAGGAAAAAATATGTTTTGGTTTTTCTGCTCTTGCAAGAAGTGGTTCTAGAGGAACGAAAAACACCAAGGAGCCTGAACAATAGCTGCAGCAGCACGTGCTCAGAAGCGATCTGCACATCTGCTGTGTGTTCTCAGGGGTGCCGGCACACAAGGGAACCCTGCGCTGGCCTTACCTCATGCAGCACCTCCCAGTCCCTCTCACCAGTTCCAAGCACCTACCAATGTTCTCTAACAGCTCTCACAGGTACTCATCTCCAACGAGCACCAAGCGCTACTTTATCAGTTAAATGAAAACATCCAATGACATCTGTTGGACCACGACTACAAACTGCTCCAAAAAGCTGTTCTGGGTACACCATTTCATCCAAGCAACAAAACAGCCTTGATTCAGTGAAAAGGAGATAGCTGGATATGGCCAGCCCAGCCCTGGGCTGTTAGAGGCCCTCTGGAGTGCTTTAACATTACTCAGGGGTAGGTGCGAACTCACTAGAACATAGATGATGAGAGGAGGGAAAAAATACACAAAGACTTGCCAAGCACTCTTCTGCCTGGTTTGTGAACCACCGCTTACTTTCTGCAGGGAGATCCACCAGGCACTGCCATTTAGCTTGGCTAAAGCCCAAGCCCAGCTACACATTTTTTTCTCCTTCACAACCCTATCACTGCTTCCCTCCAGTTACAGAGCTGAACGTATGCAGCACCCTCGACCCTTGCAGCTCCATGGGTGAGCCCCTCATAGGGACAACGTAGATACAGAAAACCATGGATTCACACTCTGCCGACAAGGAGACAACTATCCATCAGTCACCACCAGGGGTGGTATCTAGACTTCACACCCCAGTGCCAGGATTAAGTGTACTACAACAGCCAGAGAAGGTCAGGGCCATGTCAAACGTTCCAGGCTACTTTTGTGGTCCTCCCTGATGGGCAAAGCAGGCTGCAGGAGTCTCTTTCGGGTAAGCCAGCTAGTCACAGGCATCACTGTCTGTGTCCCACACAGAGTTAACAGAGAGCTGCCAGAGGGGAGAGCCTTATCTGTTAGGCTGGGCTCCAGGTTCTGCCCAGGGGAAACCCAGACAGAGAGCATTGCATCCCCAACATCCCCTGGCAGGCAGATCGAGGCAGTGCAGGGCTGGGCGCTGCAGCAGGCAGGCACACAGCCCTGCCCACCGCCTGCCAGCACTAGACTGATGCTGATGGCCCCATGTTGGCAGATCCAGAGCCCTGTCAGGGTACTAGACCATGCCTCTCTGGACTTCTGGGGATCCTCTAGTCCAACCTCCTTCCTGAAGCAGGGTCACCCACAGCAGGTCACATAACATCACATCCAGAGGTTTAGAATCTATTGAAAGGAGACTCCACAATCTCTCTGGGCAGCCAGCTCCATGGCTCCTGCACCCTCACGACAAAGAAGGTTTTCCTCATGTTCAGTTGGAACCTCCTGGGTTCCAGTTTGTGCTCACAGCTCCTTGTCCTGGCACTGGGCACCACTGAAATGAGTCTGGCTCCAGCTTCTTGCCCCTCACCCTTTAGCTCTTGCTGAGCATTGCTCAGATGCCCTCTGGGGCTACTCTTCTGCAGGCTCTCAGCGCCAGGGCTCTCAGCCTTTGCTCCTCCCAGAGATGCTCCAGGCCCCTCAGCATCTTTGCAGTCTCAACTGGACACTCTCCAGTAGCTCCTCTTCTTGAACTGGACACAGTACTTTGCCCACTGCAGAGGAATTGGAAAGGGGTAGACAGTGGAGACTGATCAAGACTCTTGTAGAGAGCCCGGGAGTAAATGAGAGTGCTGAGCCTTGTCTCAGTCCCAACTCCTCAGACACGCAGCACTACAAAAATCTTTTTTCCTTTGTTTCTAAAAAGGGGCAATAGGGTTTTTGTCAGTAGGCTTGGGGAAAGGGAAAAGGTGTTTTTTTCCATGCCAATGGGACAGGGACCTAAAAGTCCCAGGAGAAGCTGCCCCAAAGCAAATGCAAGGTGAAGCGCCTAAAAGCGCAATCACTGCCTTCGTGCCGGACTGCCCGCACTGCCCCCCCCAACCTCCCTTGGCTGAAAGCACCTCTTTGAAAACACCCTTGTCAGGAAACTCGGAGGGAGGCCATCTCCCCACACACACAATTGGTGTATCCCCTTTCCATTAGAGGATAGGAAGCTTTGGGAGCCCAACATCCCACATTGACATCAAGCTGCTAAAACAGGGAGTTATCAGATGGAATGCGTGGGTCAGCATTGTGCCTCCAGACATAAAAAGGACCTTGGTATTAATGTGAGGAAATGTGACTATTGTGTGCAGAATGATACCCATTCAGGCCCAGACCACTTGTCTCTGGACACTGCTCTCTCTGGAATATCCTTGGCGCCAGCATCCAGCATTTCTCCTCGTCCCCTTCAAGAGAAAAGTAAAGTCATTTGGGCAGGGGCCTAGAGCTCTCTGCTGCGCGGTGAGCGGCGGCCGCGCACGTGCGTGCCCCTGGAGAGGAGGACAGGAAACTGTTGATTCCCTGTATCTAGGAATGATCAATTGTCCTGAGGGTGGAACAGGTTTGAGTTCCTCGTGGAGCGTAAATTGTGTTCCGTTATTTCCCCCGCACACCCCAAAGCCACATCCTGCTCTCTGATTGGCTTTGAGCCGCCGCCACCAGGCTTGGACTTCTTCCTCCAAGAACTGCTCCAGGGAGCTCTCTCCACAGCTAAAGCCTCCAGTCTGAGCATCAGATGAAAAGCAGATAAGCACACTGCAGCTACAGCTCCACAAATCTCTAACAGATTGTGCCCAAATTCTGGAGAAACTCCTGCACAAAAGCCTCTCCGCTGCAGTCTGGAGAAGGGCAGATGGGAATTGTCTTAGCACCTCAAGCTGCAAGGACAAGGTTCCAAGACTTGTTTGAAAACCCAAAGCTGCGAGGACAAGGTCCAAACAATGAAAACTTTTGCCTGGTTGATCTAAGGGATCTGCTAAGCTGATGAGGTCAGTGTGGGTATGGTTTTGCCAGACCCACTGCAGCAAGCCAGCCTTGCATTGCCTGTCCACCCAAACCAAGCTGCTGTGTTCACTCACAGAGATGTCCTCCCACTGCACACCAAACCCATCAATGCTCCTCACCCTCTGTGGCACCAGTTCGCAGGGAAGAGAGCATCAAGCAGAATTTTCCACCTGCAGCAGAGGAAAGGTAACATGCCTGTAGCGGACACTGCTCTCTGATCTCAGACAAGGGTGTCAGAGAAAACAAGCTCCATACTGGACAGGAATGCTCTACAGACTCCTGCAAAAACACATGCAGCAGGGCTCAGACCTAACATGTGACTTCTGCGCATTTTTCTTGACTTCAGAACAAAGCTTCGGTCTCCAAAAACCATCTTGATCTTCCCCCTGAAACGCAGATCCCAAGCCCAAAGGCATCTAGCTTCGCATAAAGACCCTAGGGTCATGCTGGAGCTACCAGCGATCATCAGCCTTGCCCCAGACTCCAAACTGCAAGATAAAACAAGGCAGCACTCAGGAAAAGTGACCCAGGTGTCGGGGTTGAGAAGTATTTTAGTGCTGGGGACTCCACCACTGCCCTGGGCAGCTTGGTCCAGGAACTGGCAACCCTTTTGGGGAAGAACTGTTCCTCATGTCCAATATAAGCCTCCCCTAGCCTAGTCCTGTGCTAAGGCTGGCACCAACCTCACAGCAGCTTACCAGTAAAGGTCTTCAGGAGGAAAGAATTAAGACACCACATTCAGCCAAGTGACAGAACTGTGTGACCCTAATGGGCACAGAGAGACTCTCAGGTATCACAGCAGCTACTTATCTTGTTTCAAGCCACCTTAGAAGTCTCTCCTGTTGGCAGTTAAGCAAATGTCTGTTATGCAGCAAGAGCATCTGACACTAGGGAACAAATCCATGCAGGTAGCACTGGAGAGTTCTTTTTGCAGAAGGTGGCCCATGGTCACCCCTCTCTGGGCAACTGCCCACGCTCCACCACAGGTTTTAATGGGCTGCATGACACAAGAGGGGATTGCTGAGCCCCCAACATAGGGAAACCTTTCAGCTCCAAAGCTTCACCCAGCTTGGAGAAAGCAGAAGAGAGGCAGAGACAGAAAGAGCAGAGTTGCTTCTCCTCTGTCTTTAAAAGGTACTGGAGGAGCTTGTTGGATCCTGGTGCACTGGGTGCCTTAAAAGCTGAAAATGGGTATTTGGGGGGCACCTTGTACTGCCTGGACAGAGCCTGCCTTTTCTTTTTCTTCCCTTCCCCTCCTTTTCAACTCATCTTGCTGCAGACACTCAGCTCCAGCGTAGTTCCAGGAACATAAAGCCTAAGCACAAAAACTCAATGTGCGGAGAGCAACAGCAGTGCAAAGGCATTTCTGAAGTGTCCCCTTGCAGAAATGAAGGAGGAGCAGTTCACCCCTGGACATAGATCAGTCATGGCAGAGTTCAACCTCACTTCAGCAAGGAGCTTGGGAAGAGGGTGGTTTTTTCACAGCAGACTGGGCTGCTTTTGTTAGGTGAGCTTAAGGGGCTCATCTCAGGCAGCTTCACCCATCTGAGAAGTGAACTCTTCCAGGAGCATCATCCATGGCCTCTGCATCCAGGGACTGAACTGGTGTGTCTAAAACCACTCTGGAAGGCACTTCAGTAAAAATCACCTCCAAGGAAGAGCTGACAGCAGCAATGAGCACATGGAGCCTGAGGAATTCTATGCTAGATAGAGCAGAGCGTGGATTTTGGCTACCTGCACTGCTTTGATGTTCTCATGGAAAAGAAGAGAAACACACACCTCAACGAAGGTCTGGACTTTTGTTCTGCCTGAAGCCCATTTTTAACACCCCCACCATCCTTGCATTTAAAAGAGGACTCCAGCACATCAGAAATCCATTAAAAATCCTGAACATCTCAGCTGAAAAGGGACACAACTAACACCACTACCACAAACAGCAGTGCTCAAGGGAAATAAGGAAGCCTTTCTCGTTCTGTTTTAAATGAAAGAGTCATAAAAAGCCTAGGAGGACACCAGAGGAAAATCAGCTTCTTCAGATGCAGAAGAATCTGCAGCACTCACATTCCTCATCCCCAAACAATGCACCCCACGGCACAAAGCCCAGACTGGTCCTAGCAGAGTATAGCTCCCCTTGAATCTTTCAATTAAGATGGCATTTGTAAAATTGCAAATGCCTGAAGACTGCTGTGTATTGTTCCTGAGTTAAAGCCTCTAAAAGTCTGGCAGAGCTCTGGGCAGTGCCTGTTCTGCAACACTCCAATAATTACTCGCTACAGATCAATTGTTAGATCCCAATAACTTGAAGTAAACTGGGAATACTCTCCCACGGTGTGAGCCAGGAGTAGTCCAGAGCCCTTGGCATTTCATCTCCAAATGTGCCCACACCAGTAGGCTTCAGGAAGCCTCCAGCTGCTAGGATGAAACCCAGGCTGCTGCTGTGTCCCAGAGCTGCCTTTTCTTAAGCACATAGCACAAGCCCCAGGTTTTGCTAGCCCTCCTCCTGCACCATTTTGCACATGCCTTACAGAGGATGTTAAAATAGTGTGCTGGAGGTGAAACAATCTCTAGAGCAATCTGGGAGCTTTATTCCTCAGCAGCAAGCATTTTGGATAGCTGCACAACTGGTGTTAACCAGGCTGTTTGGAAGTTCCCTGCATCCTGCTCCCCAGGGTGGGCAAAATCTCTAAAGGGTGCTGGCTTGGCAGGCAGTAGACAAGAAGCACAGCCTGGGGCAGACACATCCATCTGCAACACAACTGCACAGCTGTCTCCTTTGTGGCCACCAAGTGCAAGCTAAGCCACCACTCAGAGCTGACATGGACCTTTCACTGGTGAGTTTACCCCCAGCACCACATAGCCCCTTGGGTACTTACACACACAGTCCTCCCCTGCATGAAGCTGCCTTGAAGCAGGCACAGGTCCTGCTACAGCATATTTGGGGGAACCTGACCCTTGGACTCTCACTTGGAGCAAGTAGTTTATATTGATAAACAGAGCATGACACACAGCAGCAGAGCTTCTTCAGAGATGTCTACCAAGCTGCTTTTCTCCTCATTATTGCTACCTGCCTCTACACAACAAGCATAAGGACTGCTTGCCCCGAGCCAGGACGACGAAACCCAAGAGAAGACATCCCTCAGCCCCAAATGTCCCTTTACACTCTTTCTCCCCTTACTGGCTGCTGCAAGGAGCAGTGACTGACCTGGGGGATCCACATCTCTGACCCACCTCATGAACTTCAGTTAAAATATTTAAGAAGAAGTGATATGAAAAAGCCCTTAGGAAGCCCCAGAGCCAGGTTTGAACTATCTATGGAAATGACGCATACCAAAAATCCCTATTTCTGCCTAGAAATAGCTCTCCTCCAGTGAAGGGGTAGCAGCAGCCAGAGCAACAGCCAAACAGCAGGCCTTTTCAAGGGGAAAAAGTGGGGGAAAAGGATTCAGGATGCTTCATGCACGTGGCTGGAAACCTCCTCGGCAGTCAGACTTGGACTCATGGGATGCTGGGGCTGGAAGGAAGCTCCAGAGATCACCTAGTCCAATCCCTCTGCCAGAGCAGGGTCACCCAGGCTTTCCTGCAACGGCTGTGCAGCTCTCAGCAAGCAGAGCTGGCACCCATCCTGGGCAGCACTCACCAGTGGCACTGGGCGGCACCTCTAGGTTGACGTTGACAAAGAAGCGGATGCTGTCCCCAGAGACGATGGAGGAGTTCACGGCGTCAAAGAGCTCCTCGCCCCCTGCCTCCTCCTTGGCCTCGCAGCCATCATCTGTGTCGCACTTGAGGTACCCTGCAAGGAGACAGAAGGACTCAGCGCGGCGGCGCCTGCCTGCGGCTCCTGGGTGGGGCATACCCACCGACCGCAGCTGCCGAGGGCTGCATCCGCAGCACCTGGGGCCTGGCACAGCCTTCTCTTAACCCTCCTCTGGTAAGGGGCCGAAGTTAGAAACAACCAGCTCCAGGCCACTTGTGGTTGGCCTCAAGTGCATCCAAGCAGCTGCTCTGGAGCCTGCTCAGGTGAGCGTGGGCTGGGCACAGCAGCCTGCTCAGCCGTGAGAGCAGCAGAACCGAGCCAGCACCTCGCTCCTCAGTGGATACAGCCAGGATGGGCACTCCGGCTGGAAGCCATAAGAACACCAAACAACAATCCAGAAGGGAGAGCTGCAGCACAGCCCCAGCCCACCCTAAACCCAGCACTCAGCAGCTCAAGCCACTGGCAGCTCAGCCGCATCACTTTGCCATCCAGCAACTTGAAACTGAGGGAGGGGGGAAAAAAGAGAAAAAGCAAAGGTTTCCAAGGAGACACTTGATATGGACAGACTGACCCACAGATCCCCACAGGGCACAGGAGCAGGTCACAGGAGCTGGCTGCACTGAGGAGGAGAGACAAGTTTCTTAATTACAGCAGGAGCCTCCTCAGCCCTACGCAGCTCCAAGCTGAGGCCAGCCTGGATGAACTGCAAGCTGCTCACGGCAGCCTTCCCTCACAACACAGCTGGAAGACTCCTGGGGTGCACTTGTGCACCACGTTTAATTAGGAGTATTAGGGACATGAGTTTGTACATTACCAGGACTATTCAGCAGCTTCTACCCATCTCCTGACCAGTCTTTTAGGGCTAATTCAGAGCAGGAGAGATATATTTCATTAGCCTGCTTTAGGCAGATAAAAAGGATGAGCTTCAAGGAGAAGGCTTGAATGGAAACTAAAATATTGATGACTTCTAAAGCCTGGTACAAGTGAACGCAGAGGCAGCAGCAGCTGGGAGCAGCAGAGGCAGGTGCAGGGCTCTCAGCAGACAGCTCTCCACGGCAGAAAACAAGTCCCAGGCAGGGAGGCCACAAACAGGAACTTGGTGACACAGGACAGGGGCTGCACGGCTTCCTGCCACAAGTGACACACCAATGGTGGTCCCAAGTGGTCAGCATCTCCCCAGGAGGGCTGCAGGGGCCTTAAGCCTTCAGGTGGCTTCTGAGCTGCTGTCTGAGGCACAGGAGACCTGGCAAAACATCTCACATTATGCATTCTCATGATCTCTGCCTCCATCTACCTACTTGATAGGGATAAATGTGGGGTGGCACTATCAGAACTGTTCTGAAGCCTTCAAAATGGACCCAAGGTGCTGCTGTCCCATCCAGACCACCAGAAAGGCAGCACAGACAGAAAATCACAGCGATATCCTCTGCAGCTTGTTCCATCCCTGAATGACAGAAACTTGTCCAAAGACAGACAGAAAAAAGTGAGGTAAGAAAAGAACAGGAAACACCTGAACACAACATCCAAAGCATCACGGCACTATGGACACCACCAGGTATGAAACAGCTGCACAAAGGCTGGGAGATGTGCCAGGACTGACGTGCCTGTGTCCTAGGGGAACAGACACCAGTGGGGAGGGATGCCTGTTGGCACCCGTGGTGCTGGGAAGCCCCAAGCAGGCATCTCAACCCCAACACAGTGCCAGACTTGGAGTTTGCTTCTTTCAAAATGCATGATGGACACCAAAACCTCTCCTCAGCAAAGCAGAGCACCCACAAGTGCTCAGAGCCCTCCCAGAGTCAGCAGAGCTTGGGACAGCCTTGCAAAACAAAAATCACCCTGGGGTAGGCTTAAATCCCTGATGCTGACCTTTCCCCCTCAGTCATACCTCAGTCATGCAGCCCCAGGGAAGTTGTTACCACAGGTCTGTGCTTCTGCATCCTTCCCACTTCATGGGTCAGATGGGAAGCACACAGGGGGAAGATGATTCAAGCACACAGCTCTGAGAACACGACTGAGGTTTTCCCCACTGTCCTAATGCTGTTCAGACACAGATGGGTAAGGGCCAAGCAAGGGAGACTATCTGCTGACCTCCGAAGCCTACTGAAACCAGCTTGGTAAGAGCAAGGGCTGGAAACAAGAGAGAAGCAGCACAGGAGCTGTAAGAAGGGCAAGGGTGGAGTAGGATCAGAGGGTTGGGCAGAGGTCAGCAAGGACTCTGGCAAGGGAAGTATCCTCTGTTCCTCCCTCTTCAGGGGAGGAAAGAGCAGAACAAAAGGCAGCCTCGCCTCACGTCCCTGGGGCAAGGGACGGACAAAACATGCAGCTTGCAAATAATCCCAAACCTGGGACATACAGGAACTGCACTCCAGGGCAGGTGTCTGCTTTGTCACTGAACCACCCCAAAGCTTCAAACCACTCTTGCTTTGAATCCCTCAGCCATTAGTCTGCCAGGCATTTCAAAACACAAGCAACTAACACCTGTCAAACAAAGGTTATCTGCAGGCAAGAAGAGCTGTGTGCATGGCAGATGCACCTTCCCTTTCCACAGAGCACAGCTCAGTAGCTGCCTCCAGCCCTGGCAGCTGTTTTCCCCCCTACTGGCTGATCATCACCAAGTGCCATCCCCACTGCTTGAAGGGCACCAGATGCCACAAGTGACAGGAGAAGCTGTTCAGCTCTGCTGGAAGTTTGATTGGTGTTTTGAAGAAGTTGAGAGCAGGATCTGCTGCGGCTGCTGCACAAGTCATGGAAACACAGATCAGGTTTCCACGTGGACAGAGTCTCAGTGACACCTATAGCCTCTGTGGTGCATCCTGTCCACTCCATATCACTGCAAGCTGCCACCTCCGTATGAAGGCAGCATTTGCTGAAGGGCCATGAGCTCCATGACAGGGTGAGTCAGACCTCTGAGCACAGGAAGTGTCACTTTAGCCTGAAATATGATCTAAAAGCGCCAGAGACAATAAATTGTGCTGAGTAGGAGGCCAGAGCCAGGAACTGAGTCCAGCCTGCCTGAAAGATGAGAGCAGCCCTCTCGCAGCTTGAAGAACACTTTGTGGTAAGGATACATCCCCAGTCCATGCTGCAGCACTCAGCAAAGGCAGATGGAAAAGCATAAGAAGTGCTCAAGGCCAAAGACAGCAGGAACTGTCCAGTGATGCTGGGCAAAATCCACTCATCTCCTGCAGCACCTGCAGCTGTAAGCAGCAGATGCTATAGAATCATTTAGGTCAGAAAGGGCCTTCAAGATTGAGTCCAACCACTAACCCAGCACTGCCAAGGCCACCACTCCCTCAGCACTGCATCCACATGGCTTTCAAACCCCCCAGGAATGGTGGCTCCTGGTGGGCAGCCTGTTACAGGACTTGACAACCCTTTGAGGAAAAAAGTTTTCCCTTGACCCCAAGTCTTTCTGTACTTCGCCCCATCACGTGCAACCTGAAAATAAGCCATCCTCCCATTTTATGCAGGTGCTAGGGAAACAGAAACACACACACACCCCCAACCCAAAACCCAACCAACAAAGGAGTTGCTCTATGCATTTCGCTGTAAAGCATCAACCCTTCCCCTGCAACTCACTCCTGCCCCAGGCTTGCTTTCCTCCAGCATCTCACTATCCACCCCCACCCTTCTCTTCTTACTCTCCCACTTCAGCTGCCTGGTCCTGCTGCTATCAACCCTCTCAACTCTGCCAAGGCACTTGCCCTGCAGCTATTTTGCTTTTGAGATGAGGTTTGAACCCAGGGCTCTGTTAAGAAAAGCCGAGCTGCAGCACTCAGAGGGGGCATTACCTCTCCCACCACTGTTTTGGTGGCACCTGGCAGCTGCACCTAGGGTAAAGTCAGCAGAGTAGTAGCTTGCAGGAAGCACAATTGCAACCACATCACAGATGTTCCCTAGAGGAGTCTGATTGCTCTGTGGGAGCAGCACAGCCCAGAGGATACCCCTCCAGGAAAGACAAAACTGTAATCAGCAGACTCAAGCTACCTGGGAGAAAAGCAGCTACAGGACTATCATCAGCTCATGTCCCAGGTGAGGGGACTTATGCTCCAGCATAACCCCTCAGTGTGCCTCTGAGGGGGCAAAAGCAGCGGTGGCATTTTAAAATCAACATCCGCACACATGCAAGCTAAACCGGAGCTTAGGAGTGCAAAGGCATCTACCCACTCATCACTGCAGACTCGTCTTGGCACAGCAAGCCAGGAGGAGTTCTGGGGGGAGTTGGGACATTTTTCCTGTTGGTATTAATCAGGTGTTGCCCAGCTCTAGACAAGTGCCTGCCACATATTTTTAGGCAGAAATACTGCTGCTGTTTTAACAGGAGCTGCAGGTGAAGGTGTGCACTTGTGGAGTTAGATAAGCAGGGCAGAAGAGAATCACAGTCCCCAGTGGAAGGACGACCTGAGGCCCCAGAGCTATCTGCATCCACTTTCTCTGAAGAACTACAGGTCAAGTACAGAAAGACACCAGAAGCAGTAACAGTTGTACAATCAATAGCTTTAAAAGGGAAGGAAGCATCAACTGGGACATGGAATCCTCAGCACAAGACAGACATGGACCTGTTGGAGAGGGTCCAGACGAGGAACACAAGAGTATTCTGAGGGTTACAGCATCTCTGCAGTGAGGCCAGACAGAGTTGGGTTTACTCAGCCTGGAGAGGAGAAGGCTCCAGGGAGACCTTCTGGTGGCCTTTCAATACTTAAAAGGGCTGGTAAGAAAGCTGGGGACAGATGCTTTAGCAGGGCCTGTTGTGACAGGACAAGAGGCGATGGTTTGAGACTAAGAGATGGAGATCAATGCTAGATAAGGAAGATTTATTTTTTGAGTCTGAGTGTGGTGAAAGACTGGCCCAGGTTGCCCAGAGTGGTGGGAGATGACCTGGAATGTTGCAGGAATGGGGCAGATTGTCTGGGGCTCTGAGCAACCTCCTCTAGCTGAAGATGTCCCTGCTCACTTCAGCGGAGTTGGACTAGGTGGTTTTAAAGGGTCTTTCCAACCAGAACAATTCTGTGATGCTTTGGGCATTACCTTACATCAGATGTGGTTCTTTATGCATCCCAGTGCTCAGCTGCAATAGGAACTCAAGAGAATCAAGTCCTGTATGTACCTTAAGAGCTCATCTGATTTTTTCCACTCCTGATTTTCAACTTTCTCTAACCAATGACAGCATTTTTCGTGAAAGGCATAAAGAGTTAATCAGCTGAAGTGATCAGCCTGAGCTCTAAGCTATCAGAGGACTTGCTCTGCTCCTCGGGCACTGCAGGCCCGCAGTGTTCGCTGCAGAAATGCCCCAGTCTCTATCGCTGGGTACGAAAGAAAACCCAACTAATGATGGAGCCTCCCCCTTCATCGTGCCCTTTACACTGTACAACAGCACAGGCTGGTGCTGCCTCCAAAGGGCAGATGCCCTCAGTCACTTAATATTGGCAAGGAGAAAGCAATCAAGCATTCAGGAGAGACTAGAAAGAACTCTGTACAAGTGCTAGCAGCTCTCCAACAACGTTCTAGAAAATAAAATAAAAATGGCTTCAACAGCAGCTCACTTCCACCTGCTAATGAAGGCAAACTTCTGCTCACAGCTCTGGTGATAATTTCACAGAATCCCAGTACGATAGGGGCTGGGAAGGACCTCTGGAGATCATCCAGTCCAACCCTCTGCTCAAGCAGGCCACCCACAGCAGCTTGCCCAGGGTCATAATGGCCAGGTGGGGTTGGAATCTCTCCAGAGCAGGAGACTCCACAAACTCTCTGGGCAGCCTGCTCCAGGGCTCCAGCTCCCTCACAACAAGGAAGGTTTTCCTCATGTTCAGTTGGAACTTCCTGGGTTCCCGTTTGTGCTCACTGCCCCTTGTCCTGGCACTGGGCACCACTGAAATGAGTCTGGCTGCAGCCTCGTGCATTCTGCCCTTCAGCTCTTGCTGAGCTTTGCTCAGCTCCCCTCTGGGGCTGCTCTTCTGCAGGCTCTCAGCCTTTGCTCCTCACAGAGCTGGCTCCAGGTCCCTCAGCAGCTTCGCAGCCTCTGCTGGACTCTCTCCAGTAGTTCCCTGTCTCTCCTGAAGTGGGGAAGCCCAGAACTGGTCCAGATGTGATGTAATGAGGGCAGAGGGGGAGGATTTCAGCACAATCCCTTATCAAAGCAGCTCTCCTTTTCCAGACCTGTGTTGATAGAGTAGCAGCTTTTAGGTAAATATTTGCCTAAATTGAAGTGTTCCTAATGAGGTTAAACTTGAAAGTGAGGTGTTTCTCTTTGCTTTCAATCCCAAGATCTGAAAAGCAGTTGAGAAACATATCTTGCTTCCTATCAAATGACTCCATTTCACAGGCAAGAACAACTGTATCCATGGAGCAACACTCTCCAAAAGCTGCTATCAGGTCAAGTCTTATAAAGCTGTCTCCCACAAAATTTAACATTCAAACCATGCCGATTACCCAAAGCAGTTCTGCATACAGCTGAGTGTTGCTAGAACATTAATCTCTTCCTTTGGTTCACAGTCAAGAGATTCCCTGGCCAGACCATTTCTGTCCTCAGATTTTGCCATCCTGCTGCAGGTAGCCACCTGGACTGGGTTTGCACCAGCCCAGCCTGGATCAGCAGCAGTGTGGCCAGCAGGAACAGGGAGGTTCTTCTGCCCCTGTGCTCAGCACTGCTCAGCCCACACCTTGAGTGCTGTGTCCAGTTCTNAGTGATTCTGTGATTCTAATAAATTGTGTTATCAGACTGCTCAGTTTGCTGCTGACAGCTGATTGGCAAAGAGCCTGAAGCACACCCCTCAAGCTTTTGTTAGAAGACCTCCTTTTTTGAGTCCAACACTATGTGTTGGCACAGGTAGGCTAATGACTTCTCTAGCTCATACAAAATGGATTTACAGAAGTGTCTGCCAACCTCAGCCTCCTCTCAGGTTCCTTAAGTGGCAGAAGAGCTTGAAAGCATTGAGTGATGCTTTGTGACTTGCACAGTCACTGGGAACCCATCAGATATAGGCTTGCAGCCTGTCAGAGTAGTGGCCACCTACTACAGGGATGTCAGTGAATCACCTAAGATGTCAGAGTGCTTTGAGACCACAGATTAAACCACAGTGTGGTAAAAAAAAAAAAAGAGGTAGAAAGTGTCTAGCAGGCGAGCACATCTGCATCCTTTAAGTACCAGACCTCTCCACTACTGGCCACAACTTCAGCGCTGTGTTTCCACCCCTACTTTGAGTCAATCTTTTGTCAAAAAGAGACAGGCAGAAAGGAAGTTCCCCTGCCACTTCAGTAGTAATTCATAACAGAACTGAAAAAAAAAAAAAAAAAAAGATCTGCTAGAAGAACAACCCCACACACCCAGACACTTTGGAATTAATTCCAGTGTTGCATTTTGCAGCCAGATTTCTAGGAAATGCTGTGAATAATCCAAGTAATTCAGAGGAGCTTTGTTTTCTTTCTCCTAAACAGAGAGCAGCATGTGGAATTTCAGCTCTGGAGCAGAACCCACACAAATCAGGGGTGTTCATTTTATTATAGGCCTCCTAACAGGCAGGTTTTAGAAATAAAAGTCTTCAAAAGACCTGCAAGCCAACCCTTTGGGTTCTCCATAAGTAGCAGTGGTGCATCTCCTGCTGGTAAACTGAGCATCTCATCATGGGAAACCCATTGTGAAAGGATTTGTTACAGAGATGTTTAAATTAATCTCCTAGTTAGGAAAACAATTCCAAGACAGATAAAGACAAATTTAAAAGAGGAAAGCTCACCACAAAAACACAAACCAAAAAAAGCAGCCCTAAAAACCTAACCCTCCCCCAGCACACATACCAAACTGAACTGCAAACTGGGAAACAAAAACAAGCAGATAAAATATATCCAAACATCCCAAGCCAGACTGGGACCTTGAGGCCCTTCAATACAGCTGCAATTTATTGTGCCAGCCAAACCAATTAATCAGTCAGAGGACTCCAAGCAGTGCGGGATTTGGTCTGGAAGAGAAAAAAAAAAAAANAAAAAAAAAAAAAAAAAAAAAAAAAAAGAAAAAGAAGTTTCTGCTGCAGTATCTGTTGAACCAGCCTTAAATCAACACAGCAGTTCAGAGATCTCCAGCACTGCACCGGGACTCCTTCCCTGGGATTTCACAGGAGGAGTGAGAGAGTCTCCAGCCTTGTGTCTTCTCAGGGCACATTCTTAAATCAGTTAAAAAGCTCATCATAGATTGGCAGAATTTAATCACTTGCAGCCAATATCAATGCCTTTAGAGCTAATCCACTTGTAGCAGACACTGAACACTCCTCCACCACTACCAAGGAGGGTGCAGGAGGCTGAGAGCCAAGGGACAATATAGGGCTTGATGAGTTGTTATTCTAAACATTGATTGCTGAGCTCCATTTCATCAGGACTCCAATTATTTCCAGCTTTGGATTGGGTCTACACAATCATCTCATTAGCCACTTAAGTTTAAAAGGAAGAAAACTCATTTGGCAAAACAGCCTCCCTGAGACTCAAGTGACTTAAAACACACACAGGGTGGGTAGAGAGACCTGAGCCTTGCCAGATTTTGTCCATTTGCAAATGCAAGAGGCTTGCTCCACAGGCTCAGAAAGGACTGAGAACACGAATTTCATCTGCAAGATGTCAGGGGACAACCATTAAAACAACAGAGCCAACAGCTGCCACTGCACCTCCTGCCTCCACACTCTCCATCAGAAACTCCCACACCTGTGCAGGCACAAACTTATCTTCCTTCTTAATGTTGTCTCTACTGAAGCTACCAAACAGATTTTTTTTCTGCCAGCCATTTACTTTCTGCAGTGCACTAAAGGTCACAAGAGCAGCTTTCAGTCAAGATTTTCCAGCAACAGGAGAAAACCAGAGTGTGCTGGAAACTGCAGCTTGTAGGTAGAGAGACAGCATCACAGAAAGGTTTGAGTAGGGAAGGATCTTAACATCTAGTCCAACCCCCACCTGATGCGGGCAAAGACACCTTCCACTAGACCAGGATGCTCCAAACCCCATCCAGCCTGGCCTTGAACACTTCCAACAATCCACAGCTTCCCTGGGGAATCTCTTCCAGTGTCTCAGCACCCTCACAATGAAGAGCCTCTTCCTAACATCTAGCCTAAATCTCCCCTGTTTCAGCCTAAAGCCATCGCCCCTTGTCCTGTCGCTACAGTCTGACAGAGGACCTACAGGAAAGATGGGGAAGAGACCCTAAGTACCAGAAGGCCACTACAAGGTCTTCCCAAAACCCTTTGGGGCTTTCCGTTTGTAACCTTTTCAGGGTATGTTTGTCTCCAAAGCTTCTCACACTTGTACTTAAGTGAGCTGCAATAATTAACTTATATCCAGAACTCAGGCTCCTTAGATGAGCTTTCCATATTCTTAGCCAGTGAGAAGTTCACAAATAGGTTAGTACAGAGTTAGGACCAAAACAACCCTCACAGCTTCTGGAACAGTCATACATTAACATCTTTTCACTAGAAAACCCTTCCTGGGCTTCCCTCAGCTTCTCGGTAATCAACAGAGCAACAAATTCCTAGAGAGATCAGTAAGTTTTCAGGAACAGTAATTATCCAGGAGATTCTCACAGAGCACTGCTTTGGTGCTGCTGCAGCCAAGATTTCACTCACTACAGCAGTTCAAACTCAAACTGAAGTCTCAGCCTTTAGTAGTTAGGTTGCTGCAGCTGCTACTGGGAACCCAGGGGTAAGGACAAAAGCCGTCAGAGAGACATGGTCTCTGAAGAGAGCCTCAGACACTGTCAGAAACAAAACCCTCTTAGTGACTAAGAATACAGAAAGCCATTTACCTGTGAAAGGTTTCAGAAGAAGGCAAGGAAAGAAGCCTGGCTGTGCAAGGAGCAAGCATCACAAGAGGTTTCCCCACTGAAACAGGGAAAAGTCCCGGGGAAGGAAGGAAGTGCTAAGGGAACTGAAGGAAAAGGTTAATTTTTGTACTTTCTCTCCTCAACAGAGCTTAGCGGTGTGGAATTTAAAAGGTGGGGCAAGAGTGTCTCTTGGTCTCCTGAATGACCTGGCAGATCTAAACAAGTGGAACCAAGCACGACCTTTGTGATTACACAGCTCCATCTCAAAACAAGCAGTTACCTGAAAAGGTAACTTCTTTGTGGTTTCCTCTATCCCAGATTAAGGTTCTGGATAAATCTTCAAGAACCTGAGCACGTGAAACTCCTGTGCAGAGCACAGAGCACTGCCTCACAGAGGGATGTGAACATTCACGCTGGCAAGCTCCCAAGGACTTCTGTCCATACACTGTGTGTAGAAACACACGAGGCTTCAGTTAAATCAGGCAGAAGGAGGTGACTCATCCCTCAACAGCAACTGAGCTTGTTAAGAAAGGTCAGTCTGTAATGAGGAACCAGGACGATAGCAGCTCTGAGCACAAAATATCCAAGAAATTCACTGTTCAGTCACTGCTAACACCACACAGTGCTGCACACAGGCTGAAGAACTCACAAGCCACCTTCCCTCCTTCCCCAGGCCAGGCAGAACTTGGCAAGAAGCACACATGGTTTGGTGATCTCCTCAGAGGTGCCAGCTCCGTAAGGCAAAGGGGGAAGCTGAGTAACAACACAAACAGAAAGAAATGCTCACTGCCATGGCACCAAGCTGTGTGCCTCGCAGGAGAGCTCTGCACAGAGAATGCCACAACCACATGCTCTGAAAACATCCAGACTTGGGTCTTTTTGTTGCTGTTTGGACAGCTTAAGGAAGGTAAGACATCAAGTTCTGCAAGAAGGCATGGTGAGCCTTTCTGTCTAAGGCAGAGGCCACACAGCTCTGCTAGTGCTCCCTGTGCAGGTGGGATTGGGATGAAGCAGCTCCAGAAGACAGCCTCCTTTATCATACTCCCCAGGTCCTCTCAGCCAGAACCTGGAGGCCCAGACATCTCTCCAGGCCCCAACCTGCATCACCTTCTTATATTCCCAGTCCTCAAGGAGGCACCAAGCACATCCCAAGGGGCCACAAGCAAGTCAGAGAAGATAGAAGCAAGGGTTCTGAAACCAAGTGCCCCACATGCCTTCAGGCATCAACTTCTGCCCTTCTGCAACTCTACCCAGCCTTAGAAGAGACCTGTTACCAGAGGTCACTGGAGGTTACTGCTTCCAGCTCCATCCTTTTATTCCCAGAAATAGTCACTGGTGACAACAGGAAGATGATTATTTACTTCTCTGAATATCTAGAAAATCTACAGGACTGGAAGGAGGCAGAGCCTACTCCTTACACAAGCCCCAGGCACAGCAGCCTTCTCCTGCTGCTCAGGCTAAATGGGTTCCAAGCACTGAGCTAGCCCTGCTGTGCAGCTCTCCAAGGCACAAAGAAGCCAAATAATACTTGCCACTCTCTTCAAAGAAGTATCCATTTCTTGACATTGCTGCTGGTGGAGACTCTGAAAAGAGAAGAAGAAAAGGAAACTTAAGAATTAAGAGGCTGAATATCTCCGCCTTGCTGCTCCACTCACTGTAAGCCTGGGTTACAGCAGAAAGCCAGTCCCAAAATACTGCAGGTACCAGATTTTTCCGGAACATGGCAACTTCGATCTTGGAAGAGCAGAGGAGCACCTGCTTGGAGGCATGTTCCAAGTCTGGTACCTAGGCCCAGCCTGGCTGTTTCTAATGCCAGCAGCATTTGACAGTTCAGACTGAGCTGCCCACGTCAGCCTTTCCACACAGGTGTGTCCCCCACTTCACAGGACACTAACAGAGCTCTTCAAACCCTGAGCAAGAGTTGCCCACAAACAGCCCCTCAGAAAGCTGCCATGAGGTGCTTGCCTCTCTGTAATGCTTCTTCCCAGCCAAAAAGCAATCAGAGGGAAGAGTTTGCAGTCTTCCCCCACTTGGTCAGGCTAATCACATGTTACCTACGCAAGCCTGGGATGAACTTGGTCCAACAAGGAAAGAGGTTTTGCCTGCCTTATTGTTCTACAGATTGGGTTTCCTGCTTTCCGTGTGAGGTATGAGACAGTTTCCCAAAGACCCTTTATCTACCCCATAACTTTTGGCTTACAGGTTAAGTGCTTTTATTACTTCCCCCCTGTTTTTACAGCATGCCATGTTTTTCAGCACCATAATTCATCCTGGCCCAGCAGGAGCCTTTGTGCTGCAGAGGGACACAAGTCACACCACGACAGCAGTACCGTCCAGCCCCAACGCTTGCCACAGCCCCTGTGGCTCAGACCTTTCAGTGAGAACAATTAGTTGCACTGGCTCCTGCAGGGACACCCTGATGACCATTAAAAAAAAACAACCACATAAACCTGAGGGCAGTGTCTGGTCCAAGAGAGAAAGATAATGTTCCAAGTTCATCCCAGAACAATGGGTCAGAAGAACCAAGACACTATGGCCAAGGGGCACCCATTACCAGAGCCAATTGTTTGCCTGCACTCAGGAGGGAAGGAGAAGATCCATGCAGGCTGATTAAAAGGCTCCTTTGGTCGCTGCCATTCTAAAGAGGCTTATTGTGCCACGAATGCACTTGGCCGTTTCAGGGAAACAACATATGATGGATTACCCATGGACTCCACCAGGATGAGACATCAAACACACTGCTGAATTATCAAATACTGCAAGGGGCTCTCCAGGTAGGCAGCTGGATTCCCATCCCCAGAGGTGTTCCAAAGAGGCAGAGATGGTGCTGAGGAACAAGGGTTAGCACCAGATTTGGTACAGGTAAAGAATGGTAGGACTCAACTTTAAAGGTCTTTTCCAGTCAAAACAATTCTGTAATTCTATCAACTCATTTCTGTTATGGCTTCTGGGGGAGGCTGAAGCAATGTGTTCATCCTGTCCTGGACAGACTGAGACAAGGTTTGCTTTGTCTTTCACTGAGCACACCTACCTGGGCCCTTCCACCCCAAAGCCTTCTGTCACTCTATGGGTTGACAGCATCAGCAAGCAGGAGTTCAGAGTTGGTTGTGTCTCTTCATTAGAAACACCTTCTAGCTGCAGCATTGCCTGAGTGACAGGAGACTCTGGTTTGGTTGCCGCTCGGGCAAGGCATGAAAAGGGCAAGGCTGGGGTATTGCAGCAGGCAGTGCCATTTCATTAGGTGGCACTCATTCCTCTGAGTCACTAATGAGCACCAGTCCCCTAGGCAACATGCTCAGGCAATTATGTTGGAGGTGCTGTTTTTTCAGATGAGTCATGAACCAGAGGTCTTAACCTTGTAATTAAAGATGCAATGGCACGTTTGGGGGAAAGAAAGCACCAGGCCTTCACCCCACTATGTCCTGGCTGAGGTCCAGCCCTGTTCATTTGTCTGCTGCCCACGTAATGCTGGCCCATGGCACCAACGGCACTCAGACTTCAAAACAGTCTTGCTGGAGCCTTTGGAGAAGTTGTTCGAAGCCCCTGGGAAGGGTCTAGGCACAGGAGTGCCAGGAATAGTGTGCAGCATGCCCAGGAGGCACAAGGGGATGGAGCGTTCACACGAGGCCTCACCAGGGCTATGGGACTGGTTCAGGGTCAGTGCCTTCACAGAAGTGGAGTAGGAAGGGTAAATTGGGGTCACACCACCTGCACCTCTGAGCAGCTGGAGAAAGCAGCACCCACCCCACCTCTTCACTGAGCAGAACAAAGGAGACAGATTCAGCAGAGTGCAGTTGGTATCTTCCCTCCCTACGCATGAGATCTCTTCTGCTTGTGTTTCCTCTGTCAATTTATCAGCACAGCTTAGGTTGAGGAGATGCCAAGTAAGGGCAAGGCCAGCCAGGCTGTGCTGCAAATGTATCAGCAGGCTCCATATGCCTCTCCCTCCACAGGGCTTTTAACATTCAAGGTCTCAGCTCCTTCATCAAGTTTTGCTGGAGATGGGAACAATGGGTATGAGCTGTGCGGGACTGACAGCGAGGCAGAGCCCTCTTCTCCCTGTCGGCTGGGTACCACAGCCCGACACACAGCCCCAGCCTGCACTGCCTCTCCTCATCTCACCTCCACTCTTGAAATCAGAAGACCTCAACCAAGGAACAGTTACAGACCACAGCAGTAATCAATGGAAGTATTTCGCTTAGGGGAGCCTGGGCAGGAATTCAAGTCTCAGTACATTAGAAACCAGTGTTACGATGCTCCAGGCTGTGCCTGAAGTTGCATAAAGAATAAATCAGCCCCTGCAGAGGAAGTCTGGGGAGGACTTTCCCCTCTCCACACCACTTCCCTTGGATCCAAACTCACATCTTCAGTTCCTTTCCCCCAGGCTTTCTTTCAGATACTCCAGCAATTCACACAAAAGTCCAAGCAAAGCCACTTCAGCATGACATAAGGTCAGGTCTGTACACACAAAGCTGAACAGTATCTCCCCAAGGAGCTAAGGTGCTAGAGGCACAAGAGTATGACCTGGCATGTTGAGCATCTCTCACCAAGAGGTCCACACCACCACTCTCCAGACTCAGCCTTCTCACCCAACATCTAGAGGGACTACCAGATTCTCCCCTTGCTCTGCCTCTGCAAAGGCAGCACGAGATGCCACCTGCCCTTACCTGCCAAAAAGCACACAGGGTAGCTCATTTGACAACTAGAGTAGCGCTCTTCATTTTTCAGAGTTAATTTTCTCCAGTTGTCACCCCACCTTTAGTCCCTACGGGGGTGTCTGTGAGATGAGGCTCGACTGGGCTGGCTAAGTGGCTTTTCCAAAGAAAAGCTGCTGACTGGTTTCCTGCCCCTCTCTGAGGGCTGAATTCAAAGGTGAGAGTGAGCTGCAGCTCTGCAGTGCTGCAGAAGTCTGTTTCTCCAGACTCAGCAGCAGATCATTGCCTTAAGACTTGAAGCTCCAAGAGCCACCAAGGGGAGGTACCTGAAGCTTACTTTTTAAACTGCTAGGACAGTCAAGTTTGTTTAGTCTGAGGTGCTTGGTATGATGACTAAGAGGAATCACTGAGGAGCAGTGGGAAGCAGCAGACAAGAGGCAGGAAGTTTCCTGATTTCTTACATTCTTTCCATTTTTGCACCCCCATTTACCAAGGCCAGCAGCCCCAGCCCTGCCACGCCATCCTCCAGCACTGAATGCCTGTGGGGAATGGGTCTCGCATCTCATAACCTGGCTTAACTCTCTTGTTTCAAAGTTAGTAAAAAGTTCACTTGAGCCTGGCAATATTAGTGGATTACAAATGAAAACACATTCCCTGGATAGTTGGGTAACTCAATTACAGTTCTGCTGCTGGCATCTCCAAACAAACAGCCCTCTGCAGCACGAGCCTCAGGCCGAAGCAAACCAGCTCCTGAGCAAGCTTTCCACACATGGGACTATGGACCTTAGCTTTTACAACTTTCCTCCCATAAGTCTCTCCAAGTTCTAGTGTCTTGATATTTAATTCAGTTTACTTTGAGACAGTGATTTTGAAAGAGTAACTGGACAAGTACTTTTCCCTTACAAGTCCTTTAATATTGGCTGCTCTTGGGTTGTCCCTGAGCACAGGCAGCCTGTACACATGGAGTACTTAGTTACTCCACAAGTATCTCTCAGAAAACACAAGGTACCTACATCAACTTTTACTCAGTGTGCTCCCACACCCCCATTTCCACTTCTTCAGTATGGTTTTGCTGAAGCTCTGAGAACATTTCTGAGGTTCATCAGCACATGGAACATCTTGTCATAAAGCCAATAGGGCAAAACACTTGAGCCTTTGAAGCAAGAGGTTCAGCTGGAAAAGCATTTAGACTTCCCCTTTCCTCCCAGGAGAAATGGCCAACTGTCAGTGTGACAGACTGACCTACAGTTGTCTGGGTAAAAAGAAAGATCAAAAAAACCCTACAGTCCAGAAGACATGCAGGGCTTGAGGTCTGAAGCAAGGTTTTGGCTGCTTCAAGATGGCTTCCAGGACTCTGTTGTCAAAGCTAGGAGTGCCCATGGCTACCATTACACAGCTGGACACCAGCTCTGCAGGGTAGGGAATGTCGCAGTTAGTTGCGTATCTCGAACAGACCCAGGGCAAGTCCAGCTTGGATGAATATTGTCTCATCCAAGGCTTAGATCTGAGGTAGAGTGACAAAGCTGTACCTATCCAAGGCTCCACAGGAGCTGCTGGTCAATACTAACCTCTGAGCTCACCTCTTTGTCTTTATTCTCTCCACCCCACAACAAATTAATAACACAGGACAAAGGCGACCAAGGAGCTGCGGTCAGGTTTGTGCAGTGCCAAGGGAAAGCCACAGTTTATGTGCTTCACATTCCCAGTAACCCACCCGTGCTGCTCCCCTCCTCCACTGCCAGTCAGCAGAAAACCAGAGGGACTCAAGAGAAAAAGCAAACACCCAGGAAATAATGCCCCAAGGGAAACATGCAAGATAAAAGTTGCTTTTTTTCTTTTAATTCTGTGGAACACTGACCAAAAGAAGCCTGTAAGTGAGAGCTGGAGAATCTCTATACACAGCAAGAGCTCAACAGCAGAAGGGTGAGGAAGCTTCAACCTCCTTTCACAAAGCAACTGCGCCGCTGCAGAAGAGAGATTGACAGGCAGTAAATCTGACTACACTGACAAGCTGATCAGGGCCAAACACATCAGCACTGCAGGATTCTCTCACTCAGGCTCTTCACATGAGATGTGTCAGTTCTCAGGGAAGAACCAAGCAGAGAGGTCTCCTGGTGGAGACACTGGCTGCAAGCACTTAGGAAGCTCCCCAAGCCAGCGAGGGCAGACCCACAGCAGCATGCAGACAGCTCCTTTGCCTTCAGTTACCACTGCTCATTTCTACCTGCACCTGCAGCAGCTGATCCCTGCCCCCAGCCCTCCACACTTTAACTGGAAAATGCTGGCAAAAGCACAGGCCAACACAAGAAGCATGTCCCTGTGCCACTGTTCTGGGCAATAACAACTGGCATCCAGAACAGGAGTCTGAGATTGTACTTGTTTTCCTCTGCGTCTACAGAGATGTGGGAAAAGAGAAGAGGGGCAAAAAAACCCAAGCTACAGGAGTTAGGGTTTCAAAACAGATCACTAATTCAAGGAAGTGTAAGATGAGTAGGCACACTCATTAGTGCTTGGGCAGGAAAATGCCAAGTACATGCAGTGTGCAAGCATTGTGATGCCCCTGGCAAGCCAAGCATAGACCTTTCCCCAGAAAGCACCACTTTGTGTAAACAAAGGCAAAGGAAAACATAAAATCCTCAAGAGGGGTAAAACCAGCTTTTTTAAGTCATTAAATGGGAAATATCAGCATTGCCAGGTTCCAGGAACCTGTTGGTCTAGCGGAAGGTGTCCCTACCCACAGCAGGGGGATTCAAACAAGATGACTTTTAAGGTCCCCTCCAATCCAAGCTGTTGTACGATTCCATGGTTTATGTTGAAGGAATAAGAACCAAGATCAACTAAAGGAGACTCTCCTTCACTGCAGCTGTGCAGCCTCTCTCCCCCTGCAAGCACCACAAATGCTTTCTCAGTGCAGACACACATCCATCCATATCTCATCCCCAGCAGAGGCTGAGGGGGATAAATCTTTCTTCCACAAGGCACAGCAGAGCTCCATCCCTCCTCAGCTTACTCTTTATTCATCTCAGTGGCATAGCTGCAGGGAAGGACCAAGCGCAGCCCCACAACAAGCTACCCAGCTCCACAAAGGACCAGCTGCATTCCCGCTCTCCCCAGTTACATCCACATGCCCATCACACGTCTGATTGCTGCTTTCTGCAGCACTACGTGAAGAGTACAGTTAGCAACATCCTTGTCATCGCAGTGAGAGCTTTAGGGCATGCTCCAGCCCATCAAGGGAAGGGCAGATCTACATTCCCCTTCTGCACTGTGGCCCCTTGCTTCTCAGCTTCTCTTCCTCCTCATGAAGCACACCCAGAGTTTTAACACAGGCAGCAGTACCATCTACCAGTAGGCACCAGCAACACTTGGCAAGGAAGCAGGAGTTTTGCTGGGGACCTTTACCCAACTGGGTTTATTAAACATTGCCCATGTGTAAACACCTGCACAAAACCAACTCTGGAGGTCTTGAAAAGTCTAGAAGACAGCCATGACCCACCAAGACTGAAATGTGCTCTGACCTCCTTCACCTTAGTGAAGGAAGATGCTCTCGCACCACCCAGCCCAAGGGCACACTGCTGCTTCCCCCCAGCAGCCTCACACCTCCAGAGGCACAAGCGTGGTCCTCATGTAGACACAGCCAGGCTCTCCAGCAGTCCCTATAGGACAGGACTCTCCTGTTAGCCAAGAGCACTTTAAAGAGTGATGTTTCATGTACTCTTCCTGCCACAGAACTGCTCAGAGGGACAGAGCAGACAAGCAACATTACCAATAGTAGTGTCCCTGAAGGATTTTCACCACCTTTTTGTTTCCCACAAGGGCTTAGTTTCACCAAAATTCCTATTTTGAGGACTGAGAGGTCTGGATTACCAAGACTAAACGTCTCTAACACCCCTAGAAAATGTCCCATTTCTATGAATTTTCTGGAGGACATGACACCAGCCCTCTGACACTGCCTATCTGCTCTAGTCACTGGGATATGGATCTTTCTAAACAGCATCCTCCATCAGTGTCACTACCCTGGCATGCCAGTCCTGATTCAGGTAGAACAAGCAACTCTATGGTACCAACGTATCAAATTAGGGACAGTATGCAAGGAGTTGAATATTCTTCTGACAAAGGGAAATGGTGGAGGAGGTCTTAAATCATGCCACAATCACTCTGGTAAATGAAACCCCAGAAGTAAGTGTTTGGAGTTGCTGGCTGTGAAAGTAGAGAGCATCATATTGAAAGGATAAAAAGCAGGAAGCATTCTCCTGCCTGCTCACTCCCAGGCAAACACACACCCACACACAGCTCAGGGATCAGACATGTCTGCTTCCAAAGTCTCCTCCTCACTGCACTGAACAACTCCCTTCTCTACCCTCTCCACAGCTTCCTCCACACCATAAAACCACCCAATAAAAGATCACTGGATGCAGTGGTGCCAGCTACCACAAACGTCCCCCCCACCCCGGGAAGAACACCCCAAGCACACTGCAGATTGGCAACAGCTGCACCTCTCAGCAGCACCAGGCTGTCCAGGTTGACTCATCACAATTTAGCCCACCCAAGCAATTAACATCCAAGGCTGCCTCCCAGAGGCGAGCTGCAAGAGGAAGCCACCCTGGGAGCCCAGCTCTGTGTGGCTGCTTTGCTAACAGGATGTCTTCTCCTCTTACAGGTGTCTTGGCCAGCACTCTGTAGGTGAGCAGGACAAGCTGAGAAGCAGGAAAGGGATGACACTTTGGGATTTGGCTGGAGGATCTGGGCCATTTGCCCTTTTCTTTTGTCTCTCCCCAGGTTGAAAGGAGAAGTTTCATTTTGTTGGGCCCTCTAAAAATGTCATTTAAGACTTGCAAGGATTTCTTGTGTAAGTGCAGCATGGAGAGGAGCAACAGCAAATACCTCCAGAGATCCCACAAGCTGACAAAGAGCCAAGAACAGACCAGTTGAGGCTTTTCAGTAGACTTCTCCTGAAACACTTCAATAATTTAGAAAGCATTAACTCTTACTGACAGCTTTTCAGAGAGCTCTTTCACTTGCAGGAACCCATCAAAAACCTCATCACTCCTAATCAAAAGAAGATACTGCAATGGCACCAAATCTTGGTCAGAGTTGAATGTGGATTTAAAGATGTGCCTGAGATTCTTCTGAAAGCTCAAATGCCTGCCTTGTACAGGAGGTCTTCCAGAGGCCACCACCTGCCACTTATCTGCAGTGGTGCTGTGTAAAACATGCCAGAATGTTTGGGAGACAGCTTATCAACATTTCACCTGGGGCTGTTCTCAGGAAGGGAGCTGCTCCCTGTGGTGGTTCAACTGGGTTAAGTACTGTAAAAAAATTAAACAGCAGCAAAAGCTGTAACAGCAGCTACAAGGTCTCTTCCAGCAGCTACAAGATCTCTTCTTGGGGATTAAGGTGGAAAGAATGCTCCAAGCACCACCAGTTTCACATTCTAGCATCCCCTGCAGGGTACCAGGATGATGTTTTGGAGCCAAGTGCATTTTTAAGAAGTTTTTATCCCCCACTTTATTGCCACCAACATCAAAACCAGCTGCGGCACCAGTGGCTGGACCAAGCTTATGCAAAGTTACTCCTGCACCCCTTCCCGCCCCCCACCCCAAAAGGCATCTGGGTGGAACAGGAGATCAGCTTTACTTCACACAAAGCTAGAACCATAGAAGAGCATCACCTGCTCCAACCTTTCTTATGACAAGCACAGTCCAGATGGAGATGGCCCAGCACCCTTGTCCAGCTGTACCTCTGCAGTGTCCCCTAGAGAGGACTCCATCACTTTCCCAGGGAGGTTATTCCAATAGCTGATTTTCATTCTTTGTGAAAAGTAAGTTAGGTCAAAAGCAAGATCACAGAATCATTTTAGTTGGGAGAAACCTTTAAGATCACCATAGCCCAATTATTGACCCAGTACTGCCAGGTCACCACTAAACCACACCCCACAGCACCCTGTCCACAGGGCTTTTAAGTCCCTCCAGGGAGCAATTTCACCAATTCCCTAGGCAGATCTATACTGGAAGCACAGGAAGACACAAGCAGAGCAGTGAATCCAGCCACCTGGCCACCAAAGATGCTTCCAGTTGTGGTCCCAAGCAAGACAGAAAACAACCCTCCCACTATCAAAAGTGAAAAGAATCCAAGGGACACCTAAATGGCAGCCCAGTTACCCTCCACATCCTCAACCATTCCCTAAAAACCACCATTTCAAATCACAACAGGCTTGGCAGGGTAACAGAAATCACCCCACCCAATTTCTATGTCTAGGAGCCACAAAACAGCAGCAGCAATCCCACCAGGGGCAAGGGGAGACCCAGCAGCACCAGATCTGATTTTGCCCAAAATCAAAATGCCCTGCTCTGGTGATGAAGTAACTGCAGACTGACAGTAAGAGTGCTATTGGTTAGGACATTGTTTAGGGTTCATCTGCATGGCTTCCATGGCTACAGCACTAGGGATGATGTTTGCTAGCATTTCAGACAGCTTACATCCATGCATTCTGTTTTCATTCAGCACTGCACTTTCCCCGTGTGAAACAGCCTGTCTGTGAGGCTTTACATACTGACGTTAGGATGTTTTAGCATTAATTAGAAGGCAAAACCAGAACAGGCAAGATCTCTTGTGCTCATCTCCCCATGCATATTCTGAAAACTACATTCAAACCCTGCAAGAGAGCACTCCAGTTAATGCAAATTGAATTCAAAAGGTACTCTCCATCCTTAAACACAACGGCACAGAGACATCCGGCATAGGCAACAGATATCATCACTAAGCAGCAAAGCCCATCGAAAACACATCGAGTGCTGCCTTCCTTCGGTGAACTCAATAATGAAAGAGCTGGCAGAGCTGGTTTCTAGATTTCCTGTCCAAATGCATCGCCCAGCGACAGTAGTGCCTCAGTTTGGGAGTCGTTTTTTTCAAGACCACAACTTACCTGCACTACTACTTCGACAGAGATGCTGTTCCAACAGCCTCCGCTGCCCTCCTGGCTGCTCCCCCGAGCCACCACACTTGTTCCCAAACAGCACTCGCTCAGGTGGCCGAGCTGGCAATGGCTCGTGCTGTTTCGATGGCTTCAATATTAATCCATCCACAGCATCTTTTTCCCTCACTTCCAATTGGCGAGCGGCGGATGGGTGGAGTGAAAGCCTGACCCATTAGCTCCCAGATGGGCACCTCCAGCCCAGCTCTCCCGGGCAGCGGTGCCAGCCTGCCCCGCTAACTTCATACCTGTGAGGCGGTGCTCCGCATGCCAATGCAGCCCTGGCCACCGTGGGCCCTTGGCTAGGCTCCTCCGGCCACTCAGACCCCAAAGCCTCCCAGAGCTATTTGATCGCAAGGAAGAAAAACAGAATCGTTGAAGTGACGCTGCGAAAGCCGCCAGCTCCGGAGACAGAAAGCCCCCGTGCCTCCTTAAATCCGCAGCAGCCAGGCTCAGCTCAAGTGAGAAGATACTGTACTGCACCTTAGAGGTACAGCGAACGCAAGACGATGTGAAGATGCAGGAAGGAGAGGGGGGCGGGGGGGAGAAAGACAAACCTGCTGCCGAGAGGTAGGTAAACCACACTGCTTAAAGATATAGCTGCTGTAACTCAGCAGGGCTGGGCTTAGATGTTCGTACCACGCTACCCAGCAGGGGCAGCAGCAGCGCAAGGGTTAATGCATTTGGTGAGGAGCCCGCAGAAGGGACTGAGAAACGGGGCAAGAAGTCTGTGCTGACAGCAAGCTGCAGAAAATAGACTCAAAGAGACCTCACCTCATCCGAAGAGCCTTACATCCAGCTTGCCTCCCAGCGCTCGACCGTGTAGTGCCTAAAAAAACTTTGGAGGGAAGATGCCACATCCTCCTCCCTCCAGGCTATTTTACTGCTTTACTTTCCTGACAACTCAAGATTTTCATAACAATGAGCCAAGACTCCCCCAGCTGGGTATTTAAAGCCCAGAGGGATGGTCTACGCGGGCTAAAACAAAAAAGGGAAAAAACACCCCACAGCTCCCCAGACCAACATCGATTCAGCCTTAGAAAAGGTAGAACTCTAAAAAAAAACCAAGACAAGCGTGAGATAAAGAGTGAGTTATCCAAAGGCTGGTCAGGCTGACTCCCTCCCCTGCAGCAATGACAACGACCGTGACTTCAGTGCAGCAGCCCCAGAAGGCAGCGAGCGCTTCCCAGCACAAAGCCAGGCGAGGCAGGGCACAGCCCGGGGAGAGGCTCCGCTCCGGGCGAGGGGCTCCGCTCCGAGCCGCACACCGCCCTCCTCAGCCCCTGCCACAGGCTGGTTTCCGCTGCACAGAACCACAGGCAATGCATGTTTTGAAACACCTCCTACGCCTTTTCTCTGCCCAGACTGCTCACCCAGGCTCCTCCATTAGGTATTTCTTTGCATGCCACCTGACGAGCTCCTGCCGGTCGCGGCCAGGCAGTCCATCAGGTGTAAAGCGAGCGCACCGCGCTTTAGAGTTCACCAAGGGCGGGGAAGACCCTTGGAGAGATCTCCAAACTCACTGCTTGCTCCAGGCAGGACTACCTTAATCAGGCTGCTCAGGATCTCATCAAGCTCGATACGTTCGCCTCAAAAAAGTTTTACAAGCAGGCAAGACTCCCACCCTCCAGACCAGCACACAGAGCTCACCTCCCACACTCGCAGGATTCCCCCTACGGATTTCTTTGTTGTAAAGTAAGGTGTGAAATTTTAACCAAGCTGCGACTCGAGATAAATCTGCAGTAGGGAATCTCAATATCCTCCCCAAACACCTACACTGGATACCTTCACTAACGTTTAAAGGATAGAGCTGCCAGCATCCCAGCCTAAAGGTGAAGCGAGCCTGCCTAGCCTCCAGCAGGTATTTCAGGTTCCAAACACTGCTGGATTCCTTTCAGCAAGTGAAGAAGTTTATGAAACAAAAGACTAGCTAAGATCAGTTTCTACTTTTATTGTTTTCCATACTGAGGTTCTTTATCAGCTCACTCTGACCAGCCTCTGCCTGGGTGCAAGGATGCAGCAAGGACCAGAGCTGCTCCTCAGCAGAGATGGCAGCAGTCAAACAAGCACCACCACAACAGGTCAGAGAAGAATGCATCAACACAACCACACTAACATGTCCAACAAGTCCTACCTTTGCTGCCTCCCTTCTCACCCACCATCACCAAAGCTCCTTCAAACCTCACTGTGCTTCTCCCCTATCCCATCCCACCCTTCTCTGGTCCCCAACCCCTTCCACCCCTGCCTGATCACGCACCATCCACTGGCCTGGTCCACCTCTGCGTCACCAAACGTTGTGGCCATGGGGCCAAATCCTGGGAAGAGCCAGCACTTGCCCCAAACTGGCCATAGGGCGAGCGGAGGAAGGTGAGTCGGGGGTAGCAAAAAGAAGCTGGCTCCATGAGGACAGAGAAGAGAGGAGAGCCAGGTACGAAGCAAACCGCGTTTCCCTTCACCTCCTTCAGTGGGTACTGTTGGGACATGCAGTCTCAGAGCCTCCTTCCCTGTGAGGTTCCTTTCTGGAAAGGAGTTAGTGGTGAAAAAACGCACCACAAAAACAACCAACTGAAAAAACCCAAACCATAACAAAAAAGCTGCTGGAGCAACCCAGCTGCTGCTGTCACAGCCCAGCAGAGCACACACTGGCAGGGCTGCGTCTCCAGCCTGTATTTAAACGCCCCTCTCAGAAAGCAGAGATGCAGCACAGGAAGAGACAAATTCCAGCTCTGTGTCGGGCTGATAAGCCAGGTTTATAATATTCAAGAAGTATTGGCATTACTACAATTCCTTCCCCCCACCGTAAAAAAAAAAAAAAAAAAAAAAGCACCCAATCCCTACAAAAATCAGCCTGTTCCGGTGGGAACAGCCAGCACGGTGAGTAACACAAACACGCGCCTGTGAAACCCTGGGGATGCAATTAGACTCGCAGCAAGGGGAAGAGATTTTTGACTGCTGGAGAAGGTGGCGGCAGCAGGCAAGAGCAAAAGCAAAATAAGCCCGATGCCCAGCGCCCTGCTCCACAGGCTGCGAGCCCCAGTGGTAGCTCTCACCATTGCAGGGTGCCAGCACCTGTCCCAGTGCCACCTCATCCTTAGCCCCCAGATTGTCTTATCCTACTCCTTTTCCACTCAGCTGCCCTCATGAGTGGGTAGCCCCCAGCAATAGAACCATAAAACTGTTGAGGTTAGAAGAGCCCTTTGAGATCATTGAGCCCAAACACTTGCTAGAGCTCCCAACCACTACTGTTAACCCACTACAACTAAACCACGTCCCTAAGCAGCAGTTCATCACCTTCAGCATTCAAAAGCCACCCACAGCATCTCAAGACAAAGGTTAAGCAGCCCCAAGCACCAAATCACTGAGATACTCTCTCCACCAGCTTCAAATCTCAGGTTTCTTCCTTGCTGTCAGAGCCCACATTATCATTAGGCTCCATCCATCCCACCATGGTATGGCTGCAGAAACGTGCCTGGGTAGCCACAGCCCCACAAGCCTTTCTACTGCCATTTGCATCATATCCTTCAAACCTAGAGAAAAATCTGTGAGGAAAAGAAAGGCCCTGCCCAACACAAGCACAGAGCCAGTGTTACCCAGTGAGTGGCTCAGATCAGGGTTTCATGCTTTTCTCCCCAACTTCTTGCACTTCTCAGAGTACTTATGAGGAATGAAATTGGACTCTGTTCCCTCCATGTCCCACCGCTCCAGAGATGGCAGATCCTTCCTCAATAACAGAGTTAGACTGAAGCCCTTCATACAGGTTCTTTTTTTAATTGCAAGTCAGAGCCAGGAATGAATTTAGAAAGGGGGAAATAGAAAAACCCATGGAGTTGTAGGTGACAGCTCAAGTGCTTTGATATCAAAGCCAGCACTGACAGATGCAGAAGCCTGCAGTGCTCTGCTTTGGGCCTGCATGTCACCATGCTCTGCACAAAGGCTTTATCAAGAGCTTATCCTACATCAAATTTAGAAACTTATATTACACTGAAAAGCAAACAAACCAACCAACCAACCCACCCCAAAACAGGGCCAAACAAAAAGCCACAGCAAACACAGGAGAATTTTTTTCGGTTTCACCAGGGCCCAGAACAAACTGATGACAGGATGTCAGGGGTTGAAAGGGACCCAAAGGACAACTGAGTCCAACCCCCTGCCAGAGCAGGACCAGACAATCCAGCTAAGGGCACACAGCAACACAACCAGGCTGGCCTTGAAAGGTTCCACAGGAGGAGACTCCACAACCTCTCTGGGCAGCCAGAGTTCTGGGACCGCTCCAGTCAAGAAGTTCTCCTTGTGTTGAGCTGGAACCTCCTGTGCTGCAGCTTCCATCCATTGCTGTTTGTCCTGTACCAGCCAGCAGTGAGCAGAGCCTGTCCCCCCGCCTCCTGACCCCCAGCCCTCAGATAGTTATAGACATTTATCAAATCCCCTCTAAGTCTTCTCTTCTCCAGACTAAACAGCCCCAGGTCCCTCAGCCTCTCCTCACCAGGCAGTGCTCCATCCTGGGAGCCCTGCTTTGCAAACTTCACAATCTCAGAACACTGCTCAGACCCAAATTCAGAAGAACTTTAAGAAATTAGTTCAGTAGTCTCAGTTTTTAACCTTACTGCATTGCATCCTTCACAGTGGAATCCTCATCCTCTTCAGCAGCAACATCACCATGCCATGCCTCAGCTGCTGTTAGCAGCAAAGGTAGCTTGGATTTGACATACGCTGGATAGCTGCTGGTGTTTTGGGTGGTGATTTGCATATTCATAGGGCAGATGCCAGTTTCATGATGATTAAAGTGTCCCAGAGAATTGTTTACTCCCAGAGAAATTCTACATAAGGAAATGGGTTACTTCCAGAAGTGATTTTACATTAGGAAGAGGTAACTCAAGTGACACCCAAGACACAGCAATGGAAAGTTTTAGGATAGCAGTTGCTGTGGTTTCCAGAGACACCTAACTCACAGTACAATATTGGAAGGAATTATCCATTGCAACACACTCAAATCCAACAGGCGACACGCAGGTGATGTAGTTTATCACCTGTCTTCAGGGTTAAAGTGCTTGTGTGAAGCATCATCACAGTTCTGTAGGGACAAGAGTTGTGGTTTTAGACTTACACAGGCAAACAAACAGCATGAAGCTAAGTGTGCTGGTTTAAGGGTAATTGGAATATTTTAATAGAGAAAATTATATTATAGGCTGTGAAATGAAAACAATGGTGATGTCTACTTCACTCATAGGCTTGCTGACACAGATAAAACTAAGAACATAAACATTAGATAAGACAGTCGGGCTGGTCACGGGCTCTGGGATACAGTGTCTGGGGCTATCCTGCAACTTCTGGCTTCTCCTCTCCGACAAATTAATTTCACTAATCACTTTTCTTCTAACTCCTCCTCTGGCCGATCCTCAAAACCTTGGGGTAAGGTATAGGGGTGGGGAGAAGGTGGAAGGGTGGTTGGGAGCCCCTCCTGGGGTCTCTGATTTCTGGGAGGGGTGTTGTGTTTCTGTATTACCTTTACCTTGTATATTTCTGTAAATATTCCTGTATATAGTGTATATATCTGCTTGTACATTGTGCTGAGCTGTAAATATAGCTTCATCTAAACTTCCAGCCGACTGAGTTTTAGCCTGGGTCATTTTACAAAGTGTGGGGGGGGGCGGGGAACTCCCCAAACCCACATCACTAAGTCATGAAACTAAAATCCAACTTTGCTGCCAACCTCGAGCTCCTTTCTGCAAGAAGTGGCAAGCTTTTCACTGACAGTTGGACATGAGCCAGCCCTGTGCACCCACAGCCCAGAACCAGCCATGTCCTGGGCTGATCCCTAGCAGTGTGGGCAGGAGGGGCAGGGAGAAGATTCTGCCCCTTTGCTCTGTCCCTGTGACAACTCTTGAATCCTCAGCATGGCACAGAGAGAGACCTGTCAGAGCACAGCCAAAGGAGGCCACAGCAGCAGTGGTGGGGCTGAAACCATTCCAGGTCAGGTTGTTTGGGGCTCTGAGCAACCTGCTCTGATTGCAGATGTCCCTGCTGACTGCAGGGGGTTTGGACTGGATTAACTTCAAAAATCCCTTCCAACCCAAACCATAAACCATTTAACGATTCTACAAACACAGAAAGCTTTCATTTCAGATTCTTTTCTTTTCAGACCAAGAGATCTTAGTTTATACACTGACTCAACACAACAGTAAAGCTTGCTTTAACAACTGCTTATAGCCTTAAATGCTTTACTAGAGCATTACTCAAGTCAAAGCACTCCAGGTTCACACACAGCTCTCTTACACTACCGTGGGAGTCACGCCAGTGCTCTGTTTAGTAGCCCAATTTGTGTTTCTAGCTGCATTCATTTAACAAGCTGAAGCACTCCAACTGCCAAGGAACAACAGGAGAGCCACAAGGAGTTCCCTTTGTGGTGCATCCTCCTCACAGAGCAGTGACTGTGTAAAAGCCACAGACACATCAGAGCTGGAGGGCTCTGGCTGCGCAGGATTAGCCAACTGCCTCCATCAGCGCGAGCGGCGACGCGCGGCTCAGCAGTGGCTGAGGCCGCAGTGCAGACAGGGCTGAAGTGTTGCATCACTGCTTCCTTCTGGCCTCCAAAAAACCAACCACCAAAACAACTCCAGCAGCAACTCAGGTGAGAACAACTGACCCTGGGGTCAAGCAGTTTATCCTATGTTCCAGTTACAGCATTTGAAGGGTAGTAACTCTGCAAAGGAGGGACAAGGCTGAAGTCACCCTTCAAGAAAACCCATAGGAGAAGTCCTGCAAGCACTGCACACTGCAACCACTAAGGAAAAAAGTTCTGCGTTCCCAGCAGGCTGGGGACATGCACACTGCTGCTGCACAGACAGCCTGCACCATCGGGGCTCGAGAGCCCTGGACAGGAAAAAAAGCAAGAAAGCTTTGAGAAAGAACATTGGTGTGACCAGCAGGGGCAGGGAGGGGATTCTCCCCCTCTGCCCCAACTCCCCTGCAGTGCTGGGGCCAGCTCCGGAGTCCTGTGCTGTGAGGCCAGGCTGAGAGAGTTCAGTCTGGAGAAGGGAAGGCTCTAGGGAGACCTTCTGGTGGCTTTTCAATCCTCGAAGGAGTTGATCCGAAAAAAAGGGGACAGACTTTTTACCAGGGCCTGTCATGACAGGACAAGGCGGAATGGTTTAAAACTGAGAGATTTAGACCAGAGATGAAAGAAAAAATGTTTCATATTGAGAGCGCTGAGATCCTGTCCCACGTTGCACAGAGAGCTGGGAGATGTCCCGTCCCTGGAACCACCCCAGGTCAGGTTGTTTGGGCCTCTGAACAACCTGCTCTAGTTGCAGATGCCCCTGCTGGGTGCAGGGGCTTGGGCTGGATGAGCTTTAAAGGTCCCTTCTGACCCAAACCATTCTGCAGTTATAAGAGGAAGAATGGGAGTCTTGGACGTGAAAAACAGCAGCACAGAAGAAAGCTCTGAGCAAGAACATCAGGCCTGAGGAAAACGTTTTCCTTGTACTGAGATGGGAGGGAAAAAACCCACAAGGGCACAATCCTCCCTGCAAAGAGATCCTCCAGAAGTTCGAGGAACAGCCTCCGGATGGCTGCTTTGCAGGAGTCAAAGAGGTTGTGCCACCTACAGTTGCTTCAACTCCAGAAAAAACTTTGCCTACAGCGAACCCAAGTCCCTGTCACCGAAGGCAGGGCCAGGCAGCAGCCGAGCTGCCGAAGGAAGTGCTTCCTTTGGGGGGAGGCACTTCAGAGAGCGACTCGAAGTTCAGCAGAAACCACACAGAGCACTTCGGACTGCCTCGGCAGCCACCCTCTCCCTGCCTTCCCAAAAAACGCATGGCGGGAGGCTTTGCCGATGCACACGACTGCCCAAATCCTTTACGTGGGCTCCAGCCATAGTTTCACTTTTCCCCCTCTTTATGGTGGTTTTACCACCACCACCAACAGCATCAAGTCAGGCAACCGCATCGGCGAGCGCGGCCCCGGAGCGGAACGCCGAGCCCCACGCTGTGCTTCCCCGCCCAGAGAGCGATAAACAACTACCGAGAAAGGGGCAACAGAACACCCCCGGGACGAGCCACCTGCTTTCTATCGCTCCTTCATCCCTCGGTCACTCTTTGAGCGCCACGCCTAACGGTTGGACCTGATGATCCTAAATGTCTTCTCCGACCAAAGACCCTGGGACGTGCCCGTGGAGCCCAGAGTTTGGGAGTGGCACCCAGCCCAGATCCAAGCCCCGCTCCCAGAAGACAAAGCCGGGGCCGAAGGGGCGTTCGTGTGTGCGTAGGGGGCACAAGATGCTGCGGCGAGTGCCGCCACTCGTGCCCGGGGGCTGCCCGCCCGGTCTCACCGCAGGGCTGGAGGTGGAACACGCGTCTCGCTGTCATGCCTGCGGGCTCTCCTCATCCCCGCCGCGTCTCCGCGCTGCCGGGCTGCTCTGGGGGCTTGCCACAGGAGCGGGGGTCCGCTTTATCGATTAATTTCCCCGCCAAGACTGAAAAACCCCAGGCGGTTCAACCCGGGCCAGCACCGCGAGCGGCGGCGGAGCGGCGGGGAGGGACCGGGCCAGGCCGCCACCCGCGCCGGGTCCTAGCGCCCGCCCCGAGCGCTGCTCTGCTGAGACCTGCGGAAGAGTTATGAGTCGGTTCCTAACAGCACCCCGCACCGGACTCAGGCTCTGCACTTGGGTTCGGAACAGGTTTAAAAAATAGGTAAGAGTAAATATATATACATATATATAAACACACACACATCCACCATTAAAAGCTATAAAAATACAGAAACAAAAAGGAGTGCTAAATATTAAAAATAAAAGTTTGAATAAAAATATTAAAATGTAAGAATAAAACATAAAAATAAATAAATTTTAAAAATTTTTCACTTTTCCAGGGACCCCAAGAAGCTGATGTTGCTGATAACTTTGGAAACATGAATGAAAGAAAGTGACAAATCTTGCCTCTTCCATAGCACACGGAAGGCTGAGAGAGTTGGGGTTGTTCAAACTGAAGAAGAGATGGCTTCTGAAAGACCTCCTTGTGGCCTTTCAGGACTTGAAGGGGATGATCAGAAAGCTGAGGACAGACTTTTTATCAGGGCCTGTTGTGACAGGACAAGGAGTGATGATTAGAAACTAAAAGAGGGAAATTCAAGCTGGGGAGAGAGAAGTGATGTTTTGATAGAGAAAGACAAGACCCTGGACTGGGTTGTCCAGAGAGGTGGTAGATGCCTCATCCCTGGAAACATTCAAGATTGTCTGGGACTCTGAGCAGCCTGCTGTATTTGCAGATGTCCCTGCTGACCGCAAGTGGCTGGATTAAATGACTTTCAAAAGTCCCTTCCAACCCAAACTACTTTATGATGTACACACCATGGGGTCCCAACATCTAGACTGGTCCTCTCTGCCTTTGGAAGCTTCCTCTCAAGTAACCTGGCAGAGGCACTTTTGAGTCCAAAGCAACTAAGAGGGATCCAAGATAAACCCCTGGCACACACCACAGAGATACACATCGCGTTTCCTTACAAAGCCAAGAAGCAGCAACACAGATTTTTAAAAAGCAGGTGCAGAGTGATGTTCCTCAACCTGCAGCCTTTACTTCAAGTGAAAACCAGGCACACTGAAGTTCTTACACTCTTTGGTGAGTTTTCCCCCAGCTGCTGCTTCCTTTTCTGCTCACAACCTGAGCAAACCTTAGTGGGTTTTTGTATCCCTGCTCAAATCACTCTTTGCAGAAGACGACACCAAGGACACTGACCATGGAACAGTTGGGAAGAGAGGAAAAGAGCTGAACACTCCTGTGCTGAAATAAAAACAAGACAGAGATTAGACTGGCAAGAGGTCCACTGTGTGCACCGCGTCACATTAACAGCTCAGCAGCCACAAAAGCTGAATTTGGACTGGTTTGTTCCTCCATTTCCCAATCTCTCAGTCCTCCAGAAGGCTCTGAGCTGATCCGGTTGTAGTCAGCAGTTGGGGAAAGCTGGAAATTAGGGGTAAAAGAGGTTTAAAGAACTTTTAAAGACATTGTGGCTTTTGATTGCTACAGATCTTGGTCTCAAGACAGCATATCCATAGTGAACCTTTCCCTTCTAGATCAGCAAATGACATCCAGAAAAAACTACCTAGAAGGACATTTGTCAGCAGTTCAGCTAGAGATAAGACCCTCCTGCCAAGTTCTGATGGCTTCAGCAGCTGTGTAGATCCAGCAAATACTGGAGAAAAGAGCATTCATGCTTCTTTAGCACCTAGGTTAATGTCAAGGAATCAACTTGTGTCCAAATGCTAAGTGCCATCTTCTTCAGCTCACAAGAGAAGCTCAGTCCCACCTGAAAAAAAAAACCATCATGAGAAGAAGAGAGAAGACCTAGTTCTGATCCCATTATCTTGGTTTGGAAGATGGATGTCTTTTAAATTACCAGTGTGTGGGTGTGGTGAGGTTCTGCTTATGTTGCAGAAGTTAAGAGTTGGTTTAAAGGTTTAAACTGTACAGATTTAATGCAACATTTAACTCCTTGCAGAAGCTGAACACTTGGTGTCCAGTTACACTAGGCAACTGGGAGCCCAGCCTCCCAACTGGTGCCTTTGTCAGTTCCTCCTGGAAGAAAATAACCAGGAAGAAGAGGACCCGTGGAAATAGATACAAGGTCATGCAGGGACAGTTGATAGGGCTGTTCTTCATACAAGTCTCCCTCATGGGTTTGCAGGATTCCTCCAGGACCTACATCCTCTGGGCACACAGCTAACAGTGGAGAACTGGGCCCCATATTGATTTTCTTTTATACACCAAATTGTATTTCCCTATGATGGTGAAGAATTACTACAGCAGTATGTGTCCCTTGGTAGCAATACTAACCCACAGAGCTTTCTGGAAGGTGTCATCTAATATGATACCAGGCATCAAAGAAGGTACCAGGCACCTTCAGTGTCTCCAGACCCACCCTTTGTGAGCAGTCTCTCCAATGGCCCAGCTAAACACAGTTACCCAGAGGGAGGTGGATCCAAGGAGCAGGAGCTACACTCTACCCTGAGCCCTTCAGATGTGAGGAGCCTTATCTGACTCTTCCCCTCTGTGAGGTAATGATGCACAAAGCCAACCCCCCCTTCTAGGCAGATGTTCATGATCCTCCCTTGGCAAGTTATTGCTTATTGACCGATTGGCATAAAGTAGCTCTTTGTAGGCTGCTCTGTGGCTAGGAACCAGCAGGAAGTGGATTTTTGCTTGCCTTCACAACTGGTTCACACAGGACCTGATTGCCTGGTCCAGCAGGATCAGCCATGTGTTTGAGCAGAAGGCACTTGGGTTTCCTCCAAGCCAGGGACAGATACCAGGTGTATTTCTTTTCTAGCAGGATGCTTTGGCCAAGGCTGATTTTCCTGGTGAGCTGGCACTGGAGACTCTGGGTTCCCCACGGTTGCAAAGCAGCACTAGGTAGACCCAAACAATGCAGTGGAGCCCTCCTCCAACACTCATGCACGAAGTGCTGCTGGGGTTTCCGTGCCTGTAGCACAGCCAAACCCTTAAAAGCAGAGAGTTGCTCACAGGATCAACGAAAAGGATTTAACTGCTACCATGCCTGCAGCCAGGGCTGTTTTATTCTGTTTTAACCATGCCATGAACTCCTTAAATCCCATCTACCTCCTGCATCTCTGACTGCAGCTCCCCGGGCACAGCCTGCTTCGCGCCCCCAGATGCTGCGGCACAGGCTGCTCCGTGCCCCCAGCTGCAGGCCAGCTGCGCTTTCAGGACACTGCAGTAGATGCTGCAGCACAGCAGAGGGAGCACAGAGTCCTGCTGGGAACCTCCCTCCTGGGATGGGGGCTACCACCAGGTAACAGCCCCCTCATCCGAAAGGGTTTTAAGTGTTTGTCTCACCACCAAATGGGAAGGGGAAACCTGCAGTGCTCTCTGGCCTGACTCCTGGAGCCGAATTCTGCAGGTCCCCACCGCCGCACTGAGGATGGCTCTCCAGGACACGCCTCGGGGTTGCCCCACAGAACCCCACGCTGGTCCGAGGCGGCAGTCTTGCTGCTGAGTCGAGGACATTTGGCGTGAGAGGGAGGCCGCAGCAGGAGCCACTGCAGCCGGAGGACAGACACCGGGGCGAGTTTCGCAACTGTCACCTTCCTTTCGGTACCCGTTCCCAACCCACAGCAGAGGCACAAGTAACTGTGGACAGCACAGCATCAGGCCCTCCAGCTGACAAGTCTATCGCTAAACCTTGTCCCACAGCACCACATCTGCATGGCTTTTCAGTCCCTGCAGGGAGGGCTGGTGACGCCTGACGAAAGATTTCAGTTATATTGGATTAAGAGGTACATAAAAGCTCATTCCTTTGTCTTCCTCCTGTAGAGTTATTGTTTCCTGGGGCTTCGTGCAGCTACTTGCATGCTTTTGGCCCTCTCCTCCAGGTGCTTGGAGCTATGGAGGGCCACCAGGTCTGGAGCTCAGACCCAGGGCTGCTGGCAGAGTAAGTTTTTCAGCTGTACATTGCACACAGATGGTGACTTCCCTCCTAGCACTGGTAGGGGCTGGGGAAGGTGAGCAGGTCTCCAGCATGCTCTGCCAGAGCTAAAGGTAGAAACACCCTGGCAAACATCACACCAACATGTAGAGTTTATAAACCCAGAACCATGCAGCCAACATTAGTTACCACCAACTAGAACTAGAACTCCTCCAGCCCTCCTAATGAGCATGAATAAGCCTTTTCCTCTTTGGAGGAATATTCCAAGTGGGTCTTTACTCTAGGAAGTCCTTATTCCTCCTGCTCCTGTAACAAAACCTAGGCATGCTGTGACTGGAGAGCCCTGTAGGAGTGCAGAGCCAGCATGAGGACACCTCAACACAGAGCTGAGTCCTGAGAGGACACTGTTGCTGCCCAAGAATTTGTCTCCAGACTGCGCTGCTTCACAGGGACTACGATGAACCCTGTTGTTCTTCTCTGGGGTCCTAATGGCCAAAACATTAACTAGAGACTACTTGGCCATCCCCAAGAGCTGCCTAGAGCACAGGATGAGAAAACCGTAGCCATCCCTTGTGCCCTGGACCAGAGAATGCTCCAGCCCTCCTCTCAGCAGAAACATTGAGAATTGCTCATCTACTGTCTACTTTTACAACATATTTTATAAGCAACAACTGAGCTCAAGCAGTCCAAGACTAGCTGACCTCACAGCTTACTGGAGAGATGAGGTCACATATGCTAAAGATTCAGTCAGATGTAGGTCTCCACTAGCTGGGCTTATATTGGAATCAAAGGGAACATAAAAAGGACACTTAGTGGTCTCCTAAGAAGTTTAGTTACCAGCAGATGTGTCTGGAGACCTCTGCAGGCTACAGCCAGTGAGCTGTAAGTTTGGCATGGACTTATGGCCACTGAAAGATTGCAGCAGCCAGTGCTGCCCCATGCAGCCACCTTGGGTGACTAAAGCACCATGCTGTACAGTACAGCACAGCTCTGGGCCTCCTGGCTGCCCCGTAGGATCCACGTGGGAAACCAGAGAGAAACAGAACCCAAGGGAAGTGCCCACAAAGCCTAGTCTAAACCTGCACCAGACCTTGGAGTCCTGCAACTCACCAAATGCCATCTCAAGTCTTTCCACCTCTTGTAGGGCAGGGGAGGTGCCACCACACCTGAATAAGGTAGGAGAGCTAGAGAGCTAATTGTGTAGAGAGCATCTCAAAAGGAGCAGGAGTGCATGGACTTCATTGCTCTTACAGTTGTGGTCTATCCTTGGGCTCCTGAGCCTGTTCCACTTGAGGGCAGGATTTGAACCACAGTTTGAAGGAACATTGTTCATGGTTATTGCGGTGTAAAGGAAAAAATCCCTTCTAAAGGGAGTGTAGTATTGAGATCCATCTCCCAAGAACTAGCTTAAACTCCATCCTGCTACTTGAAGCACCCGAGTGTCAGTTTACCTTTCTTTTGCAGTTAGTGGCTGACATCTCCATGGAGCTTGTCAAAGCACCTCTCCATTTCACAGCTCATTAGCACCAGGACACAGTGTCTCCACCCGCATCGTTGTTCCCCGGGCCTTGTACCAGCAGTCAGTGGAAGACCAGACAGCCCTGGCTCCATCTGCCTCCTGCCAGCACACTTCTGGGAACCAACACATCTCATCACTACAGGATACAGCATATACTGTGGCAGAAATACAAGGCTGGCGAGACCCAGCGGTGCCACTGAAGTCACCTAAGAAGTGACATTCAGCAAAAGATGGTTTTTCACCTCTGTTTTCTTCATGGATGAGATTATGGGGAAAGCCTACCCTTAAATGATGTCACAGCTATACAAAGAGCCATAGAATTGTTCTAATTGGACCAGGCCTTTAGGATCATTGAGTGGAACCATTAACCCAGTACCCTTAGGTCACCACCAAGCCATGGCACTCTGCACCACATCTGCAGAGTTTTGAAACCCCTCCAGGGATGGGGACTCCACCACTGCCCTGGGCAGCCTGGGCCAAGACCTGACAACCTTTTTGTGGGAAAAACTGTTTGTAATGTCCAACCCAAACCTTCCCTAGGACAACTGGAGACTATTTCCTCAACTTACTGCTTGTTCCTTGGGAAAAGAGACCGCCCCCACCTCACCCCAACCTCCTCCTCAGCCAGTTGTAGAGAGCCAGGTGGTCTCCCCTCAACCTCCTTTTATGCAAGCTGAACACCCCCAGTTCCCTCAGCTGCTCCTCAGAAGACTTCTGCTCTCAACCCTTCATCAGCTTCATGGCCCTTCTCTGGATATGCTCCAGCACCATAATGTCCTCCTTTTAATGAGGGCCCTTGCACTGAGTCCTGCTAGGCTAGTGAGAAGGGCTCAAGGAGAGACAAAGACAATAGATTTGCAGAGAGCTGCAACTGAATAGTTGACTTCAGCCTTATTTAGCCTCAGAGCATCAAGAGATGGTTGATTCCAGCAGAGAACACACTTGCCAACGTTCTTAGTGCAAAAGTGCAATATAAGGAGAACCCCCAGTAACCTGCCTCTGCTCTGACAGCCACCTGGCCTTGCTCCTGCAACCTGCAGGGACTCAGGCTGTGTGGATATGTTCGGTGTGGCTGGCAGCAGCATGCCAGCCAGCAGGAGCTGGACATGGTGTTTACTGGTGTACAGAGCTCAAGTGGATTTAGAAATTAGTGACAGTTCTTACCCAAGACTCAGCCCAACATGTTACGAAGCTCAAAGAACACGACTGGAGCAGCAGATCCAAATGATGTCATGTAATAGAGCAATAAAGAATTACACAACTGCGGGCAACAGATAGAAAACAGGAACACTCAGCAACATCTAAAGATGTAATTAGGGAATAACCTTCAACCTGAGCTGTGCACACTCAAAAAGCCTCTTGCCCAACACATCCAGTTAGATCACAGGACACCCACAGGTGTCAATATTTACCTGAAACCTTCATGACCAAGCAGAGCAGAGCAGCAGGCAGCAGTGCAGCTTCAGACCAAGCCCAAAGACAAGGGAAGCAGCAGAGATGAGAGCAAGTCTAACAAAGGCAATGTTTTCCAGGCCAAGAGCAGGTGTTAACCAACTCAGCAGCAGGTTCATGAGAACATGGTTTGGTGGTGATCTCACAGCTCTGGGTTAAAGATTGGACTTAATCTTCAAAATCTCTTCCAATCAAAACAATTCCATGATTCAGTTTGGGTGGAGTCACTAAGGGGACATGAGTAGAGCTGTCTTCCTTTCAGTCACCTACCCCTGCTAAGGAATGGAGGGACACACTTTGGTCATTTACAAGGCAGATCTGCAGTGCCCAATATGCTGATCCACAAAAGCTACCTGGTCAGAAATCCCACAGCTGTGTTTGCCTTTATACACAAGCACTCAGCTCATAAGGAAGGAGCCAGCAAGGCTCTCCCCTAAGACAAGGCAGAGATGCTTTGGCACAGCAGCTGTGCGGCCGAGGAGGTGAAGTCATTTTGAGATGGATGCCCATCTCCCCTACCCAAGTCATAGCTGACACTGCCTTTATTCTTTCAAAGCTTTCTCTCCCTGTCAGCCTAAGCTCCTACCAGGCTCCTACCAGGCAGCCTGGCAGCAGCAGAGGAAAGCACATCAAGGCAATGTTTCAAGGACACAACTCAGGCAGGCTGCTGCTCTAGCACAATTCTGCTCTCAGGCAGACATACAAAGCAGATACTCATTGTGTGTTTGAATAGAGGGCTTGCAAGCCATTAACTAGTGGTTTTTTTTTTTTTACTATATACACTGAGAATAGGGCAGCAGTTAACTGCCAGCCCTCTTCTGTCCAAGTGCTCCAGGACTCCCCTCTAGCTTAGGCTATTTTGATGATTGCTACCTGAATGGTCACTGTCAAAATATTTCACTGTGCTCTGAAGCAATGCCACAGGGACTGCTCAGGAGTGAGAGCCAGTTGTGGCCATGTTTGTTGGGCAATACAATTTCCCCAGGCCTTTTCTCACCTCCTTGGGATATAGGCTTTCCATGACCAACAGACTGGGATGAAAATACTTCATCTTGGTCCACACTGATAAACTAAGTGCTCTTGTAAGTCTTCACAAGAAATCCTCACTGAAGATCTGACCTGAGCTTGCCATGCAGCTTTGTGTATCTTCACCACAAGCAAGTCTCCCCAGCCAGCCAGCCCAGACATCACATCCCAGTTTGTGGCCCCCAGCAGCAGACTGGAGGAGGGATTCATGTCACCAGCCATGCTATTTCTGTCTCAGTACCAAAACCAAGTCAGGTTTCCAACTCTACCCCTAGCAAGGCAAATGAGATCTAACAGCTTTTGAGGAGTTCAAAGCCTTATTAAAGCCTTACCTCTTATTGCCCTAGGTACAGCTGCAGCTCAGGACAATTTAGCACTCTTTGCAGCTGATTTCAGTCTCTTTCCAAGTTATCATTGCTTAGATCTGGTGTGGGCTGAGCCACCAGACAGGCTGCTTTCAACCTCACTTATTACAACAGCTGAAATCACCCAATAGCATTGTCCTGATCCCACAAAGCATACTGGAGTGCTGAGAGCATCATCCTAGCCAGAGTCAAGGTTATTATCTGGTCTTCTGAAAGACCAAAGAGGTTCACCTAACACATTTCCTCTATAAGAAGCATTGTGATCATCAACAAGCAACAGAAACTATGAGGAAAGAGCTTAGCAAGTCCTGTGAAAAACACGAGGAACAGCTGAGTAAGAACTGGGGAGGAAAACAGGACACAAAGACTCAGTAGATCCCCTGACAACATCAGAAGATGATTCCCAAACAAGCATGCCATGAAAGTTTTGTTTCTGCAGAGAAAGCTAAGGCCTGGAGCACCACTGCCATCAGTGCCTTAGAGCACGAACAGGGATTGCTGGCAATGGGCATGGTAGAAAGCAAGAGCATCTTGAGAACCTTCCACTAGCCAAGAAAATCTGCATCCAGACCAGTGTCCTGGACTAGATAACTACCAAAAATTACCTAGAAGAGACCTTTGGCATCAATTCAGCACATAGGGAAACCTCCTCTGAGTCTGGAGACCAAACACAAGACAGACATGGACCTGTTGGAGTGGGTGCAGAGGCACACCACAAAAATCATCTGATGGCTGGAACCCCTCTACTGCCAGGCTGAGAGAGTTGGGATTGTTCAGCCTGGAGAAGAGAAGGCTCCAGGGAGACACATGAGGAGATCTCTCCTTGCCTAGCAGAGATCACAGTGCTCTGCTGCCATTATTGTCTAAGACAGACAACTTCCCACTGCAGCTCGAGTGACCAAGAGACCCTAAATCAAAGGAAGAGCAGATCAGAGTCATTCAGACCTTTAGCAGCACAAACAGAATTAGTGGTGGCCTGAAGGAACACAACTTTGTCAGACTGGTTTAGGTAGGTTAAGCAAATTTGGCTCAACAACACAAGTTTATGTTCTACTGCCCTCTAAATCATGCCCCAGTAATGACACCAGAGCACAGTTTAATGAAGATAGATTTGGTTAACAGTGCAAGAGAGAGTACCACAGAACCAAAACTGGGAGTTAAGTAATTGTCCTGTTACTATTCCAACAGAAAACTTGCTGCTAATAAAGATTTCCAAAGTTTTGGTGCTTGGTTAGGCAACAGCACTTCTGCTCCACAGCAAGGTGATTTGCACATGCATTTCAGCCAGCTGCAAGAGGGGTTTTTTGGAAGGCACAGTGAGTGGTAGCCCCAGAGCAATGGAATGAGGAGCTCTGGGGGAAGCAACTGAGATGCTGTGAAGCAGGCTTTCTGCAGGTAAAGGCTTCCCTAGCAGAGGGAGAGATATGCAGACATGCTTCCAAACCACCACCCCTGAGAACAGGCTGATCTGCAGGGGGATCAGGAAAAGAGAATCATAGAATGCTTTGGCTTAGAAAGGATCTCAAGAGGTCATCTAGTCCAACCCCCACCAAAGCAAGCAGGGACATGCAAGAAGAGTCCCCAGCCTGTACAATTCCTGTGTACTTTACAGCAAGAACTTTGCTATGGTCTGAGCAGAGAGTGCCCTTAAGGTGGTGTTCTCATTGCCAAACTGTCCTGCTGGTGTGAGATGGATACTGGAATCCTGGGAAGTAGCTGAGGACACCACATCTATCTACAGGTGACCAGGTAACCCTTCATATCCAAGGGAATTCAAGGCTGTCAAAAACTCCTCTCAACACCATCATAATCTTGGAACATGATTCACTGGCACACAAAATGAGAAAGCAGCCATTTTCTACCTGCATTCTGCAGAGCCAGCCCTGAGAGCTGGAAGCTCTCCTTAAGTTTAAGACCAGCAATTCTTGAGTGGCTTCCAAGCACTGTGCATGAACAGTCCTGAGGTTTGGTGAGGGCTGGGCATCCCAGTCACGGCCAACTCGGGCTGCTGCCTGCATACCTGCATTAGGAGCATGAATGAAGTTGTAGAACTAGCAAGCAGTGAAGCCATCCAGGGTACCCCCAAAGCCCTCCACCTCCTCCTCCATGCATCCTGCATCTCTGCAAGGCATAGAGGCCTCGGAGCCCCAACTGCATGCCCCACTACTCTGACCCACAGTGTGCTCAGCACTCCGCACCTCATTTTCTATTACCCCTCCATCACACTATTCCTGATGCAGGCCAGGATGCTGTTAGCTTTCTGGGCCACCCAAGCTATCTAAGGCAGATCCCAATTAAAGTGTCACTGCTGGGTGTCACAGTGCTCCCAGCACGAAGACTCTGCTCACAACACTGAATTCTCCAATACTGAAACAGCAGGTGTGGAACAGACAGCAGATCTTCAAAGTCTGCTTTCCAAGTTCACAGTTATCCAGAAGTCAGAGGCACACAGAATATTAGATTAGATATTAGGAAAAAATTCTTTTCCTGCTAGAGTGGTCAGGCATTGGAACAAGCTGCCTGGGGAGGTGGAAGAGTCCCCATCCCTGGAAGAGTTGAAGAAACATGTGGAAATGGCACTTGGGGACACAGTTTAGTGGCCACAGTAGATGTCGTCAGGCCCAACTATCAACCTAACCTTAGAGGTCTTTTCCAACTGAAAGCAATGCTCTGATCTTATCAAAGTACACATGCCATGTGTGTCTGTAACAGCCTGCAGGATGCCCAGGAAAAGCAACCTGGGCAATGTCTGCTAGACCCAAAGAGCTCTGTCCAGGCAGGGGCAGAAGCGAGCACTCTGCAGAACAGCATCTGTGGTGAGTTCATCTTCAGTCAGAACTGCCCTCCAGATCTCCTCCAGCTTCTATGGCTGTTAACCAACACCACAGCACTTGCTGACCATGGGGCACACATTTGGACTTCTCATCTCCAGAACAAGAGGCCCAGGACTACCAGCACTTCTCCTGGCTTCTGCTGATATCCTTGCCTCTGAATGTGTCCTCATCCCCATCCACCAGGGCTTCACTTCTCCATCTGGAGCCAGATAGGCTGTCTGGTTATTTTGCTCCTGGTAAGGTCTCCAAGACGAGGCAGAATGCTCTTGGACAGCAAGAGAGCGGTTCTCAGAGGAACCAGAACCAATGTACCCTTTGGTTTGCTTCCTTACTTTGTCACTGTTTCACATCCTGCTCCCCTCTGCCAACTCCATCCCTGCTCCTGGGGCAGCCAAAGCCAAGCTGGTGACCAAGACCATTCCAGCAGAGAGCTGCAATTCAGTGCAGTCTGTAGCAAGGCTACAAGATATAAACATCTTGATTTTGTAAAAATGGACTTTGCTACATCTAAAAAATATCCCCCAGCAGTAGAAACAAGTAGTTTATCTTTAGAGAGAGGTACTCAGCAAGGCCACTGAGAAAGCCACCACTTAGCAAATGGGTTTCTCAGTGCAGTCCTCCTGCCATGCTGGATTGGTTTTGTGCTGCAAAGTTACCTCTTCCAGACAAAAGGAGCACCAAGTAGGTCATGGCTTCCTTCTGCTAAGTTACTTAGTAAGAGAAGAAACCCCAGCAGAACACACAGCACACCCTGCTTTGTCCCTCACCCTAGGAGGGTGTTCTGCACATCTTTAGTTGGACTGAATTTAATTGCAGAGTTCTGCCATTTTTTTTTCCTCTTCCCCCCCACCACCCACCCAAAGAAACATTTTTGAGAGCTGACATCTCCCAGCATGAGTGCCTTTGAGTGCCAGAGGCTGTTCTGGGGATGTCCTGTTTGCACAGCCAGAAGAACCAAGAACAACATGAGGAGGAACCCTGAAGACCATGCAATGACTGCTCTCTTGTAAGCCAACAAAACAAAGTCCAGAATAGGTAGGTAATTCTGCTCAGTTCTGGCTAGCACTCCTCTTGGCCTTTCTAGGCCATCTGTTGTTTTATAGCAAAGTCTCCTGTGTGATTACACACGCACAGCTTAGCCCTTGCAGCCTTGTCAGCCTCACACAATTATTACAGCCACTTCTCATGCCGCCTCTACGCCGCCACCTTAGCCTGCAGGCTTGCACTACCATTCGGCCACCAAACCCATAAGCAGAACTGATTGACAAGAAGCCCTCTGAAGTGGGCCTGAACTCCTACCCTTTTGGATTGTGGCTGGACGAGATCTGGATTTGTTTTCACACACTCAAGAGTTCAAAGTTTGTCAGATGTGAAATTGGACATTTAGCCAAAACAGTCAGTGGAGCCCAAGCTCAAGAGATTCTCAGATCTGCTGTAAGTTGCCAAAGGATTGGGAGTTCAAGGGAGAGAGCCTGTAGGGGTTAAACACTTGGTGCCTCAGAAGGAGATCGTTTGTGAGATGGGGTCTTATACCAGGGGTTAACTTAAAATCTTTAAGAGGCATGAATTACTGAGGCAGGACCCCCCTCAGGAGGGTTCACAGACACAGACCTAGCTTGCAATCCAGCATGGCTTTTGCAGTCTTTCAAGCTTAAGAACCTTTCACTCAAAGAGTTGTTCTGCATTTCGCCTCCAAGTTCATTTGGATTGAAAGAAACACCAGCACCAGGGAGAAGGGAAGGAATGCTTTAGGCTAACATCTCTTGGTGTACAACTTAACAGCTCCTGCTCAGTACAACTAAAAGTTGCAATTAATTAAGAATGGGGCAGTCAAAGGCCTTGTAAGGGTTAGAGAGGATGTGCAGACAGAACAGGGTTTTCGTGTCCAACCTTTAAAGCAGAGCTGTTAACCAGGCGTCACAGACAGATACTCCACCCACAGCTGCCTGCGCTCACTGCAGCCCTCCTCTCAGCCGTGCTCCACATTCGTTATTTCACACCACAAGCAGTGCTCAAGCAGCTATCCAAGCAAGCAAATAAACTTGCATTCTTCTCCAAGACACACAGCTACCCGACCCCTGGATGCATATTTAAATACCAGAGCAGCCTGTCCTCTAAGAGTCCTCCAGAAAGATGTCATTCTCGCCTTCTGTCATCTGCAAAGCTGGAAGGACCAAGTGACCGTGGTGCATTCAGGACATCTTAATACTCTCCAGCTACTTTTTATCTGCACGGCAACTCTGAGGCAGGGTCAGCTGCATGCACAGACCTCTGCTGCAAGGGTTCCTGCACTGCTGCAGGCAGTACCTGCATCACATCTTCCACCACTTCTGACAGAAGGGGACTGTCCAGCGTTGGCATATCAGGACCCACTTAACTGTTGGTATTGCACAGAATCACACATGGATCGGCAGAGCCCCCACAGCTCCCCAGCAGGCACAACTCAGCTGGGATGTGATCCAAGATGAAGTCATTCATCCTCCAAACCAAGCCTTAGCATCTCCAGTAGAAGTTTTGCAAACATTTTGCTGAAGCACACCACTTCCCCAGCCCTCTACAGAGTTTCTGTTCCATGCAAGGTGCTGGTGGCACCAAGCACGCAGAGTTAAGAGCAGCTGGTCCAGGGACCGCAGGGTGGAGGCTTTTGGTTTCCTGGAGCTCTGTGCGCAGACTCATTCAAACTGGAGGGAAAACTTCACCACTCTGACAGTGATGGAGCAGGCTGCCCAGAGGGTTGTGAAGTCTCCTTCTCTGGAGAGATTCCAAACCTTCTGGGCACCCTCTGTGGGTGACCCTGAGTTAGCAGGGGAGGGTGGAATTGATGATCTCCAAAGGTCCCTTCCAAACCCCATCATGCTGGAAGGCTCTGACTGATGAGTTTTTACCAGAGCTGTCACCTGTTGGTTCTTCAAAGTGGAAGCCAAACTACTCCTCTAAGCAATTAGGCTCTAAGAGGCTCAGCTCCCAGTTTCCAGACTCAAATATAATTTCCGGCAAACACTTTTCCAGCTCTTGGAGGAACTAGCTCAGATCAGCAGCACCATAGCTAACCATCCTCCAGTGTGATGCAGATGTACAGCAAGATTAACACACTGTAAACAGATGCTTGTAAATAAAAACCATCTAGATCAGTAAGGAGTACACATCCTAGGAGGTGGACAGGAGAGTGAACAAAGACTGTATCTCAGAAATAATGAGCAAGATCATTATTCAGGTTCAGACTTGAGGGGGCCTTGAGCACCCTGATCTGGTTAAAGATGTCCCTGTTCACTGCAGGAGGGATGGACAAGGTAACCTTTGAGGGCCTCTTCTAACCTGATGCACTCTGTCCTTCTAAAATGAGATATCACACAGGAAACCCGGGAAGAGTTGACCAGGTTGGGACATTCAGTGACAGACTGCCACAGAAGGGTTAGGTACACTGAATTCATGTTGATAGCTTCACACAGAGTCAGATTTGGATCTCTGCAGGGATGTGACAACTGCATGACAAGAGCTGGATAGCTGCTTTCACCTTCCAGCAGCCAGAGAAAAAGCAAAGGGGCTTCTGGTGCCTCCCAGCCGTGGGAATGAGGAACCCCTGAGCTGAGCAAGTATCAACAATGAATGATGAATCTGGTCTCCAACTTGCTGGAGGAGCTGGAAAACGTTGTTTTCCAAAAGGGAGGGGGATAAACCAAGTCATCAGCATCAGCTGACAAAGTGGTTAAACTTTTGGTGGTGAGGGAAAAAGGACAAGCCGTGTAGTCACTACCCATTCTTTCCTTCCTCAGGAGAAAGCAGCTGGCACACACATACACACACACACACACACACCCTGGGGCTGCTGGTGAACTGATGATGCCAGTTCAGCTAAAAACCTTGGTATTAAAATAATAAAATCTGGTCTTCCCCTCTGCAAAGGAGGTTTGCTTAAGAGAAAGGAGCTTGCTTATTTAAAAGCAACATAAGCAAAGCAGGTTACAGCCTCCCCAGGTGTATTTTGGTAATAAACCCTTTTAACAGGCTTTGTGTGTTTGTATCTTAGTATGTTTAAAACACCTTTGTATTTTGTTTACAAACCCTTGTCTGCAGAGGGAAGGATCCATATCACCAGCATGGATATGTCTGTTCCCTGTGGTGCATTTCCCAGTCCCTGGTTCACCATGTACCATTTAATATAGCCACATTGAGCCCAAGACAAGAGCTGCAGCTGAAAATTATTCAAGAAAGTCACATTAATTGAAACCTGCCTCAGAGAATTAGTGCTCACCATTTCAACCTCCCTGTATTGGTCTCCTTACTAGGCATGTGTCACACTTGGGCTACATAACTGTCAGCCAGATCCTCCTCTTCTACTGTTTTACATAACAAATGGCTCAAGCACAGAAGCACCACGTTCATTTTCTGCCAATAGCCAGGAGTCTTACTCCCTAATAGTTGCAGTAGAATTTAGTACACTCAGTGCTTTTGAGATACCAAGTGCTGTTTGAATGCCATCATGAAGCACTCAAAGCCCCCAACCTAAGATAATTCATCAAGAAAAAAAACATTTCAGTTTCTCCTAAAGAGAAGGTCCGTCTTCCAAGTGCCTTTCCAGCAGAGGTACCTTATCTGAACAGTTTCAAACCTCTAATCATCAGCAAGATGACAGAATGCAGTGGGGGACCAGTACCATGACTTCTCATAGCACTTCGGCCAGCCTAAATGATCTTCATTACAGGGAAAACCAACAAAAGCCACCCAGCCTCTTACCTTGTCAGAAAGGAGTATGTAGTGCTTCAGCAGCAGCTCCTACCATCCAACTTAACTGCTTCTCTACTTTCCATAAGCAAAATCAAGTGAATAAAAACCAAGCAATACAGCAATTAAATTCTGTTGTTGCTGGCAAAAAAATCATTACTCAAAATGATTCTCCCACCTGTGTGCAGAGGACACTTCAACAGTCCTTTCCCTGCTCATGCCTATATACTTGACCTCCTTCTCCCCACACTGCCATAAAACATGGAGGCATGGCCAGATGGACCATGCTGGTCAGGCCCACCAAGGGGGCGAATGACACTCAACAGTTTCCCCTGTCACCAGCATCCAAGCACTTCTATCTGGGACATGCTGTCAGATTTGAGCTAAAAGATTGCTCAGTAACTCTGAAGGCACAGGAGATGCCTCTTTCAGAACTGTCTGGCCAGCTGAAGTCCTGGCTTCTTCCTAGGCACTGAACAGCCTAGCCTTGTCTGTTTTCAATAGACAAGAATTGGTCTCCTCCAACTTGGAGATGTTCTTCATGTAGAGCTCTGCCTACACACAAGGGAAGCTTTCAACTCTTTCAGCACAGAAACTGTAGTATGTCTTGGTAGGTCACCCAGTGGCACTACCAGACACAAGCTTGGGCCACTGAGAAAGCAGCCAGCTTCCAGAGTACAGGATGTGCTCTCAGAGTATGTGAGATTTCACAAGCCAAACAGCTCACTAACTTGCCAGCTGTCACCACCCTCTAATGAGAAATGGCAATGCCGTGTCTGAGAGAAGATGGAAGCTTCCTTGTCCTTTGTCTGGTTTGCTCCCCATTCCAGATTGATAGTAAGCTGCTAAAAATCACAGAACCATGGGATCATAGGATGGTGAGGGCTGGAAGGTATCTCTGGATATCACCTATCCCAACCCCCTGCTAAAGCAAGCTCACCCAGGGCAGCTTGCCCAGGATCACAATGCCCAGGTGGGGTTGGAATCTCTCCAGAGTAGACTCCACAACCTCTCTGCACAGCCTGCTCCAGGACTCCAGCACCCTCACAACAAAAGTTTCTCCTCATGATTGGATGGAACCTCCTGGGTTCCAGTTTGTGCTTATTGCTCCTTGTCCTGTCCCTGGGCATCACTGAAATGAGTCTGGCCCCAGCCTCTTGCCAGTGATCAGCATTGAGAAGATCCCCTCTCTCTTCTCTAGGCTTAGCTGCCCTGTATCTCTTATTCTTATGGTCATGCTGAACTCCAGATCAGCAAAGGTAATGTTTTCTGGTGCTGAAGTTGCCAGCACTACCTGGAGTGAACACAAAGTGGATTCCTGTCACTGTGCTCACAACCTACTCTTTCTTGGTCCCTTTTTGAACTTATTCCTTTCTGAACTTAATGCCTGAAAACATAATAGGAGAGTAAGACTTGGGCTGTAGGTCCAGAGAGCAGTGGTAGTGGCTCCTTCACCTTGAACCCAGGTCACCTCTGCTGCAGGCATGTGCTCCTCCAGCTGCAAGAGGGAGCAAGCAGGCCTGGCTATTTCTCTTGTTAATCCCACTGCTTGTTACCATGGAGCTCTGCTGGGAGTTCAGTGCTCTTCACCCACGCCAAGTGTTGAGGAACGTTATCACAAGAGCAAAACCCTTCAAAGACTTATGAAAGGGAGATACTCAGCCCACCCAAGATGCCAAGAGCAGTTTGAGTTTCCATCAACAGGCACAGCTTGAATTTGAAGTGATTGGTTAGTGTGGTGGAGGGGGAAAAGCTGGTGGCCAACTTTATTTATCTCAAAGCCTGGCATTCATGTTCATCTCAGGTTTCATATTAAGCACTCAACTGCTGTTAAGGCTCAAAACCACAAGAAGTTTGGAAAATACTGGGGAGGACAAAAGAGTCACTGAAATACTTAAGAGGAGTGTTGACCTTCAGCTTTAAAGAGCAGCAGCACACACTAACAGCCTGGCTACAGAACACAAGCAACCCAAGCAAGAGGCAGAGACAGTTCCTGTGATGGAAGCAGCTGAATGGACAGAAAACAAGACCATTGTGAATCACCCTCCTCAGCTCATCCTTTCTGTGCCAAAACCCAATGCCCAGTCTAGTTAGCAGCACCATACCCTAATTTCTAGCATCAGCTAGGCCAAATGTCTCATTCTAGCACAATCCAGATGTGAGAACATGAGTTTGAAGATATTGCACATGAAAGGTAACTCACATGTCAGAATGTCCTGGGTAAGGAAATGGAAGGGCAGAAAGCCCTAGCATTGAAGAGAATCTGGGCAGAGGTCCCAGATACTCCAGCACTATGGAAGGGGCATTAAATGTAGCAAGGGCTGAAGGGAAACCCCTATTTGACCATCACAACTACCATTTCTTCATTATTCCCCTATCCCATCCAAGCTGGGGCACAGCAGGGATTCTCCAGTGCCTGTGGGGAGTTTGGACTGCAGAAGTGATCAGGGTGCTACAATCCTTACACAAAGGATGGCCAAAGCAAGGGGAGAAAAGACCTCAAGGGTTCTCTCTCAAAGCCCACAGTGAAACACCAAGCAATATGCCATGAACCCCTCCTAGCGAGGCAGCAAAAGCCCCAAAGCCTTCTGCATCTCTCCTCCTCTTCAGTGCCCAGATGTGGGGAAGCACAAGCCCCTTGCAGCAGAGCTCGCACACACCTGCACAGAGCTCTCGCACCAATGTCAGGCCAGACAAACTGCACTAACCTCTCACAGGAGACATCTCCATTGCAAGGCTCTCGCTTGAGAACAGGTCAAGATGAACACACTGGGAGAGTGCTGGTGACAGAGAGGCCAAGGAGCAACTCTCCAGAACCCAGACACTGGTGCAACGTTGATAAGAGTACATTTGAAGCAGCCAAGCCAGGCAGTTCCAGCTCTCCATTTAAAGGCTCAACCAGATCAACGCCACGCTTGTTCCTTACGATACAGACAGCAGGAGATGAAGTTGTTAAGCAGTTGTTGAAGCACACCCATTCTCAAAAATAACTCAACTATGAAGAGACACTGCTGCAGAGATACTACTCCTCATTGTCCTCATTACAAAGCTGGCTGCACGCAGCTCGTTGGCAAACGAGAGGCGGCTGTTGTCGTGCTGCTTCAGCAGGCTGGTGGGGCAGAGGAAGTGCTCCAGCAGACAATGTTCTTTCAGGGTCTGATTGTATATCTAAGGGAGGGCCACATGGCCCCATGACCCCTGAAATGCATCCACTAAGGAAAATAGACTCACAAGCACACAATCACTTCCATTTGTGCTTTGTGCTATTGTCGTGGAGTGCAGAGGAGAGGGAGCTGCTGGAGCAGGGACAGTGTGGGGTCTGCGGAGGGCTGTGCCAGCCTCTGGCCAGCCTGAATTCAACCCTTCCTATTCTTATGGGAATCGAGCAGGACTGGGATTTTTTAATTATTATTTTAGGAGACTCTTTTACAGAGATAATCTTCCCTCCAAGACTACATCTTCAGGCAACATTCAGGCTGCCTAACCCTTCCCAGTCCTGTTTTCAGTTGCCTATAAATTCGCCAAGGTCCTGGCTGCTCAAGACAGAAGTTTGCATGCTAGCTGGGTCTGCCTGGGGCAGAGTTGTTTTGGAACATGTGAATTCAACTGCTTCTCAGAAAGCAGCATGGGAATAAACACATTGTTTTGTTCAATTTCTGGTGACTGCTTTTTAAAAAGCCTTGGACCCATGATTTAGAAGTGGGACTTTAATGAGCAGGGCACAGCTTTTTGTGTCAAATTTAGTTTTTGTCATCACCAAAAATCTAGGCAAATTATAAGCCTTTTGAGAGGAGGAGAAGTGGCCACTAAATTACATGTGCTCAACAAGCCTGAGACTTCACAATTTAAGACTCGAAGGTTTTGGCTTTGCTGAGTAAAATTGGAAGCAGGTATGGGGCAAGGAGAAGGTAATAAGGAATAGGAGCCAGTGAGAAAGAAGAGAGAATGTGAAGCAGCAGGAGATACCCAGGAGAATTGGGGACATTCAAAACCCAGGCTTGGAGCCAAAAGGCCAGGCTAGCAGCTTGGGAAGACCAAAATTGTTGTTTCAAGGGACAATGTCAAGACAAAGTCCTCTGCTGGCTCCACAACAGAACAAGCATTTCTGGTGGATGAGTTCACCATGAGCTAGCAATGTGCCCTCATAGCCCAGAGGGGCAGTGGTATTCTGGGGTGCATGAAGAAGAGTGTGGCTGGCAGGTTGAGGTAGCTTCTCCTCCTTCTCTACTCTGCCCTAGTAAGACCAGATCTGGAGTACTGGGTTCAGTTTACGCTCCCCGGTTCAGGAGCTACTGGAAACTACTGGAGAGAATCCAGCAGATGCTACAAAAGGTGTTGAGGTGCCTGGAGCATTTTTCTGAGGAGCAAAGGCTGAGAGCCCTGGGGCTGCTTAGCCTGGAGAAAAGCAGCTTCAGAGGGGATCTGATCAATGCTCAGCAAGAGCTAAACAGCAGGGCCAGGGGGATGGGGCCAGACCTGTTTCAGTGATGCCCAGCAACAAGTCAAGGGGCCATGGGCACAAACTGGAACCCAGGAGGTTCTATCTGAACATGAGTAGAAACTTCCTTCTTCTGAGGGTGCTAGAGCCCTNCCCAGAGGGGCAGTGGTATTCTGGGGTGCATGAAGAAGAGTGTGGCTGGCAGGTTGAGGTAGCTTCTCCTCCTTCTCTACTCTGCCCTAGTAAGACCAGATCTGGAGTACTGGGTTCAGTTTACGCTCCCCGGTTCAGGAGCTACTGGAAACTACTGGAGAGAATCCAGCAGATGCTACAAAAGGTGTTGAGGTGCCTGGAGCATTTTTCTGAGGAGCAAAGGCTGAGAGCCCTGGGGCTGCTTAGCCTGGAGAAAAGCAGCTTCAGAGGGGATCTGATCAATGCTCAGCAAGAGCTAAACAGCAGGGCCAGGGGGATGGGGCCAGACCTGTTTCAGTGATGCCCAGCAACAAGTCAAGGGGCCATGGGCACAAACTGGAACCCAGGAGGTTCTATCTGAACATGAGTAGAAACTTCCTTCTTCTGAGGGTGCTAGAGCCCTGGAGCAGGCTGTGCAGAGAGGCTGTGGAGTCGTCTTCTCTGCAGAGATTCCAACCCCACCTGAACATTGTGATCCTGGGCAAGCTGCTGTGGGTGACCCTGCTTCTGCAGGGAGTTGGACTGGATGAGCTCCTGAGGTCCCTTCAAACCCCACCACTCTATGATTCTGTATCATGGCAGAGATCCTCACTTCAACCCATTCTTCTGATCAGGAGAGGTCAGTTGGCCAAAGTATATTTTGCACATCTAGTGCTGCTTAAGTGCAGAAGTCCTTTGCTGCTGGAGACTTGTCCTAAGGAGCAGCATTCACAGAAGCTCTGGAGATGCAAACCTGCTAATGGACAACACTGACACCAGAGGCACACTGAGAAACACTTTCACAGTAGCAGGCAGGAATTAGGTTCTGCAAGTTTTTCTTATTTCCTGAGTGAAAGGGTGTAAAACACTCTAATTGCTCAGCCATAAACCATACAGCTTTAGCTCCATCTTCCTGGGCTCCAGTGTGCTGCTTTTGTGGCCTGTGCTTCTTAACGGCTCGGCATGGAGCTGAGTGTTGGGCATTATGCTCAAGGGGAACAGAGCCCAAACAGCAGCCTCTGCTAAGCCTTATTCAATGTTTGAGAACCTTAGATCTGGTTATGATACAATTTGTCTTTGGTTTAGAGCAGAAGTGGAAAAGCATGAGCTATGGTCGCATCTTCCTGCATCAAGATGTAGAAGGAACTTATTGCTGCGTTGGGAGACCTTCTGGTGGCCTTTCCCTACTTAAAAGGGCTGTTAAAAAAGATGAGGACAGGCTGTTTAGCAAAGCCAGTTGTGACAGGACAATGGATGAAGAGTTTTAAACTAAAAGAGGAGACATTTCAACTAGCTAAAAGGAGACTTTTACACTGAGGGTGGTAAAACACTGGCCCAGGTTGCCCAGAGAGATAATAGATGCTGCATCTCTGGAAACATTCCAGGTCAGGTTGGATGGAGGCTCTGGGCAACCTGATCTAGCTGAAGATGTACCTGCTAACTGCAGGGAGAGGATGGACTAGATGACCTTTAAAGTTCCCTTCCAACCCAGAACATTCTACGATTCCACAAAGTCAACAATTCTACCATCATAGATTCAGATTGCTCCAGAGCTTTCCGGCTTCACTGAGAAGGGTCTCCACAGCACCCAAAGACGGCATTCAGCAGGATGCAGAGGTTATCAGTGCCACTACTCAAGTGCATGACCATCTGATGCCCAGAACATTCAGATGAAGGATGCATCTCTGGTCCCGAGCTTGTATCAACATCAATGACATGTGTGCAAGTTCCAACCCATCTGTGATCCTTGTCGTGGTCACCACACACCGCTCAGATCCCTTCTGCTTCTAAGAAGCTCCAAACAAAGTCTAGCAGCACCTGTGGCACTCATGCATACTGTGAAACTCTGCTGATGCAACTGCAGAGGCTAACTGCAGTATTTTAGGTTAGGCCACACCTTGAGTACTGTGTCCAGTTCTGGGCCCCTCAATTTAAGAAGGACATTGAGGTGCTTGAGCGTGTCCAGAGAAGGGCAACGAGGCTGGTGAGAGGCCTCGAGCACAAGCCCTATGAGGAGAGGCTGAGGGAGCTGGGATTGTTTAGCCTGGTGAAGAGGAGGCTCAGGGCAGACCTTATTGCTGTCTACAACTACCTGAAGGGTGGTTGTGGCCAGCAGGAGGTTGCTTTCTTCTCTCAGGCAACCAGCACCAGAACAAGAGGACACAGTCTCAAGCTGTGCCAGGGGAGGTTTAGGCTCGAGGTGAGGAGAAAGTTCTTCACTGAGAGAGTCATTCCCCACTGGAATGGGCTGCCCAGGGAGGTGGTGGAGTCACCGTCCCTGGAGGTGTTCAAGGCAGGTTTGGACGTGGCACTTGGTGCCATGGTCTAGTCTCGAGGTCTGTGGTAGTGGGTTGGACTTGATGATCTTTGAGGTCTCTTCCAACCTTGCTATACTGTGATACTGTGATACTGTGATTTGCTGGTGAAAGCTGGGTCTGGCTGCCTCTGATCCATGACACAGCAGATGTTTAAAGTATAACACTTGCTTGTGCCCAACACCACTCCTTCCTGCAGGGAGTAGGCTTCCTCACTTCATACAGCCTCACTTTTGTTTCTCCTCAGCTCAATTTTGTCAAGGTTTTTGAGATTTATGGTAGAAGAACAAGCAACTAGAGGTGCACATTATTCAAGCTTACCACAGTTCTGAGCAATTTCTTCACCTTAAGTCACTCCATACTCTTCAGAAGGTCATTTTGGTATGATATTATCTTGATTTTTCTAGCTTTTGCCAGATTTCCATCCACCTTATTCAGGGTACAATAAAAGCATATGATAGCATCTGAAAGTAGGGCAGAAATGGATCTGTTACACTGTTTTATTGAATAAATGCCTTGCAGAAAGGTAATGAATCCTGTCTAGAACAGGAGCCTACCCCTAAATGTTACCCCTTGCAGTTCAGTTTCACCATTTGCAATTTTGCAGCACTTAATGCCTCTTTACTGAGACTAAAACACTGTTTACAATAGGACTGCTTTCATAGAAGAGTTTTTTGGATCCCCAACCCCAGAGTCCTCACTGGCAATTCTGTGAGGTTAACACAGAGAGACAAATTCAGATTTGCTGTTTGTCATCTCGGACAACCTCTGCTTGACAACACAACATCATTTTGGTTGTCAGACCTTTAAGATCACGGAGTACAACTGTTAGCCCTGCACTGCCAGGTCATCACTAAATCATCTCCCTCAGCATCACATCCCTATGGCTTTTAAATCCCTCCAGGGATGGGGACTCCACCACTGCCCTGGGCAGCCTGGTCCCCAGGGCTTGACAACCCTTTCAAGGAAAATATTTTCCCTAATATTGAATCTAAACCTCCCCTGGAGCTACTTAAGGCCATTTCCTCCCATTCTGTTGCTTGTTACTTGGAAGAGACCAACTCTTGTGGAGAGCCAGAAGGTCTCTCCTCAGCCTCCTTTTCTCCAGGCTAAACCCCCCAATTCCTTCAGCCATTACTCACAAGACTCGTGCTTGAGACCATGAAACCTGCCAGCCAAGGGAGAAGGGATCAACCACACAGAATAAGGAGTTTGTCGGAGTGAAACTTGGCGCAGCCATGCTCCTTCCAACCAGCGTTACCCACTGAGACTGCAGTGCTTTGAGTGCTTCCAGAGTGACCTCCAACTCTCCTCCAGATCAAGGACCAGGGGAGGGGGTAGTGGTTACAAGTGGTTTACATAGCCAGTGCTGAACACCACTCTGCTGTTGCAGAAAGCAGGCTGTCCTTGAGAAGCAGGGCAAAAGTCAACTGCTCTGCTCTGGCAAGACCTCCCCAGGAGCACTGNACCTCCCCTGGAGCTACTTAAGGCCATTTCCTCCCATTCTGTTGCTTGTTACTTGGAAGAGACCAACTCTTGTGGAGAGCCAGAAGGTCTCTCCTCAGCCTCCTTTTCTCCAGGCTAAACCCCCCAATTCCTTCAGCCATTACTCACAAGACTCGTGCTTGAGACCATGAAACCTGCCAGCCAAGGGAGAAGGGATCAACCACACAGAATAAGGAGTTTGTCGGAGTGAAACTTGGCGCAGCCATGCTCCTTCCAACCAGCGTTACCCACTGAGACTGCAGTGCTTTGAGTGCTTCCAGAGTGACCTCCAACTCTCCTCCAGATCAAGGACCAGGGGAGGGGGTAGTGGTTACAAGTGGTTTACATAGCCAGTGCTGAACACCACTCTGCTGTTGCAGAAAGCAGGCTGTCCTTGAGAAGCAGGGCAAAAGTCAACTGCTCTGCTCTGGCAAGACCTCCCCAGGAGCACTGTGTACAGCTCCGTGGTCCTCAGCACAGGGAATGCCTGGACCTGCTCCAACAGGTCCACAAGTGGGCCACAAGAATGGTTCAAGGGTTGGAAGCCCTCTGCTGTGAGGCCAGGCTGAGAGTGCTGAGTTGTTCAGCCTCCAGAAGAGAAAGCTCTGGGAAGGCCTTCTGTGGCCTTTCAGTGCTTAGAGAGGCTGCTTGGAAAGCTGGGGACGGACTGAAGAGCAGGGCCTGCTGTGACAGCACAGGGATGATGGCTTGAAACTAAGAGAAGGAAGCTACCCAGGAAGATAGTAGATGCCCCATCCTTGGAACTATTCCAGGTCAGGTTGTCTGGGGCACTGAGCAGCCTAATATAGCTGTGGATGTCCCTGTTGGCTGCAGGGGAGGTTGGAGTGGATGAGCTTCAAAAGGTTCCCTTCCAACCCAAAGCATGGCTTTGGCATCACCTGTCTGGTTTGGCTGCAGTTGCTTGTCAGGGGAGGGCCTCACAGAACCATTACATAAGACCTCCCTTCCTTTAGGGGGAAAGGTAACTAAGAGCATCTTCCACGTACTTAGGAGCCTGCTTCAAACACCCAGTGCAGAGACTGCAACAGATCTGGGAGTGACAGGATCTGGATGCAGACAGTGCTGGGGACTTAGCGGAGCCTGATTCTCTGAGGGCTGTGGCAGCTCCCAGCACACACAAGTCCAGGTGAATGCTTCTACAGTACCTCATTCAGTCACAGCAGCTTGCAAAGTCTGTGACATCTGTTTATATTTTGGTTTTAAGTAAAAGGCATCCCCAGGCTGAGCAAGCTGTCAGCTACAAGCCTCCAGCACACAAAGGAGCCATTTCTCCTCCATTGTGCAGGCAGCACTGTGCTGGTTTGTTATTACAGACTCTCTCCTTCAGTCTCTTCTCTGTGGAGTGGGCTGATGGGGACTGGACAGCCAGGTCCTCCTGTTCACAGGAGACCTTCCTGCTTTCCAAGAGAAGTGTGAGTAACTTGAAGGGAAACTCTAACCTCAAGAACACATAAATCCAGAGACTGGCAAACCAAAAGCCTTCAGGACTAATCCAAGGATTGTTTTGCACAAGCAGACACAAAAATCTTGGTGTGCAAGCATGGTAGTGTAGACATGTGGAGGCTCTGCCTATTCAGATGCTGGACTCCAGTCCAATACCTGACTGCAAATAGATGATGGCATCAACACCACCAGACCCAGATACTTCTGAGAGGAGACCTCATTCCTTTCTACAGCTCCCTAAAAGGAGGCTGCAGTGAGATTGGGGTTGGGCTCTCCTCCCTAGTATCAGATGATAGAACAAGAAGAAATAGCCTCAAGTTGTGCCAGGGGAGGTTTAGGTTGGAGATTAGGAAGAAGTTCTTTCCTGCAAGAGTGGTGAGGCATTGGAACGGGTTGCCCAGGGAGGTGGTGGAGTCCCTGTAGATGTTCAAGGACCGTGTGGCCATGGTGGCGTTGGGTTGACAGTTGGACTCAGATCTTAGAGGTCTTTTCCAACCCAAGTGATTCTGTGATTGCGTTGGTAAGGGACTGGTATCTCTAACTACTGCTCCAGGGGCTAGCTGCTGTGCTCTGTCCCATTCTCAAGAGCAGGAGGGAACTATCACTGAGGAACAGGAAAAGGAAGTTTCATGACTCTAGCAGCATTATGGACAAACACTGAGAGAAAGCCTGTGTGCAACCAAAACCCCAGCACTCGCTCGTTTCGCCTTCGGCTGCTGGTTTGGCAAATGACTTTGCTACCGAGCTTGTAAAAAGCAGTGCTAAGGATGGCTGCAGCAGGCACACAGCCTTATCCCACTGCTGGGACTCACAGCATGTTCCTCAGCACACCACAAACCCCAGGGACATCCCACGCAGACCCACTCTGAAGCACTGCTGAGCACAGACCAGTATCAATGCCTGGGGCTGCTGCCAGAGGAGGAGTAGGGCTGGACCTGAAGCAATGATTAGACCAGTCTGACTTCCTAACAAGACGTAAGCAGAGGGCAAGCTTTAACTGCCATGGGTCTGGACACTATCAGGACACTGATGAACATTTGCACAACTCTGCTGAAATCCTAATCAGATGTCAGATGCAGACACTTGTACTTGAAAGGAGAGTCCATGCCAACGTTACCACCAGATTAGGAAACAAGGCCAAGGCAGAGTTGCCACACAAAAAAAAAAATAATTCAGGAAATTAAATCACCTGAGAAGTGCTCTGGTCTCACTGTCTGTGCAGGGGAGGGCCTTTGACTCCAGAGCCCATGAGCTAACTGCCCAGAGAAGCCAATTGTTTGGGCACCAAAGGGGCAGCTGGTGCAGGAAGTTTTACACCTTTCCATTATGACTAATGCAAGAGCTGACACCGAGCTGCAGCGTGTTTGATGTAGACTCAAACCTTTTGTTTATCACCTTAATGCAAGACAAGAGTGAGCCTGAGCATCAGCTTGCCTCCTTCACAAGAAGTGTGTCAGCACTCCCAGAGCAGCAGAGGAGGGAACAAGTTATTTGGGGGCTGGCACTATTTAAAGCTGCTGCAGGAATGTACTGACACCAGAGATGGGGGTGCTTATTGTCACTCTTGAAATGCTGTGGAGGATGCTAGCAGACACTGTCTTGATCTAGCAAGATGCAGAGAAGTAGCTGAAGTTGTGGTCGAGGTCTGCCTGGGTGAAGTGTCTCTGGATGGGGCCTCTGATTTTAAAAGGCAGACAGGAAGCAGTCTGCAGTGGAGGCAACTGCCAGCCAGAGCCCACCGGGCATGTCCCTGGGCCAGGGCAAAGCAGCATCACCTTGTGGACTCATAGTAAGAGCCAAGCTCCTGTTCTTTTGACTTTATGCAATTTTGTGTTCTGCTTTAGCTAGAGCAAGAGGGGCTTTGGAAGCGCTCCCACCCAGTGCAGTTGTACTCCCCTCTGAGCACTACAAGGCTGAGAGCACACAGCTCCTGGTCCTGCTGCCTTTGCAAGGCCACACAAAGCCAAAGTCAGATTTGGTGCTTCACATCTCAGAAAAGTTGTGATTGACGACAGGACCCTTTTAGTTGAGAGGCCTTTGAGATCCGCTGCTACTTTTAACCCAGCACTGCCAGGTCACCACTAAACCATGTCCCTCAGCACCACACCTACGTGGATTTTCAATCCCTCCAGAAATGGGGACTCCAACACTGCCCTGGGTAGCCTCTTCCAAGGCCTGACAACCCTCTTGGGGAAAGGATTTTTTCCCTAGTGTCCAACTTAATTCTTCCCTGGTACAACTCGAGGCCATTTGCCCTTGTCATATGATTTTTTTTTTCTTGGGAGGAGAAACCAATGCCTACCTCACTGGGACCTCCTCAGGAGTTGTAGGAGCCAGATTTCCCTTCAGCCTCCTTTTTCCCAGGCTAAACAACAGGGATTCCTGATCCTCACAAGACTCATGGCGTAGACTCTTCACCAGCTCTGCTGCTCTTCTCTGGACACAATGCGGCACCTCAATGTCCTTCTTGGAGTGAGGGCCCAAGACCAAGCCCCGTTCTGGAGGTGCAGCACCACCAGCGCCCGGTACAGGGGAACAATCACCACCCCAGGGCTGCTGGCCACACTGTTCCTAGTACATGATCATTCTGACCCCAGAAAGCAGCAGACTGCCCCTGTGCATCTCCAGCCATGACAACCTGTCTCCTGTTCAACATTGGTGAGACGACATGAGGAGTGCTGCATCTGATCCTGGGCACTCCAGCACCACAGGAAAATTGAAGTGAAATCAGCAGAACAGGACCAGGAGAGCCAGGGGCTGGAGCACACAGGTGAGAAGGGTGAGTGAAGTGGATCTGCTTGCCTTGGAGAAACAGCTGAGGAGGTCTCTCATTACTGCCTAGCATAAGGCAGCAGAGGAGACAGACTTGAGAGGTGCAATGACAAATGCTAGGTGGGAAAATGGAAATGCCAGCTCAAGGCTGGGGTTGAGGGTTTGTTTTGGTTTGGGTTTTTTTGTTGTTTTTGTTTGTTTGTTTGTTTTTTAATGACTGTTTGAGCACTGGATCAGGGTCTCAGTGAGGTGGGAATCTCCCACCCTTGAAAGTACTCCCAGCTTGACTTCAAAAGCTGATCTAGCTTTAAAGGCCACTGACCTTGGAGCAATGGGTTGGACTTGAGGCTCCCAGACCTCCCTTTCAACCTCATTTATTCTACAATATCAGCTTCTAGTGATGTAAGGCTGCCAAGCCTCTCAAGAAATTGAAAGCACTTTCCCTTCAGCACACGCAGGTGAAGTACAGCTCCACTTCAGAGCTCTCTGCCCTGCACAAAGGAAGACACACAGCATTGCAAGACACACTGCCCATCTGTGCCAGTACTGCTGCTGAGAGCACTGGTGAGTCACGGCTCAGAATGAGACCAAACAACAGCTCCTGTCCTCGAGAAAAACTTAAGACAGGCCTGAAAGTTTCTCTGGAGTGACCTCCGGACAGGTACTTCTGTGCCAAAGAGGGCTACAGGGATGCTGCTGTTGGCAATTTGGTTTTCAGCTGCAAGGTGGCCAAAGAAGAGATCTCACACGCTTGGTCCCATGGTGTTGGTCCTACAGGAAAGCAAGCTGAGGTGGGTAGCTTAAAGCGAGACTGAAATAAAGCACTACATGTGCTTGCTCAAGCACCACAGCCAAGGCTCAGCACCAGAAAGGTTCATGAGGTGAAGCATTGCTGGAACAGAGCAGAACCTCCTGCCAGACTTCATGACAGCTCTTCGATCCCACTGAACACCTGCTGCTTGCTCTTGCTGGCTGTTCCCTGAACACTCTTAGCTGTGGAGATGCACGGAACACCAGGATTCAAAGGGCCACTACGGACTCCCTGTTGGTCAGCTCACAACCTCAGTAACATGTTGCTGGAGGTGTCAGCATGCATGGAAAGGGGAACACAGAGACTCCTAGCACAGCACCACTGTTATATTTGTCAGCCTGGACCACCAGGAGCTGCCCTAAGCAGTTCAGAGGCTTCACATTTCATCTCCCACCACTCCTATGAACATCCCACCTCCAGCCTGGTAACAACAGGTGGGCCCACAGAGAAAGCAGCTATGTATGTGGCTAAAAGGTTATACCAAAGCCTTCCCAAACACTGCATCTTGTGCTACTCCTGTCCCTCCAGATGTGTCTTAGGAGGGCTGACAGACAGAGCAGTGCATACACACCTTCCCAGACTGGCTTTTCTGCCTCAGAGGATGCAGCGGTGTTTCTGACAGCTCAAATCAGAAGCCTTCCTTGTAGAAATGCAGTTTCTAAACCAGTCAAAGAGGAAAAATTCTGATTGCTATCTTCCTGGCAGCAAGTCAGAGGCTAACAAGACAGTTCTCCAGGAAAGCAAGAGGAAGAACAGAGCCCATTTGCAGGCAACATGGCAAAGCTGCAGGCTGGCTTGTTACTTGTGAAGGGTTTTGTTTGTTTGGGCTTTTTTTTTTTTTTTTGCCAGCTTTCTAGTACCTGAAGTGGGCTACAGGAAAGCTGGGGAAGGGCTTTTGACAAGGGCTTATAGGAATAGGATGAGGCACAACAGCTTTGAGCTAGAAGAGGGAGATTTAGATTTGATATTAGGATGAAATTCTTCACAGGAAGGGCAGGGAGGCACTGAAATAGGTTGCCCAAGAAAGTTGTGGATGCCCCCTCCCTGGAGGTGTTCAAGGCCAGGTAGGATGAGGCCTTGAGCAACCCGGGCTAGTGGGAGGTGTCTCTGCCCATGGCAAGGGGTTGGAACTGAATGATGTCTAAAGTCCTTTCCAACCAAAACCATTCTAATGGTGATGCTGGAAACATTGATCAGAAATAGTGATGCTTGCCCACCCGAGCAGCTCAAGCCAAAGAATGCCATGCAGATAGACTGGCTCCACAGCAGTGGCTTCTCTAAGAGGATGGAGAAACATTTCAACAGCATCCCTATGCCTTAATCAAGGCATACTAGAAAAACATTTACTTTCCTACTGCCATCATGACCATATTTTTTCTATCAAGAGTTCTCTGTCTCACCTCAGGGCCTTTAACAAGCAAACAAGTCAAAATAGGGCTCCAAAACACTAATGAGAATCAGACAGATCTCTCAAAGAATGAGCTACACCCAAGTGAGTATTTTCCTTTAAACTGTATTTTTATGGCTTGCATTTCACAGAGCCCACAGCCACCAAGTCCAGCAACAGTGACAAGATAACAGTAACCCCCCTCCCCAAAATCAAGAGAAAATGCAGCTGAGCAACCTCCTTAGCCAAGAGGTAGCCTCTGCAGACATGCATGGCCACGCTGGCAGCATCCCAGCTGCAGATCAAAGATCACCAGCAGCAGCCCAACTGCAGGTTGCTGTGAACACAGACATGGAACAGAAGNGACACCTCCCACTAGTACAGGTCACTCAAGGCCTCGTCCAACCTGGCTTTCAACACCTCCAGGGAGGGAGCAGCCACAACCTCCCTGGGCAACCTGTTCCAGTGCCTCACCACCCTCACTGGAAAGAACTTCCTCCCAACATCTATTCTAAATCTTCCCTCTGCCAGTTTAAACCCATTGCCCCTTGTCCTGTCATTGCAAGACCTTATAAATAGTCCCTCCCCAGCCTTCCTGTAGGACCCCTTCAGATACTGGAAGGCTACTATAAGGTCTCCTGGAAGCCTTCTCTTCTCCAGGCTGCAGAGCCCCAACTCTCTCAGCCTGTCCTCATAGGAGAGCTGCTCCAACCCTCTGATCATCTTCATTGCCCTCCTCTGGACCCGCTCCAACACTTCCATGTCCTTCCTAAAGCAAAGGCATTATCTTCATTCTGTCCTCCAGTTTTAACTACAACAACATAAAAGAGCTCTAGAGCAATAAGCCAGCACCTGTGCTAGGGGCTGCTTGTCAAAGCCACCTTGGCTCAGTCTTCCCTCCACAGAGAAAACAGAGGTCATTACCTGTAAGGTCCAGTCAGAGCAGTCATGGAATTGCTGCAGTTGGAAAATGCCTTTGAGATCAAGTCCAACCATTCCCTAACTCTGCCAAGGCTGCTGCTAAATCATGTTCCTCAGCACCACATCTCTGCCTCTTTTCAACACCTCCAGGGATCGGGATCCACCACCTTCATGGGGAGCCTGTTCCTGTGTGTGAGAACCATTTCAGTGAAGAGGTTTCTTCTAATATCTAGCCTAAACCTCCCAGGTGCAACTTGAGGCCATTTCCTTGTGTCCTATTGCTTGTTCCCTGGGAGAAGAGGCTGATCTCCACCTTGCTCCAATCTCCTTTCAGGGAGTTAGAGAGAGCCAGAAGTTCTCCCCTCAGCCTCCTTTTCTCCAAACAACTCCAACANATGGTGATGCTGGAAACATTGATCAGAAATAGTGATGCTTGCCCACCCGAGCAGCTCAAGCCAAAGAATGCCATGCAGATAGACTGGCTCCATAGCAGTGGCTTCTCTAAGAGGATGGAGAAACATTTCAACAGCATCCCTATGCCTTAATCAAGGCATACTAGAAAAACATTTACTTTCCTACTGCCATCATGACCATATTTTTTCTATCAAGAGTTCTCTGTCTCACCTCAGGGCCTTTAACAAGCAAACAAGTCAAAATAGGGCTCCAAAACACTAATGAGAATCAGACAGATCTCTCAAAGAATGAGCTACACCCAAGTGAGTATTTTCCTTTAAACTGTATTTTTATGGCTTGCATTTCACAGAGCCCACAGCCACCAAGTCCAGCAACAGTGACAAGATAACAGTAACCCCCCTCCCCAAAATCAAGAGAAAATGCAGCTGAGCAACCTCCTTAGCCAAGAGGTAGCCTCTGCAGACATGCATGGCCACGCTGGCAGCATCCCAGCTGCAGATCAAAGATCACCAGCAGCAGCCCAACTGCAGGTTGCTGTGAACACAGACATGGAACAGAAGTGTTAATCAAGGCTAGACTGCAGCTTTCTTTCTGTCCTGCAGTCACACTCAGCTGGTCTCTTGAGCATTATTTTGTAGCACTGCAGTTAGCAAACTGGATACCAGCAGGAGCAGCTAGCTAGGACTTGCTGCAGGGTTTCTGGAACCTACCTAGGAGATCTGATCATCCAAAGGCATCAGGAGAGACAGCTCCCCAGCCAAATGTAGCATGAAGCACACCAGCTGCGGTGCCTCCTCCAGGTGGGAATGAGACCAAGATGTGTCTCCCCTGTCACGCAAGCCATTTGAAGAAGCTGCAGCAGACTCTCTGCTTGGAGCTGCTCAGAAGCAGTGAGTCTGCAGGCTCCAGCTGCCCCCAAACCCTGCTCCTTCAGGGCAGCCCATGAGCTGTGAACCATGGTGTGATCTCACCACCTCCACGCAGCCATCAGACCCTAGCCTTTCAGGCTTACCATGGCTGCACAAAGCTACCCTGGCAAAGCAAGTGCTGCTGTCAGCACCTTCAACCTGCAGCCTTCCTCGTGTGCACTTCAGAGCCAGGGAGCCCTCTCCAGCCAACACCAGAGGCTGCTGAGCAGATACTGTGAGCCAAGAGAGCCCATTCCAGCTCAGGGTCCTGTCTGCATGAGCCAGCAAGCAATCACACACAGCAATATCAGCTTTGCTGCCCTGCCTAGTCACAGCTTCTGCACCTCTCCAGGATGCCACATGCAGACTGAATCATAGAATGGTAAGGTTGGAAGGAGNCTGTGTGTGAGAACCATTTCAGTGAAGAGGTTTCTTCTAATATCTAGCCTAAACCTCCCAGGTGCAACTTGAGGCCATTTCCTTGTGTCCTATTGCTTGTTCCCTGGGAGAAGAGGCTGATCTCCACCTTGCTCCAATCTCCTTTCAGGGAGTTAGAGAGAGCCAGAAGTTCTCCCCTCAGCCTCCTTTTCTCCAAACAACTCCAACAGCTCTAAGAACCTGTTCCCCAGACCTTTAATCAGCTGTGTTACCCTTCTCTGGACACGATCCAGCACCTCAATGTCCTTCTTAAAGTGAAGCCCCCAAAACTGGGCACAGTACTCAAGGTGTGGCCTCACCAGTACTGCATACATGGGGACAATCACTTCCCTTGTCCTGCTGGTCACACTACTCCTGATGCAGACCAAGATGCTGTTGGCTTTCTTGGCCACCTGAGCACATTTCTGGCTCATACTCAACTGGCTCCACTGCAACTGAAGGACAGAGGCTCTCCTGCAAGACAGAAAGGGTGTCCAGGGCAATTGTCTACAGGAGAAGCAGTCAGAAAAACAATGAGTGAGAGGATGGGAGAAGCAGGTTTTGCCCTAACTTTGCAGCGTCATGCGAAGCAGGAATCTGCCTACCTTATGCTTTAGAACCGAATGCGATTGATACAGCAAGCCTTTGAGATTCCAGCCACGATCAGCCTGAACTGGCACCAGCAGCAGAGCGAACAACGCCGAGAAGCACATCTTCAGCCCTCTCAGTTTCAACAACTGCTCTCGGTTTACATAGCAATTATTCAAATTTCATTTGTCACGCTGAAGAGCAGCAAGAAAGAAACAAGCTGGATGCTCACTCTCCACAAAGTGCAGACCAGCTTTCCCATCTGCCTTCCCATCAGGATTTGGAGCTCAGCTGGCTCCAAAATCCAATTTCAGAGCAATTTCAATACCCTGTGTTACTGCATAATCTGTGCAGCATCATTAAGAAGACGACACAAGTTTATTTTATCTTGAAGCTGGGATTTTTTTCCCCCCCGCAACTAGATGGTATCATGCTTAGCAGGGAGCCAGAGATAATCTGTGTGCCAGGTGAGAGATCTGGTGTTGTTATAAAGCATCTTTCAGAAGGCAGCTGAGCAGACATCACACAGGAAGTGTTTATTGACTTGGTACTCACTTCATAAAACATTCACATGGCTAAGAGGAGAGCCAGGAGCTCCCAGCCACCTGACCTGGACTTCAGTTAAAATAGAGAGGAGTTCAGGCATTGTTGCAGCACAGAAGTGACCTCAAATGCTTGGCAGCCCAAGTTTTAAAGCTGCAAAATGCTCATAGGAAAACCCAAACCCAGATTCATCCCAGTCAGGGCTTCTAAATACTCAGCTACTACAGTGTGGTCACTTGTCACTACCCCATCAATGACTTCAGTCAGTACTTGCCCATTTTACATCACTGAAGTGATTTGAAACATTACAGAACCAGAATGGTGGGGGTTGGAAAGGACCACTGGAGAGCCCCAGGGCTCTCAGCCTTTGCTCCTCGCAGAGCTGCTCCACGCCCCTCAGCAGCTTTGTAGCTTCCACTGGACTCTTCAGCAGTTTCCTGTCTCTCTTGAATGCAGAGCTCAGAACTGGACACAACACTCCAGATGTGACCTCACTTGGGCAGAGCAGAGAGGGAGGAGAACATCCCACAAACTGCTAGCCCCACTTCTCAATGTCCCCCAAGATATCACTGGCATTTTTGGCCACAAGGTCATGAAGCCTGGCTCAAAAGGAGTGCACAGGAGAGTTGTTGCTGGTGCAGGTGAACCAAGAAGCAGCAAGGCAGCTCCTTGCAGGCCTGCCCACTTGCAGCCTCCCCTGCTCTGATCACACCAGCCTCACACCTTTGCATCACTTAGGAGCCCTGCTGCCAGCAGAGCCTGCACCTTGCAGTTCTGTGCTGGACAGTTGGGCTGGGTATTTGCTACAGGTATTTACCATCTCAGCAGAAGACCAGTATCCCCCAGCCCCACATCAGGAGCCTTCAAGCACACAAGTGTTAGGGAAGCAGCACTCAGAACAGTTTTATGAAGAATCCACATGTGTGCCTGCACAATTTCTCAGTTCAAAGCAGGTTCATGCAAGTTGAGTTTCAGCTCATGTTAGTGACTCTGGAAGGCTGATGCACATCACAGCTGGGACAGGTTTGGGCTAGTGGCACAGATTCACCAGTGTGCTGGTTTGAGGCTAATTGCAGTATTTTACTGGGAGAAATTAAATCCTTAGCTGTGAGGACAAAGAAGAACAACAACAGTAACCTCTATCACTCATTCTCACAATATAGCTCAGACACTTCTCACACACTTCTGAGTTAGTCCTCAGTTGTTGTTCTGCTCCTTCACCCTGGCAGTCTGTGGTTGCTTCTACCTTATCTCTAATCCTACCTCACCCTTTATTTCCTCTAACCTCTTTGTCATCTTTCTGACCTTTCACCTCAGATCTCTCCAGATTTATCACATGAGATACACAGGGATTGATCTGGTTATTGCTGAAGGGAGGAGGAGGAGGGAGGTTTGGGTTGGGATCCTCCTGGTAATCTGATTGTTTTGGAGGGATTTTTGTGTTTCTGTGCTACTTTTAACTTGTATATAACTCTATATTGTGTGTATATCTGCTTGTAAATTGTGCTAAGCTGTAACTATAACTTCATTCCTTAACTTCCAGCTGGCTGAGTCTAGTCTGGATGATTTCAGTGTGGGGGGGACAGGTAACTCCCAAACCATCACAACCCATAACACATTGGCCAACTACAGGGGATGCACTTGGCTCTAGAGTGTCTTATTCATCCATCCCCTTCAGGACAAGAGGTTACTGCAGTGCAGGAGCATCATTTCTCTTGCAGTGACAGCTACCCACTTCCCTGAAGCTTTTCAATGGCTTTTGAGGGAAGCTAAAGCCTCAGTCCTTCTGGCCCACAGGAAACCCTGGAAAGCAATTGGAGCCAGCTGTCATGCAGCGTGGTGCTGGAGCTGCACCACATCCAACAGGAGGAAGTTAGATCCTCAGCTGGCATTCGCCAGCAGGACTTCAACAATCAGGATATTAAAGTTTCACAGCCTTCAGCCTCCTTGTATCACTGGCTTTGAGTCAACACTCCAGGCAGGAAAATAACCTCTCATCCTCTTCTCCTTGCATAGCCTCTGAATTGCAAGCTTTGGGGAGTCTTTTATTACCAATGCTAGGTGCAGCATGGTCTTCTAAAGAAGGTACCGTGGAGCCAACTAGGAATACAGAAGGCCTGGCCAGGTAATTTCCCCCCCGCCTTGATTAACTTGACAAAGGAGGTATTCCTTACTGGAACAAAGCTGAGTGACCCACTCCCAGTCTGGTGATGAAGGGTGGAACTATTCAAACCCAGTTAAAGGCATTTCCCATGAAATGTGACATTCGAGGAAATACTTCAAATGCTCTTGCCTACCACACAGATCCCATCCCTACCTCCTTCTGAGGTTGCTGACAGATGCCACATATCAGATCTTTCTTTGTTTCAATTAAATTAAGCAACAAGCTTGATTCAATTAGCATGAGGAAACCAGCAATCAAGATGTTCTCACAGCAGGAGCAGTGGGTCCTGACCAGTCCCTGAGCTCATACATAAGCTTAGACACACATCTCACTGCCACCACAGGAGCAGGAGCATGGCAGCACAAGCACCACCCCCAGGAGGAGTTGTCATCAGCAAAGATGTTCTGCGCATGCTGAGAGAGGATGCTTAAGGCTGAATACCTGCAGGCAGGGCTGGTAGCCACCACGTGTTACTAATATACCCCTTGCCCAGATGGAGGCAGCTACAAGCCCTAACACACCCATGTCAACATGCATTAGGGCTTTAAAAACACATTAATTTCTCTCTAACCCAGTGCAGATTTCTGCACTTTGTTCTATTCATTAGCTGAGAGTTGTGAAGGAAGAGGTCCTATAGTCACAGGCAGATAAAGCACCCCAGTGCAGGATATCTGGTGGCTGGGGCCTCCATTTACGGCACGGCTGTGGTCATTCTGTTCTTCTGTGCTGCCATTAGTTCCAACTGCACTGAACTCAGAGACAGCCACACAGAGATCAGAAAACCCCAAACTTGAGAATGGCTCAGCCCCTTGCCAGGGCTTGACAGGGGAAAGATGTGCAAAGGGCTGTCTCCAAGCCTCAGCAGACCCCTCAAGCTGCTCTGCTATAGTATTTACACAGCAGATTCAATTGCTAGCAGCACCACATCATCTTGTCTTCACACCAGCTGTGTGGCTGGAGGCTCCCACACCCACATAGCTGTCTCACTGAGGAGCAACCCACGGAGCACTGTTGATATTGAGCCACAATACCAGGGTGCTTCCAACCTTGCTCAGTAAATTGCTGGGGTCAGCAAGTGCCACTTGCAACAAGCCACACCACAGCAACCTCCCTCCAGTGAAAGAACAGCTCCCTCCTGGAGAGCACCCACTTCAAAAAACATGAAAACGGAGGAAAAAAAGACAGACAACCTCTGAACTTGCTTCAGTGATAGGCAGTAGGATCTGGCTTGGTTTTCCCCAGAACCCCCTGCCTGAGGTCTCATCAGAACACCATCCTCCACACCCAGACAGGCCACCAGCATCCCAGACTACAGGCTATTAAGAGCTTCTCACTCTTCTCTCCTAGGGCAAAACATCCTGCCCAGGTTTTCCCCACACTGATGTCAAGACAGCAAACACCAGTCCAAGGGATAGCACCAGAGGCATCACATGGAGATGAGGAAATATGTAAGAGTAGACCCAAGCCCTGTTTCCACTTGGTGGGAGCCCCTCCTGCCCTCTGTGTTATGTAATTCAGTCCTCAGCCCAGAGGAGGAGAAGCTGTTAGCTGAGCTGGAGTTTATCCCACCCTTCATAGTGCATATATGATATGGTTGAGGATATCAGCTTTTCCCTTAGCTCAACTCCTGCAACGAGCATGTAGCTAGGGTAGTGACCTTATACTCCATTTTGCCTGCTTTTGACCCTGAACTGTGCTGGGAGAGCAAGATTTGAACACTCAGTTCTACATCAACACCAGTGAACTATGAGAAGAAAGGCTTGGCAAAGGTCAGCTCACTCCAGCTCTCTCCAGGCCAGGCTTTAGCCAAGTCATGTGTGTCTGCACATGTGTGAAGCCGCAGCTTTTGGCAGGTGACTGCAGCTGCTGAATCCCAAGGCATTGCCTAAAGCATTGCATTTTGAGTTGTCACTGCAGTGAAGGTTCCAAAGCACAGTTGCATGGTAATGCACATGAGATGGTCTACAGCACCCAGCCTTGATTCTGCTAGGGTAGGATTGCAATCCAGAAAGAGGCCAGCTTCACTTTCTCCTCTTTGCTGAGGGGTCTTGGGGTTTAAAGTTCCCTACTTTAGCAGGAACAGTAATTACAGAAGCGATTGGATTAAGCTGTCACTGGATATCATGAAACCCAAATGCCTTCAAAGCATCTACTGCCATCAAATATAGTTAAGATTGGTCAGTGGGTTAAATACAGAGGAATTAGGGTTTAGCTGTTTAAGAGCAGGTGACAACTAGGAGAATGGACATGGACCCTGCAGACAAAGCAGATGGCACACAGACCTTATCCTGTTAAAAAAGCAAGGATGGTTTTAGGAGCTAGGTTAATTCTGGCTTTTTTTATATAATGAAAAAAATTAACTTGAAAAAGCTTGCAGGAGAGCAGAGTTCTAGCAAAACCCACTCTCAAATACCAGACAACTGTGATGTTCAGATTTGAAAGCCACTCTTTGAACCAAGGCTTTTACAGGAAGGGGAGCCCAGCTAGGCTCACTTAATTAGAAGATTCCCAACCACTACATCCCCAGAGGGAGGTCCCCTGTCACGACCAATTTCATCATGAAAGGGAAATGTCTCCTCTGCTCCCCAACCCGCCTTGGGGATCCCATGGGACTGCCACCCACCAGACTTGATCGGCATGTGTGGTCACAGGAGACACTGGCTGGGGAGGAGCAGCCATCATGGGAGACAGCAGGGCCTTGGCTTCTGGACTGCAGCTCCCCTTCACAGCAGGGCAGGGGCAGTTTCCTATCTGGGGCAGTCCCCGTCTCACAGCTGCTGAGCAAATTATCTTGCTGCTTTGAAGATTAAATGGGGAGGAAGTTCAGTTTCATGTTTCCTCCCAGGGCTGTGCAGAAAGAAGTTTTTCAGCTCCCAGGAGAGGGAAAATTTGCTCTTCTCTAGCCACTTCCCAGCAAGAGTAGAGGACACAGGGACAGATCAAGGTGGCAAGGACAGAGCCAAGAGGCTTTTTTCACAGCAGTTACCCTAAAGTCAATTCCTAAGCAGCAGAAACAAGGCAGATTTGAAGAATGTCTGAATTCCAATGCAAGAGTGACAGATCTAAGGCTGTCCCAACGTCCACCGGCTACAACAGCCCCTTTTATACAGGAGGCCCTGGGGCTCTGAGGTATTTTCCTTGGTAGTAGTAGCTGCACACCTGAGAACATTTTCTGCTGACCTTGTCTCAGCTGCCTGCATCCCTGACCTAATGCTCTGACTGACAAAGAAATCAAACATTCCAACTCCTTCATGTCTCCTGCATACAAATTCCCACCTAGTGATCGCTCACAGCCCTCATTCTTTCCCCTCAGGAGCAACCTGTTCCACCAAGACCTACCCAGAAGTGACAAAGACTGAGAACACCAAGTCTCCTCATCACCACACCACCAGCACTCATCCAAAGGTGGCTCTGCAGCCAGTGAACAGGCACAGCCCAAAGGCTGCTGTGATGAGCCAGTGGAGGAAGAATCATTGCCTGGGCTCCATCCCCATAATTTATCTCCCACACCACCTCCCAGGGCAGCTGTGCCAGGTCTCTCAATGCATCATTGCACGGATTGTGGCCTCATCCCTGGTGGCAAGGGGCTTGCAGGTCCTTTTACACTCAGTTTATTTCATCCCCTTCCAGCTCAAGTTCTCATGAAGAATTAAGTGAAATCTCTAGGCACCAGCCTTGCCTAGCCTCCTACCCATACACTCCCCTTCTCCTGAGGGCAAAACTCTTGCAGCATTAGCTCAAGCAGCTCATACATCACCCTGCCCACAAACATACGCCGCTGCAGGAGGCACAGAGCTTTCTTGGCTGGTCCTCCACACGGCAGCAAAGAGCTTTCTTCCCAGGAGCTATTGGCAGCAGCTGCCTTTTCTCTTGAAGAGCCCAGTTAGAGATGCCACTTTTTAAAGGCAAAGAGACACAGGCTTTCATCACCTTGGCTTCCCCACAACCCAGGCTGTGGCAGAGCATCTCTGCCACAAGCTTTGTATTAGCTAAAAGTACAAGTCAGCTGTGGGATGTGTCACAGGGTGGCTTTTTGAACACCAACTCAGTATTGGAAGACCTTTCAAGCAATACTCACTCCCACACCAACCTTTGCATTCAAAGGGGGGAAATTTGTTTCACCTTTGTCCCCTTCATTGTTTTGCATTGTCCCACAGCTTTGCCTCTCCTGCCTTTACAGGAGGGCCTCTACAGCCATCACCCTGAGCATTGCTTTTCCCCAGAAAGCAACAACAGATAAACAGGACTCCTCAAGAACAGATTAAAAAAAACCCAAATCCATCAAAATAAATAGATCAGAAACCAGATGTCTTTTACCCAAACCCTTCAAGAGCTGTCCACTTCATTTGCTTCACCAATTCCACATAGACCCAACTCTTCACTGCATTGCACACATTGTCTCCTTTCCCTTCAGACGGGCACAAAAAGACAACAAAGCAGCAAAAGACGAAAGTGACACTTACCTTGATGGACAGAGAGCCTCTTTTCAGTGCTCAGAGCCTCCTTCAACTCAGTCTTCATCTTCTCAGGGCTCAGGAGATGGAGGGCACAGCTCTCTCCTTCCTCCTTGGTGCTAGCTCCCAGAAGGGACACCCCATTCATCACCCTGAGCACAGGCCCTGGCAAATCAGCTTCTTATCCTCACCACTGAAGAAGAGAAGGGGCCACAGAACTAGGCCAGGTCTTCTAGTGAGGGTGGGGATGTTATCTTCCTTCCCACCCACCCTGGCCTTTACCCACATCTGTTTCATATAAACTCATTTACACTTCGTGGTGGGGGAAGCTCCTCAGCTTGCCCAGTTAAAGCCCAGAGGTCCAACAGCCCAGGTTTGACTTGCCTGGGCAGGTTAACAGACAGGTGTTTAGGTGCCTTGACTCTCCAGGCAGGGAGATGGTCAGGCAGGAGCAGCTAGAGATGTTTGACTTGGTGGTCTGTTGGTGAAGCAGCAGTAATCATTTCACCGATGCTTCCCAGCATCTTCCTGGGGCTTGAAAGCACCAGCTTGTGTGGGGTAAGGCACTGGGGTGGAGGCTGCACAGGTGACGTTGGGCAGCCTGATGGGGAAACTGGGTTCACCTGGAGACAGGGGCAGGAAAGGGCTCTTCCCCAAAGTTCCTCCCAGTAGCACCCCTTAGGGACTGGAGAGGCTTAGAGAAGCGAGTGATGAGTAAGGTGAGAGAGCTCCAAAAGAATAGAATTTGTGTCTGTGAGGTGTTAAGACAGAGAGAGCTTAAACCATGCAGCTAAGCTTGCTTTAGGCTCTTACTGATTTCTCTGCTTTCCAGTGCTACTCCTGAGGTGTGTCTGTGGGTTGTTCTTGGGGTTTCTGATACAATCCAACACTCCTGCTACTTCTGCAGCTAGTCCTCATCTCAAAGCACTTTTCTTTATACTTTGTCTCACAGCGCTGGGCTCCTGATAGCTAAGATGGAAAATGTTGAGAGATAATATAAACAACAATAATAAAATCACCTGGTCGGTATCATTACAGGCTCCATATCTTGGGTAGAGAATTTTTCCCTGTTTCTGAGGTGAGAAAATAAAATGCACCCAAGTGGCAGCAAATGACACACTGGCTGCTGCTTCTGCATCATATGGAGTCAGCATCAGAGAACAGTCTTGGTTGGAACAGGCCTTTAGGATCATCAGGTCCAACCATTAACCCAGCACTGCCAAGTCTACTACTAAACCATGTCCCTCAGCACCACATCTCCATAGCATTTTAACACCTCCAGGGATGGGAACTACATCCCCCAAGCCTGCTCCACAGCTTGACAACCCTTTCAGGGAAGAAATTGTTCTTAACGTCTAACCTAAACCTCCCCTAGTGCAACTTGAGGTTGTTTCCTCTTGTTCTATTACTTGTCATTTGGGAGACGAGTCCAACTCTCACCTGGACCCAACCTCCTTTCAGGGAGTTGTGGAGAGTCAGAAGGTTTCATCTTGGCCTGGAAAAAGCTCTGCAATGTGGGAATAACATAACTGTCCTCTGTCTGCAGCTGCTACAGTGGGCCTGGGACAGAGATGTTCAATTTGAGCCCCTGCTTTCTGCAGGTGCCTCCACTTCGTGGCAGGCTGCTGCAGGAACTGCCCCCTACCTCAGGAGGAGCAGTGCCCTGACCATACAGTACTACCACGCTGCCCAGGGGCCAGGAGGGGATACCCTCCAAGCCATTTGCTCTGCAAAATAGATCCTAATTAAATGCAATAATTCCACTGTGCAAATAGTTTCCACCCAGCATGGAAATTACCTCAGCTCTCAAATATGTTGTCCCTGACAGATAGGTTATGCTATACATCATGACTGGTGCCAGCAGCAGTGTGATTGGACTCAAATCAGAGATTAGGTCACCTGTCAAGAGGGATGTCCCCTGGCTGGCCTTGTTTGCAACTGCTAATTGAGATCTGTCTTGCAATTTTTGATAGTAACACCAATAACTTCAGGGAGGTGTTACAAGTGTGAGAGATGGAGCATCTTTCATAGAATCAGAGTTATAGACTCACAGAATTGTTTTGCTTGGAAGAGACTCTTAAGATCAAGTCCAACTGCTAACTGCCAGGTCACCACTAAACCATGTCCCTCAGCACCACATCTACACAGCTTTTATCTCCCACAGGGGATGGGGACTCCATCGCTTGCCTGGGCAGCCTGTTCCAGTGCTTCACAAGCCTATCTGTGAAGAATTTTTTCATTCATGAGACTCTAATGAAGACTCACAGCGATGATACCATCACATGCATCTCAGTAACAGAGTGCCTGAAGTGCTCTGGTGTGAGCACCCACTCCCAGAACAGAATCTGGAATGCTCAATCCTTCTGCCACAGAACCAGGATTGAAAAATGAGCAGTTGTGGCCGTAACAGAGTAGAGATGTCTGCTGTCCTGCAGCTCGGGGAGGGTGGCATTGCTGCCCACGTGGAGATGCCACAGGAGTGAGATTTCTGCGGTCTCTCACATCTGCTCAGCTGTCTCTTTTCATGACTCTTGCAGAAATCCATAGCTTTGTGGCTCAGACAGGTTTAGATGGAATCGGTGAAAGGTAAGAAGTTACCACAGGGAGAAGTGGGGTGGGAATCACCTGGACATCCACCCGAGATGCTCCTGTGCACCTGTGATGCTTTGGACGCTTAACTCCTGACAGTGCCCCAGGCATTAGAAAAGTAGGCCAATAATGTTTCCTGATTCCCATGTTTCAGAGCAGAAGCACCATTGTTCCTGCTGGTCTAGAAACCAATCATCTGCTCCTGTAGTGCAGCTGAACACCACTGCGGCAGAGAAGTGAGAGTTAGCTGGGAGCACGTTTAGCACTTTCACCTTCATGGACAGAGGCGAAGCCCAGCTCTGGATCTGCCCTGCTCCCTGCAGGGGCTTTACCTTCATGAAACATGCTCTGCTGAAGCTGGTACTGAAGCCAAAAGTAAGGGAGTGGCTTCTCAACACGCAGCATTTTCAAGGTGAAGTCTGGGAGCATGTGGTAAAAATCTGAAGATGGGAACAAACAAGGACTTGCTTTCTCTTCTCTGCAGCTGAGGACTTGTGAGACAGAGCCTGAGGGTGTGGAGCCAAAGTTGTCTGGAGTTTGTAGGTTTCAAAACTGTGTCCTTCCTTACAGGCAAATAGGGGTGACCACGATGTGGTCGAAGCCTTTTATAGACACTTGAGAAGCCACATGCAGCAATGTCATTGTCAGTCACAGGAAGAGCTTCCACTGCAACTCTTGTATAGCTAGCTGTGAGAACTCAACCATGAGACACCATGTGCTGAGGACAGGGGTTAATCTTTCTGCTGTCCCACGAATTCCTCATCTTCCTCCTCAGCTTCACCATACTGCCCTGGGAAGGATACATTTGGGGAGCTAACTGAAGGAGAAGGCACTGGAACGCTTCAGAGAGATGCACGTTTACACTAACTGAATCATGTAATAGCTACCCATGCATCCAGGGCCATCATCTCAAATGGCAGCAGCAGAAGACAAGTTAATAATAGTCATTGTTACATGATTCAATTAGGTAGGCAGGAATAAGTTTTGCAGGATTCATAATGCTTTTAATGATATTATTTAGTTACCAAGAACAATATATCTTTTCTATTCAGCAGTTCCTGGAAATCAAGGATGTTGAGCTGTAAAATATGTTTTTAAAGACAACTGTGAGCTGCAGCTGCTCTGGAGGCTCATTATATACTCTGCTATAGTTCTACAGCTCTGGAATTGTCCTTGTCCAGTAAGAAGGAGTAAGACTTGAATGGGAGCAGTGGTCCTGTGCGTGACATTTTGGGCAAGCTTGGCTTTCAATCCAGGATCCAGATTCTGTGAAGGGATTTTAGGTTGGGTCAAAGCTCAGAGATCATTTCCATCCACCTCTCTGTCATTGCTTTACAGGAAGTGGTACTGTTCAGTACTGATGTCCTGCTCTGTGGCTGCACTGCATGCCAGACCCAGGCAACCACTGAGCAGCCCCCCCTGCCCATGCAGTGTGGTTGTGTGGCTGTCAGGGTACCCTGTGTGGCATTTCTTGGCTGATGTGGTGGCAAGATTGGAGTCAAGGCTGGAAGTGAGAGGAGCGCGATGCATGCAAACAGAACTTGATTTGGTCTGTGAGAACGGGGACATGCTGGGTGCAGTGCTGCACAGCAAACATTTGTTTCTTGTGAACTGTCAACGGGGCTGTTTTCCTAGAAAGTCCTCCCAGGCTGGTGGGGCACATTCTCCATCAACCACAGCAAAACACACAGCATAGCTCAGACAGCAGCGATGCTGCTCTGTCACAGTGCTGCCATTTGTCAACATCTTCCCGCTCCTGGGAACTGTTTTACAGGGCACTTTGCTGTGGAAACAGGGGTAGCTTACAACAGCAACAACTGAACATTGGGTCATACAAAAGGAGACCAAACAGCTTTTCCCTTACGCTGCCCCAAGTGAGAGCCACCTGAATTCAAAGTCAGCTTGAGCTGGACTGGACCAGCAGACATGCAGCAAGTCAGTTCCTCCGCCAGTATGATCCCAGTGGGGCAAGAGCTGAGGAAAAGCAATTGAGAAGCAGAGCAGATGGTCTGGGAGAACAGCTCACCATGTATCCCCAGCATAGTATCAACCCCTGTCCTTCGGTAGGACATCCAAGCCAAGGTGGAGACTGACTCGTCGGAGCTGCCTACAGGCCAAGACAATTCTTGTGCAGGAAGGCTGAGGTTGTGCAGGGGCATTTGCCACAGTGGCACTTGAATATCCACCCTTGAAAAGAAACAGCAAGAGGGAAGCAGAAGCTACAAGGCTGACACCTGGTGAGGAGCACAGGAGCCACAAGCCCTGACTTTGGAGTGAAGAAGCAATCTGCCTCTGTAGTTTGGGGAAACGGTGACTGATGGGAAAACATCTGTGGCTCCCAAACTCTTCCTTTCAGCACCTTTTTCTAAGGCTGGACTTTGACAACATCTGCCCCAGCTAGAAGCCTGGTGCAGACACTTGGCTTTCAGCTCTTGGTGTGAACTCATACCTCCTCCCAAGAGCAAAGCCAGCTTGGGGTTGTTATTTGAATCCAAAGAGGCATTCTGTTGTGGAGCAAGGCTGCTGACTGAACGTGTCAGTGTGGAGTCTTCTGATGCCAGCCCTCTCTGCTAAAATGGAAAGAGGGCTGATTTGTCATCAGCTTTTAATCGGTCTAACTCTTTCCCTAATTTCATTGTTAGATTTAAGCATATAATTCCAAAGCTGGCTACAACAGGAAAAAACATCAAAAAGAGTAAGCTGAAATGAAAATGTTCTCAGCAGAGTTTGCAGAGGTCTGGGACCCAGGAGGTAACCCTCTCAGTGTCACCTTTGGAAGCTCCTGAAGCGAAGGATGGGTTCCCACCTACAGAAACTTGCAAATTAAGGGTGCCCCAAACTCATTAGCTGATTGCCAATCAAGGTTCCAACACAAAGTAAGGTTTTTAATGTGTTGAGCCAAAACTTATGCATGTTCTCAATAGCCAAGAGATGTATCTCTGAGGAAAAGAGAAGCAGCTCCAGCCATTGGCTGCTAAGTCCCAACCCAGCAAGTTCAGCTGTGTTTATTTTTGACTGCATATCAAAAGCTCTTTTGTGATGTCCCAAAAAGCAGTGACCACAAAAAGTGTTACACAAGTCTTGGAAATCTGACAGCATTTATGTTTGATGTTGTATTACCCTGCCTCAGACACTAATCACTTCCCCTTTCCCTCCACTGCCTTCTATCTGTACTGCGACTCTCACTCTGATCCCCTACAGCTTCCCTAATTATTGATGGACTCTTAGATATCAATCCCATAAATGACTCAGTGTTGTCCTGGCAGGACTTCCAGGATGCCCCCTGGTCATCTCGTAGCTGGTTGGCACAGCCAGATCTAGCATCTACTGCCCTCCACAAGGCTTTAGTGAGCTTTGGCTGAGGCCTTCTCCTCCTGAGAAGAAAAGTGCTCAGTGATGCAAGGATGCCTCAGCTCCAGCAGGGCAAAGGAGGGACAATGATTTCTTGGGGCACAAACCCATCTTTGATGGTGCTTTACATAACCAAACAACACAGCAGTAAGTGCTGGGATGGGCTTTGGGTTGTGTTTTGAGTCCCCCATCTGAACTAAGATTGCCCCTATGCTGATCTTGGATAACTGCAGAGCTTTCTCACTGATTTTGCTGCAGTAAAGTAATTTTTTGGAGTTTGATGTCCATCAGCCCCTTTGTAAAGGGTTAACACTCTGGTGGGGAGGAGTAGTCTGAACTTGACCCCAGGTCCTCCTGATTCTTCCTTGGGCTGGTCCCCCTGACCCCAGGCGTACTGGTTAGCCCACTGCCACTTGCTGTCTGGACCTCCCACACAAACAAGGGAACTGCCTCTTTCCTGTTCTTGTTCGCCTGCCTGATAGCACCACCTTGTTCCTGCTGGTCACCCTACCACATGGTGGAGACCCCTTCCTCATCTGCCTCCATCCACTGCCATCAGTCTGGTTGTGTATATATACATATTTGTACCTTGTTTCCCTTCCCTATACCTTTTGTATCTCCCCTAGCTTAAATCCCTTTGTTATTTATTGTTAAAGGTGTTTTTTTTTAACTTCCAAATAGAAGCAAGACTATTTGTAGGGTGTGTTTTACCCCTTTCACTCTCTCTCTACACCTAATTCCTTTCTTTCCAAAAGGGGAGGAGAGGGGAAAGCTTATTATTATTGTACTGGTTCTGTAAGCTACATTCTGAGTCTCTGGGAAGATTAAACTAGAAGAAATACACCTGTGAAGGCATGGGAGTGAGCTTCGACTGGAGTTGTGCCTTTCAGTACCAGACTTTTTCTTGACCAGCCATAGAATCACAGAATGGTCTGGGTTGAAAGGGATCTTTAAAGGCCTGAGCAGGTTGCTCAGAAAGCCAAACCACCTGCTCTGGAATGCTTCTAGTGATGAGGCATCTGCCACATCTGGGCAGCCTGGGCCAGGGTCTCATCCAGGGTGAAACATTTCTTCCTTCTCTCCAGTCTGAATCTCCCTCTTTTAGTTTCAAACCATCACCTCTTGTCCTGCCACAACAGGCTCTGATAAAAGGGCTGTTTCCATCTTTCTTATTGGCCTCTTTGAGCACTGCAAGGCCACCAGAAGGTCTCCCTGGAGCCCCTTCTCTTCTCCAGGCTGGACAACCCCAATTCCCTCAGCCTGTCCTCACAGCGGAGGTGGTAGAACAGGGTGCTTGTGATGCTCCTTTTGTGCTGCTTGAAAGCACGTTTCCTTGGCATAAGCAGGCTTTCCCTCTTTTGCCAGTTCTGGTAGGAAACACCTAGCAGAAGACAGCTGACCCCTGCCTGCCAGTAACAGGGCCCAAGAACACCAAAGGCAACTTAAGTTGAAGGGAATCAATTTTGCAGCTCACACTGTGTCTTAAAATTTGGGCTTACCAGTTTGTAGGGCAGTTGCATCTCCTCTTCCTGGCACCCAAGAAGAGCCAAAGACAGGTTGCTGTTCAGCACCAACCCACAAAAACATCCTCTGGTACCTCCCCATCCTTCCACACGAATCTGCTCCATGGCCCTTGTGAACTTGCCCTTCTTCGTGCAGGGCAAAGTTCTCTCCTGGAGAAAGAAGAGAGTAATTTCTGTCATGACTCACTCTGGAGCTGGAGGTCACAGCGGTGATGCAGTTCCCAATCCACTGCCCCTCGAGTGCAGCACACCCTCCCTGTGTCTAGGAAATAGTATCTGCACCCCCTGGTCCTGAGGCCACCTCAGATGGAAAATCACAAAGGACATAATGAGCAACCACAGGGCTGAGGAAACCTCCCAGCAGAGGCAGGCTCCACTGCTTGTTAATTAGCCCACTCATTATGGTGGATTTAGTGCTTTTTCCTGAAATTCTGCTCCCTAATACTCCCAGCTCAGTGGAAGGAGGGCTCAGGCAGACAAGCTTCTCCAGCTGAAGAAGCTGGGCTCAGGCTTCTTTGCAAAGAAGTTTCCATCGTTAAGGCATACTTGCCAGTGACACTGCTCTGCTGGTGGCCTTTGCAAGAGTTTGCTCAGTGGGGCAGTCCCAAACATGGACACAGGCTGGTGAGGAGTGGATAGAGACCAGTCCTGGGGAGAAGCATTTGGGGGTGCTGGGGGGGTGCAAATCTGGACAGGAGCTGGCACCAAGCGCTCACAGCCCAGCCCCAGCCCTGTCCTGGGCTGATCCCCAGCAGTGTGGGCAGCAGGGGCAGGGAGGGGATTCTGCCCCTCTGCTCTGCTGAGCCCTCAGCTGCAGTGCTGGGGCAGCTCTGGAGTCCTCAGCACAGCACAGACAGGGACCTGCTGGAGCAGGGCCAGAGGAGGGCACAGCAATGATGGCAGGGCTGGTAGGGCTCTGCTGGGAGGTCAGGCTGAGAGAGTTGGGGGTGTTGAGCCTGGAGAAGAGAAGGCTCCAGAGAGACCTTCTGGTGGCCTTGCAGTGCTTGAAGGGCCTGATGAGAAAGCTGGAGACAGACAGGTCTGTTGTGACAGGACAAAGGTTTTAAACTAAAGGAGGACAGGCTGAGACTGGACATAAGGACAACATTTCTCATTATGAGGGTAGCAAGACACTGGCCCAGGCTGCCCAAAGAGATTGCTGTGGATGCTGTCTCCCTGGAAATGTTCAAAGCCAAGCTGGATGGTGTTTTGCTCAGCCTGGTTTGGTGGAAGGTGTCCCTGCCTGTGGCAGGGGTGTTGGGCTAGGTGATCTCAAGATCCTTTCCAACCCAGACCATTCTTTCTGCGGTTCTGTGCTCCTCCAGCAAGAGCCAGCATGGCAGGGCACAGCAGCACAGAGCTGCATGACTTGTGTAGGGATTTGAGGGGAGGAAGGGGGTTTTCAGGGGCCACATGGGTTGCTGTGCTATTCTCTCAGCAGTAATTAAAGCCAGATAAAGTGGAATGGGAAATGAAGTCTCAATATTTCACAGGGGAAGCGACAATAGAAAACCCCAAATTCTTCTGCATTGCAGAATTCCTTCCTTTGTCATTTATGACTTCCCTGCTCTTTGGGTCATCTGAAAGGGTTTATCAGCAGCAAATGTATGTTTTCTTCAGGTCATTAATTCAAATGTTTAAACTGCTTGCTGCCCAGCCCTGTGGAACCACTAAATTTATTACCACGTTTACAATTACCCCTTGAATCCTACTAATTAGCTGGTTTGGAAGCTATTTAATGTGTCCCCCCAAGTTGTGTATCACTCCAAGTCTAATTCACCTCAAAACCAAGCTTGAAGCATCATTTTCTGTAGCTTTCTGACCAAACCTGTAAGATCAATCCTGTTACAATCCTGTAAAACTTGTTAATCTTAACCCAAAAAAGGTACCAAATTCACTTGACAGTATTATTACTTGGCCTTAGTTTTGTTACCCTCCTTTAATTTCCTTCCTCTATTAATTATTTTCCCTTAATTTATTGCGTCCTGTGTCAGACTCTGTATTCTTTTGCCTGGGACTGATGCCAGGCTGACTTGCACTTGCCCAGGATATCATCTACCTTCTGAAAATACAGTTACAGCATTAGCTGGACTTTCATTTTTCAGAATCACCCAAACCAAGTGAAAAAAAAACTGTCAGCAGTGTTCCAGAGCCCTCCTCAAACAGCTCTCTAAACACTCTTGGGTGCAGTTATCCAGACCCACGTCAAGAATTAATAGCTGCTGCCTACCCCCTCTTGGGGGCTACTGTAGGAATGGAAAGCATTTCACCATCCTGCCTGTGACTCCATTAGCTGCCTGGTTGCGGCTCCCGAGCAGAAATATTCAGGGAACTTCTCTGCCCTCATCATGATCAACATCTTTTTTTCCATTTCAATCCAGTGATGGCTCAATACCATTGTGAACATTTCCCTTGCTTTCGATGTCATTTCAAGACTCCTCATTGTCCTCAGCCCTCCTGGTCACAGCTTCTCCTTGCAGTAAATATGGAGCTTCTTCGCTCTGCTCTGCCTTTGCCAACAGCAGGAATGCTGTGCCAGAGAGGGAGGTGGCATGATGAGCTTGGCTGCCACGAATTGGTGCTGGGGCCCATGACAAAAGGGGTGCTGGTTTGCTCCCAGCACAGGCACACACTGCATTTCTCTTGGGCTTGGACTTAAGTGGCCCTTGAAGGTTCCTTCCGACCCAAAACTTTGCATGATTCTCATCTCCATGTCAGACAGGGCACTTCTTGCTGTAAGACCAGAGGAGGTCATGCAGGCTCCAGAAACAATTAGGCACACCACAGAATGATGGGGTTGGAAGGGACCTCTGGAGATCATCCAGTTCTATACCCGCTGCTAACGCAGGGGTACCTAGGGCAGCTTGCCAGGTTTGGAGTGTCACCAGAGAAGGAGACTCTGCAGCCTCTCTGGGCAGCCTGCTCCAGGGCTCCAGCACCTTCACAGCAAAGATGTTTCTCCTCATATTCAGGTGGAACTTTCCGGGTTCCAGTTTGTGTCCACTGCACCTTGTCCTGCCTCTGGGCACCACTGAAAATAATCCCACTCTGTTCCCTTGCCTCCCACTCAGTAGATATTGATCAGCATTGAGAAGGTCCTTTCCCTTATCTCTTATTAAATCCAAAGACATCATCTCTGAATAAAGAAGCTAGCTGCAAGTCACTGGAGGCAGAGCAGCAGTGTCTGTCCTTGGCCAGCCTGGCCAGGTGAACACCTCCCAGAGACCTGCTGGGGAGTGCTAACAGCAGCTGCAGTGTTGGTGCTTCCTGGGTGCTTGCTCTGATGTCACAGAGCTGCTGTGCATCTAGACCCAGAGTGACTGTCCAGAGTAAATATTCTCCAGTGACTGCTGCCCTACATTCCACTTAAGAACTGATGTGACAAAAAAGACTGCAGATGCTGAACTGCTTCACACTCAGTGTTCTATCCTTACACAGGTGCTCTATGAGAAACAAGGTAAGACCATAGGAGTCAAGAGGAAGGGATTAATCGTGCCCAATACTAATACTTGATCAGGCAACCAAACTGGCTTCAGAGACCTTGGAAGCATTTGAAGGAAACATCTTTTTAATATGTGGACACTGCTCTTAGAGAACAACTGCAGTGACTAGACAGAATAGCTCTGCTGATAGCCCAGGGGGGATGGCTTGAAACTAAAAGAGGGGGATTGGGGCTGGAGAGAAGGGAGAGATGTTCTACACTGAAGGTGGTGAGACAGAGCCCCAGGCTGCCCAGAGAGGTGGTAGAAGCCCCATCCCTGGAACCGTTCCAGGCTGTCTGGGGCTTTGGTGAATCTGCTCTAGTCGCAGATGTCCCTGCTGACTGCAGGCAGTTGGAGTACCTGATCTTAAAGGTCCCTTCCTACCCAAACCAGTCTATGACTGTACGATGCAGCTAATGTGACAGAAAGGTGTGCAGCTCCTGTTCCAGTGCCACACAGCAAGCAAGGCAGAAAAGAGGTGTCTGATACCAAAGCAGCAGAGAACTAACACAGCTGAACAACAAAGTGCAAAAAGTTTGCCTTTAACTAAATAAGCAGAAAGGAATAAGTGGAAGTGGAGGGAAGACTTCAGCTCACCTCACTCCAGGTGTTTGCAAGCTACTTCTAATGCACTCACAGAAGTACAGCCCTGGCCCTGAAAGCAAGAGCAGCTGGACAGCTGAGATGGAAGGACCGAGTCTCCCTGTGCCCTGTCCTCTGGCAGGGGCATAACAGCCTAAGGAGGAGCACTGTCAAGGGACAGTATGTAGCAATCCTTCCCCACAGTACTTGTCAGTCTGCAATTTGCAGCAGAGACATCCTGAGCCAAAAGTGATGTCTTTGTGTTCAAGTCTTCACTGGAATTTTGTTCTTCTCTTAACTTGCCCAGTTGTTCTCCACACACACTAACAGCTACAGGGTGTCCTGCCGGGACCTCTTGCCCATGGGGAGAAGCTGCCTGTGGACCAGAGGGCAGAGTTTCTCCCTGGGAGGAGGTGAGTCCCAGGGCTGGCACAGTTATTGTGCGTATCCTGGAGGGGCGTTTGGTGGGCAGTCAGCTGAACGTGTCCAGGCCAGCCAGGCTGCAGGGAAGAGAGGAGGTGGAGATGACATCTCCACAAAGGGCTGATCTTGCTTTGTCTGTGGAGCCAGGCTGCACAATAGACAGTCTGACACACGGAGAGTGCCTGATGGACCGACCTGGTGGCTCCTGACCTCACCGTGTGGGGTTCAGCTCTGGTTGAACTTGACTCACATTTGGACCCTCCTTCTCTAGGGTAGAAGAGCCCAGCATGGGCACAGGGAAGCCATTCAGGGACTCAGAAAGTGCATGGGCACCAAACTACAAAGCTTTTCTAATGTGGAAACAAATGCCAGGCTGGTACAAAGCTCTTCCTCCTTTTTTGACCTTCCCACCAGAGAAGCTCAAAGACAAAGACAAACTGCTGCTGTGCAGGTGTCTGCTCCTTTGTTAGCATGCAAAGATGAAAGATTCAGGGAGGTTTGAAACACAAAGCTCCACAAGGAGCTGGTTGCTTAAAGCAAAATGGAGAGACCTCGCACACATGTGGCTACCAGCCCAAGGGGCGACCAAAAGGTGAAGACCAAATCCAGCTCCAGAAAATGGAGAGGAATTTTCCATGACAATTGCTCTGCAGTGGATCTCCTACACACTCTCTGTGAAGGGGCAGCTTGGGGTGCTGGGAAGGAAAGGAATCTTCTGGTGCCTTCACAATCTTTGACTGCTGCCTGTCTCCAACTTCACTGGGACTCTGAGACCCCTTGTCAAGCCGAGCAACACTTCAGCTGCACCAACCATGCATTTAAGGACTGGTCAGAGCCAAAAGAAGCTCAGAAGACCTGCTTTGTCTCATGCTGAGGGGGTCATTGGCAGGGTTGGAGCTCATTCCACCTCAGCTGAAGAGAGAGAACTGGGTGGCAAGGTGATGTCTTCACCTCCCTGGAGACTGAGTCTTGCTTCTTCTGTCCTGTCCTCTCTGGATCTGAACACCCTACATTTGTGGATGCTCTGGTAAAGTGGCAAAAGACATCTATTCACAATAGGATTGCTGGGGACAGCTGAGGGACTGTTTCCTGGAATGATGGAATGGGCTTCTTTGTGGGTGTCTGGCTGGGCTGTTTCTGTTTGAGTGATGATTCGAAGGTTCCTGGGGCCCTGCTGGAGCACTGGTTATATATTAAGGCATGGCGACCCTTATTGGAGCCTGCTCTTAGTATTCTTTGAATAGAAAGAAGCTGGTGAACACTTAAGGCAGAAATCCATGGCTGAAGGCAAAGGTATCTGGGTTGGGCAAGGGCTCAGGGCTACCCAACTCCTCCCTCAGTGCTTGAGTTTTGAAGGAGCAGCACAGGGTGTTGCTACACTGCTCTGTCTTCAAGGGTTTATTTCAAGGATGAGATGGAAAATCATAGAATGGCTCAGGTTGGAAAGGACCTCAGAGACCATCTCCTCCAACCACCTGCCACAGGCAGGGACACCTCCCAGCTAGGCTTGGCTGCTCAAGGCCTCACCCAGCCTAGCCCTGAGCACCTGCTGTGGGACACCTAGAAACAGCCATCCCCTGAAGGAGAGGCTCTGCATGGGCACTGGCTGACTTGGGCACTGGGGTTTCCCTGTACTGCACAGAGCTGCAAGCAGCCTGCTGGAAGCAGTGAAGTCTGAAATTGCAGGGAAGAGGACACTCAAGTGCTCAATGTAGACTTTCCTATGTTGACTGCTTCCCTCTGTTTATCTTCCTTCTCTCACCTCCCCTTTTGCTCCTTTCATCTTCACACACAAGTTCATCGCATCCTCCTTCCATGCTCGGGCGGGTCTTGCACCATCCTGTCCTCCACCTTGCTTTTTGCTAAGCAGAGCAGCAACCAGGCCAGGCCTGGCACAGCCAGACCCAACCTCAGTCTGGGAGGGTCAGGCACCTCCCTGCAACCTGAAGTCACCAAACCAATGTCACCCTAAACCCAATTCTCTCCTTTCATCCATCCACTCGAGCTCTATCCAATCTTACTACCTCTACTTCTTGGTACTTAAAAAAAAAAAATAAAAAAATCAGTCTTACCTTTCTTACTATGAGGAGAAACTTCTTTGGTGTGAGGGTGCTGAAGCAGGCTGCCCAGAGAGGTTGTGGAGTCTCTGGAGAGATTCCAACCCCACCTGGCCATTGTGATCCTGGGCAAGCTGCTGTGGGTGCCCTGCTTTAGCAGGATGATCTCCAGAGGTCCCTTCCAACCCCACCATGATGAGGTTCTGTGATTCTATTTGCCTGAGGAAGCAAAGGGTTTGCTTCAACCCTTCTCATGCTGTATCTCAGTTGCTAGGAGCTGCCTCTTGCCTGGCCCTGATGGCAACATCTTGCTTCTTTCCAGTTGGTGTTTCCAGGAACATCCTTTTGACTCAACCCCACGATTTCCTGTTTATGGTCCTCCATGGACCTCCTCAGCTCCCACTTCGTGCCTGGGATGACAATAGCACTGCTGCCCATGGCAGGGTGGCCAAGCTTCAAGCTGCCCAGCTCTCTTCTGCCAATGATGGCAGCTTTGGGCACGATGCCCTCACTCAACTCTCCTTGTGCTCCTCACCCACACATGCCCTTTTCCCCTCACCCCTCCTCATCCAGGCGGATCCAGCACAGCCAGATGACTGATTTGTGAAAGCAAAGAGGGAAAGCCAGCAGCAGCTGCTTTAGATCTGCTGTAAGGCTGGTGGCAGTTGTATAAGGCAGAGGTTTTGGTGGTGTCTCCACTCCACTCCTGAGAAATACTGCATTAATTCCAGCGTTGCTGTGCCCACTGCCCATGCCCTCAGTAGGTCCCCAGGCAGGAACCAGCTGTCCACATCTGCAGGACGCTTCCAGAAAGTGGCAGCATCGAAGACCAGCTCTGGATTCACTCCTGCCCCGACGACATCCCCCAAGAAAGAAGCAAGATTCAAAACAGCCTCCTGAGCCGTGGCCAGCCAAGTGCCTTATCATGGCCTGGGCATGCAGAGCTCAGTAAACAGATTGGTCTCACTGTGCCCAAGGCATTGGTGCCTCTGGGCCCTGAGAGAACAGCAAGCTTCAAGCTGAGTGACTCTCCAGCGTGAGGGACCAGCCCCCAGCAGCTCTGCTCTGCTAGCATGGCTCGGGCATGGCCCAGTGGGCATGGCCCTGGCCACAGCTCTGCTTTGCATTAGGTGGTCCAGAAGAAATGTGCCCTGATTAGAAGGTCCTGTCTCAACCACTAAGTCAGGTCACACATCTCCAGCCCTGGCAGCTGAGATCTGCTGCTCAAAGACAAACTTATGTGCCAGCTTGCTCTTGGCAAAGGGTTACGAATGTCTGTACACAAACAAACACCCTGACATAAGCGCCCAGGCAAGCTGTGGACACTCCAGCGCTGGAAGTGTCCAAGGCCAGGCTGTGCAGGGCTCTGAGCAACCTGACCCAGTGAAGGTGTCCCTGCCCATTGCAGGGGGTTGGAACTAGATGATCATTAAAGGTCCCTTCCAACCCAAACCATGCCAGGATTACACAATACCACTTTTCCCTTCCATGTGCACAGAAAGGGAACTGGGAGGATCATAGAATCAAGGAGTCTGTCTGGAAAAGAGCTTCAAGACCTCTGAGACCAGCCCAGGGGTTGGAGATGAGGAAAACTCTTTGCTGCCAGAGTGGTCTGGCACCAGAACAGTTTGTCCAGGGAGGTGATGGAGTCCCCACCCCAGGAGGTGTTCAAGAAGCCTGTGGCCATGGCACTCGGGAGTATGGCTTACTGGTCATGGTGGTGTTGGGTTGATGGTTGGAATGGGTGACCTTAGAGGTCTTTTCTAACCAAAACAATTCCATGGTTGTGAGCCTTCCTCCTGATTCTTGTCCATAAACACTTAACTCTTCATTAAGTTCCAGCTGTCCATAACACTCCCTAACATGCAGAGCCACCCTGCTGCCTCTCCCTCCCTGCCTACCCCTTCTGGGGAGCCTGCAGCCACCCCAGCCACGCGCAACAGCTCAGCACCTTTCTCTGGGGCCTCTGATGGCTCCCAGCTCCCACAGCGAAGGGGCTTTCAGGGTAGCTTTGCCAGCTGAGAAGAGATGATGAGCACTGGATGAGAACAGCTCTTATGCCCAAAATCTGGTGTTCCCATATGGATGTTTTCCCCCTGGCCTCTGCCCCCTTCTCTGTGGGGACTTCGGGTCCCACCGCAGGCAGTAAGTGCTGCAGAAGGGGTAATGAAGCGCTCAGGGCTGCGACGTTTAGCTCCACGGTAAGATTTACTTCCAAATGGCTTGCCTGGAGCTCCGGGGGGGATTGGTAACCCTGACAGGATGTAAATCCACCTCCTCTGACCCCAGATAAGTTGGGTTTGAAATCACAATACAACTCATCCTATCTCCCAATGGGGACACTGTGGGGGTTTGCTCCGGGCTTCCTAGGCGAGAGGGAGTTCCTTTCCCTCTGGAATTCAAAATCTCTCTAAACACTTAATAAATTCCAAGCTGTACAGTGGAAATCTCTCATGGATTCTTTTGTGGTTGTTTGCTGTCTTGTTTGTTTATTTGGTTGGTTTTGTTTTTTAAAATCTCATCAACTACTGGGATTTTTGGAAAAAAAAATTGCTTTTAACAACATCTTAGCATCACAGAATGGCCAACGAGTCCAACCCCCTGCAGCCAGCAGGGACGTCTGCAGCTAGAGCAGGTTGCTCACCGCCCCAAACACCCTGACCTGGAATGGTTCCAGGGATGTGACATCTACCACCTCTCTGGGCAGCCTGGGCCAGGGTCTCCCCACCCTCAGCATGAAACATTTCTTCCTTCTCTCCAGTCTGAATCTCCCCCTTTTGGTTTCAAACCATCACCCCTTGCTCTGTCACAACAGGCCCTGCTAAGGGCACAGTGCCTCTCTTCCTTCTAGGCCCCTTTCAGCACTGAAAGGCCACCAGAAGGGCTCCCTGGAGTCTTCTCCTGAGTGCACAATCCTAACTCTCTCAGCCCGGCCTCACAGCAGAGGGTTTCCAGTCCTCTGACCATCTTTGTTGCCTCCTCAAGACCTGCTCCAATAGGTTTCATGTCCTTGTGCTGAGGACTCCAAAGCTGGACACTAATCCTGTTTTGACCCTTTATAGCCCAGAAGTCAAAAATAAAATGGAGTGATGAAGTCAACAGCAGCTTCCTTATCTCTCCTTCCTCTTTCAGGGTTTGCCTTCCTCATAGCAAACATGGTTCAATCAGTGCATCCCAATGAAAGCACTTCCCTCCTGCAAAACTCCTCCTGGACCCACCAGCCCTTTTCCTGCAGCACCCACCAGAGGTTTCCTCTGGTTTTTCCCATCCAGATTTTTTTCTGCCCGTGCTTCAAAATGTGTTAAGATCACAAAACAGAGGAAGGCTTTCCTCTGCCTTGGGGGATTCACAGCTCCTGGAGTGGAGAGGGAGATGAGAAAGGAGGACTTAAAATGATGGATTGTTCTGAGAGGGCAGGCTGGGAATTCCTTACTTCACTCTTTTCATCAGATCTAGGAGAAAAAACCAAGAGAACTCACCCAATCAAAAAGCAAATGGAGCAGCTCATCAGTTTCACATGTGTGATTACAGTGTCTAAGATGTGGAACTTATCACTGAGAGCTATTGTGCAAGCTCAGGGCTTGGAAAGATAACCAAAAAAAAAAAGAAGAAAAGAAAGGAAATGGCATTGAGAAGGCATTTGTCTGGCTGTGGGAGCATCTCCAGCCCCCTTAGATCACTCTGAAAAAGGACATAAATTCTTGTACTGCAGAGCACAAACAAGCTACCAACAGCCCATTAGGAAGAAACTTCCCCTGTGGGAAAATTGCATCATTGATCAAGTGTTGTGTTTCTTACATCTTTCTCTGAACCGGCTGGGAAAGATTAACGCCAAAAGCAAGGTCTGGACTCAGGCTGCCCACTGCTCCTGGCACACTCTGTGTCACTGAGTGACAAAAGCTCAGACAGCTCCAGCAGGACAGGACACAGTTAAGTTCTTGGCCTATAATTTAAGGGCTCCCCATCCGGGTGCAGAAGATCGTTTTCTCCAAAGGTCTATCCCTGGAAAAACAGACCAGGAGGGAGCTTTACAAAGCTTTTCAGAACCAAAAGGTAAAGTTAAAGCTATGTGTGGATTCCTGAAGTGGATGCTGAGGTTGCCTTGGTGACACAGCTATGTGATGGTTACAAGTCAAGAGGGCTGTAACGCAAGGGAGCAACCTGGCAGCAGCAGACAGAGGTCACTCTTAGCCATAAATACAAGGAACTGCGAAGACCTTTGTGTTTTCCAGGCCACAGCAGCCCTATAGATTGGATAAAAGAACCCATGGCATGCACCAGTGAAGGTGCCAGCCTCACTAGAAATGGTAGCAGTCAGGAACCTTCCTGAAAAACCATTTCAAGCATCTCTTGCTTTGCACATCAATTCTAAGCAAACTGGGCCAGGGACTGCATTTCCATGCCATACAGAGCACTGAACACAACTCTAGCTGCTACACAACTGCTACTTTTGAGATTCTACAATAATATGAATATAAAACTGGACGAGAGAAGCTAACAACTGGGTTGTTTTTTTCCCATTTCCTGAAAAAAGTGTTGTACTTCCCATCAAAAGCTCTTCAGCTTGACAAAATATTCTACAGGCACAGAGGGAATCTCCCTCTTTTAGTTTCAAACCATCACCCCTTTTCCTGTCACAACAGACCCTGCAATAAAAACTCTGTTCCCAGCTTTCTGGTCAGCCTCTCTAAGCACTGAAAGGTCACCAGAAGGTCTCCCTGGAGTTGGGGAGAGGAACCCCAACTCTCTCAGCCTGGCCTCACATCAGAGGATTTCAGGTAATTTTTGTGCCCTCCTCTGGCCCTGCTCCCACAGGTCCATGTCTCTCCCGTGCTTGCAAAGTCCACCATGTGAAATTCTGCCCTCCTCAACAAGGGAAGGGTCACTACAAGATGTCTTCACCTGCTCAGAAATCTCAGCTGCAGCTAACTGCATCGGTACCATCAGCACGGGCACCTGCTCTGGCTAAATAGGACACTTAATTCCCATTAATGCTGTTCTAATTAGAGCATGGTGAACAACAAAAGAGAAAATACTTCCTTTGTGTCTGTGTAAAGCTATTCCTGATCTCCCATACAAAATGTAGGTTGCCCTTTCCTTCCTCAAGCTCAAAAGAGGCTGAGTCTTCATCCACTAGAGCAAGCAGCAGCAACTCTCAAGATTTCATCTTCCACCTTTTGTTCAAGGATAAATTTATCTACAAAGAAAAATCTGCAGATATTGATGAGCAGAGGCAGAGAGCTACATGAGTCAAAAGTCTGCAATGCTAAATGCAGTGTGCACTGAGGGTGACCTAAATATCAGGGAAATTACTCTGCCTAATTTCAGCAAGCAAAAGCTACCCAGAATTACTTTAATTAGCTTAAAAGGATGCAGCCAGGCCCTTTCTCAAGGCAGGTTCAGTGCTCTGTGCTATTGGTTGTGCACATCCTGTGGCAGGAAAACAAAACACTTGTCTGCTCCTGGGCCTAATGCCACCATTACCTGTTCTTAGCCACAGCTCCTTAGCAAATGCACTGTGGGCTCCGTGCTGGGCTCTGGCTGTTTGCCCTCCAACGTGTTTCAAAGCCACTTGTCAGCTCTAACGACCTGGAGGAGCTCTAGCCCTGTTTCAGTCCCTCGTGGTCTGCCAGAAAAGTCTGGGTGCTCTCAACTGCTCAGCACCACTACAGACTAGAGCTCAGCACCCCGAGCCATGCTCACTGGATGCCAAGGCTGATTGCCCAGCTTCACTGAGGAAATCTGTGGCACACTACCTGTGCCTCTACAAAACAAGATGGGAGAAATACAGGGAAGAAAAAGGTTTGTAGGACAAGAAAAATAGATAGCCCTGTGTTCCAGGGGGACCCTAAAGAAGTTGTTGGAGGCTAGGATAGTATTGCTGCAACCTTCCTGCATTTTCACTGTTGTCCACTAGCACGGTAGACAAGTGACCCTTTTTATACCCTTATCTCAAACACTCTTTTTCATGCATTAATAACATTGCACTAAGCTAGGGCTGGACCTCATTGGGATGCCAACCCTGTTAGCAAGATGGGTGTCTGGGATCAAACCCAGGAGATCTTCCTCAGAGAAATCCCTCAAAGAGGTGTTTCAGCAGCTCCCAGCCTGTGGTCTGTAGCCACAACATTTATGGAGCTCTTGCCAGCCGTAGGCAATCAGGGGAATCTCAACAGCCATCCATGAGCTGTCATTTCTAGTTCAAGAGTGCAACAGCCCAGTTAAAAGTCCTTTCATGTATGAGTTCTGGAAGCAGAAGCAATGATAAAGGAAAAGATCTCCTTTGTCCAGGGAAAGGATCAGAGAAATTCCTGAAATGCATTTGAGCAGGGGAGGAGAGATGGCACACAGCACACGGAAAGGGCTGGGAAAACAGGCGGCTCCGCAGGGCAGCAGATCCAGAGCATCCTCCCCATCTCGGGGCTGTTTCCTCAACTGCATCGTGGTGACGAAGGCAGGGAAAACGGACTTGGAGCATGGCAGGCAGCAGAGAGGCTCAGGAGGTACAGATGCTGCTGAAAACAGCAGAAGTAACCTAGTCAGAGCCTGCCTTTTGGTCATCGGAGCTGCGCTCAGTCCGGGAAACAAGAGGAACCCGGAGCACAGGCGCTGCCAGCCCGGATATCCCCGTGGGGCAGAACTTTGTCTGGTTAATCACTCCCAACTGTGAGAGACAGGCTAAAGGCAGGCACCTCGCCAGAGCACCACTGGGTTTCCCAACCTGGTGCTCTTCTCCCCACCCTTTCCTCCCTGCCAGCTCCCTGTTGCCTGGAGCTCACACACGACAATGCCCAAATTCAGACCTTGTGAATCAGAGCAGATTTTGACCCTCAGAGTAATCCAAAGCAGAAGATATCATGGTCAGACCATGAGATAAGACCTCCTTCAAGCTTCCCGGAGATGCTCTCTGGCAATTCCATCTGCCCCAGAGCCGATATCAGGGAGCACAACTCACTAAGCACCGGGGACCCGCGGTCCCGGTGGGAGATGACAGCATGGCATGAAGCTCATCAAGAACGGCATGGGTGGGGCAGGGCAAGCCCCGTGTCTGCATCCTGCCCTAGAGAAATAAATGACAGCCCAGCCTGGTGCGCCCTGATGGGAGGGCGAGGGTCTCACCTCCCTGCGTGCACACCAGACTGCTGCTGTCGTATACTCTAAGGACTAAGGTGCAATTAAACAGGAAATAACCAACTTCTGTGGCTAAGGGCAGTGCTGCAGTGCAGAGTGACTTTAAGCACTGCTTAGCCACATCCCTTGCTGACCCTGTGAGCTGTCTCACTTCATCTGCTGTTCCCAAAATGTGCCTAATAGCTCAGGAACTGGGAGAGGAACTATGAAATGCAACACTCCAGGCTTGGGGAAGAGTGGTTAGAAAGCTGCCCTGCAGAAAAACACCTGGGGGGTATTGACCAGCAGCTGGCTGCGCATGAGCCAGTGTGTGCCCAGGTGGCCAAGAAGGCCAACAGCATCCTGGCCTGTAGGACCAGGGCAGAGACTGTCACTCTGAACTTGGCACTAGTGAGGTCATACCTTGAATACTGAGTTCCATTTTGGGCCTCTTGCTCTAAGAAGGACATTGAGCTGCTGGAGCATGTCTGGAGAAGGGCACCAAAGCTGGTGAAGGGTCTAGAGCAGAAGTCTTGTGAGGAGCAGCTGAGGGAACTGGGGGTGTTCAGCCTGCAGAAAAGGAGGCTGAGAGGAGACCTTACTGATATCTGCAACTCCCTGAAAGGAGACTGGAGCCAGCCCAAGGAACAAGTGATAGGATAAGAGGAAGCAGCCTCAAGTTGTGCCAGGGGTAAGGTTTAGGCTGGATATTGGGAAAAACTTCTTTCTCAAAAGGGCTACCAAAGCTCTGTCTCAGGCTGCCCAGGGCAGTGGTGGAGTCCCCATCCTTGGAGGGGTTTCAAAGCTGTGTAGATGTGGGACATAGTTCAGTGGTGGCCTGGTAGTGCTAATGGTTAATGGTTGGGCTGGATGATCTTAAAAGTCGTTTTTCAACCTAACTATTCTATGGTTCCACAGACACAAGCAGGACCAGAGCCTGGTCAACTGCCAATGCTCGCAGGACCCCTCCACTTCAGGACTAAACCTGATGGAGACTCCTCACGGCAAAACAATAATAAGTTTAAAAAACCACCACCACACTTGCAAATCAGAGTTCCTAACACACCAAGACCCACTCGTGTTTTCCCTCTCCCCCTTGGGCCCCCAAGCATCCCTTGAACTTCACAGGAGCACCCGGCAGAGCTGGCACAGCAGATGGGTCTGGAGCATTTCTCTCCTGTGAAAGCAGATTTGCCTAAGTCAGGGACAAACCTCCTCTCAGAAGGGGCTTGGGGAAGGACTCAGCCTGCTCCCAGTCTCCCTCACCCTTCGCTTTCCTTGTGATGCCTCCTGCTTGCTCCAGAATTAGGAAACCTTCCAAATGGAAATGTAAGGAATGTAAATTGGTGTCTCCTCTCCAGCATGAATTATCTGACTCCTGTGGCTGTCTCTGCAAGATGATTTGAGCTGAACTTGACTGCTGCAGTAATTAATTTCCAATCAAGCAAATTTGCGTAAATCTTCCCTTTAGAAATCTGCCTTAAATCAAGGCTTTAGGCACCACATTCCAGCTTGATTTCATTAAAAATAGATTGCTATTGAAAGCTGCCAGCGCTGTAACTACAGGCACCACGCCACGCTGCAGAGCGGCTCGGGTACCCTGCACGTACTGCAAAGCTGCCTCCGAAGCCAGCCCCCAGCAAAGCGCCCTGCCACCAGCGCCCCACCTCCTCTCCTTCCTGCATCCAGCCTTGCAGGGATGCTGGCTTTGAAGCGATGGGGACGAGGGGGACAAGGGCTCCAGGAGAAGGAAGGAATGCCCTGACAACTTGAGAAATCTTCTCAGAAATGTTTTGTGTGCTACCCACAAGCAGCAGGCTCTGCTGCTCTGGGACAAATCACAGAATGGTTTGGGTCAGAAGGGACCTTTAAAGCTCATCCAGTCCAGCCCCCTGCAGCCAGCAGGGACATCTGCAACTAGATTAAGCGGCTGAAAGCCCCAAACAACCTGACCTGGAGTGGTTCCAGAGATGGGGCATCTCCCACCTCTCTGGGCAACCTGGACCAGTGCCTCACCCCCCTCAGTGTGAAACACTTTCTCCTCTCTGGCCTGAATCTCTCCTTTCAGTTTCAAGCCCTCACTCCTTGTCCTGTAAAAACAGCCTGCTCAGAAGAGTGTCCCCGGCTTTCTTGTAAGTCCTCTTTAAGGAAGAGAATCCCCTCTTTGTAGGATGAGGCCAAGTGATGAAATGCATTGCCAGTGCTGAGAGAGGCTGCAGCAGCCTCCTTCTCAGGAAGATGCAGGGAGGGGCATGCCTTTGGGAAGAGATGTGAAGCTCTAATGGCCATGGGGGTGTTGGGTTGGTGGCTGGACTTCATGATCTTAAAGGTCCTTTCCAACTGAACTTGCCCCAAGTGTTCAGCTTTACTTTTATGTCCTTCTTGGAATGGTGCCACTGCCCAGCTCTGGTGCTTTTAAAGCATTGTGGGCACTTGCATCACAGAAAATGTGGGGAGTCAATCCCAGCCATCTCTGGGGGCTGATGCTTGACTCCTCAGAAGACTAATCTGATGGCAAGCCAAACTGGGGCAGCTTCTCTTAGGAGTGCTGAACCCTACATGGGACCAGGTTGTGTTGTACACAAATTCAACTAAATGTTCTGGGAAACAGAAATTCATTCTCTTATTGCTGTCCAAGGCTTCACCCAAGTTTGAGAGATGAGGTCCTCTTCTGCATGCAAGTGTCCCAGCCAGCACTGGATTCTTTATCCCTGCTTTGTCTGCAGCCAGCTCTGAAGCCCTGAAGAGGACTGATGCCTTGGATTTGCGGTGGTGCTTTTGTAAAGGAAGAGATTGCTGCAGGAAAAGAACAGGGCAATTTGGAGCTGGGTAGAAGAATACTCAGTAATTCTGATCTCCAGCTCCCTCAGCTACCAAACCCACAGGAGGAATGGAGACAGGCCAGGCCTGCCCAGTATGCTGGCTGCTCTGGGGCTGGACAAAGTGGGGTCCGCACATGCCATGCCGAGACTGTCTCTGCCCTGCTGTCAAGGCACAGAATCTGTCATCTGTTAGCAACACCACAATGCAGGAGAGGATACAGCTTGTTTCTGGAGGGGCCCTTTTCCATCTCACTTTTTTCCTTTTTTAATTTTCTTTTTTGTTTTAATTTAATTTCTTTTTCCTCCTTTTCTTTTCCCTTTTCTTTCTTTTTTTTTTCCCCCAAAATTTCTTCCTTCTCTCTAGCCTAAATCTCCCTCTTTTAGTTTAACACAGAATCATAGAAGTAGTCAAGGTGGAAAAGCCCCTCAGGATGAGCAGGTCCAACTGGCATCCCTACTCTGCAAGGTTCAC
>WBNM01003781.1:0-24959 GCA_013399055.1 Ramphastos sulfuratus
GAGACAGTCTCCAATTGCTTATGAATGCCTCATCTGCTTCGACAGCCTGGTTGATTCAACCCACGTGAGATTTTCCCTATGGACAGATAATGTCTGGGTGGCAAACCAGGGGTCAGGCAGTGACCAGCATAGCCTGGAGCCCTCCCCCTGGGATTGTTTTGGGGGTGGCATGCAGGAATCATAGAATCCTATAATGCTAGGAGTCAGAAAGGACCTTCAGAGATCATCCAATCCACCTTCCCTGCAAGCCAGGACTGCTTAGAGCAGGTCACACAGGACCATACCCAGGTGGGTTTTGAAGATCTCTAGAGAAGGAAACTCCAGTCAGCACTCAGCACCAGCTGAGCCCCTGGAAGCCATGAGGAGCCCCTCGCAGCCATAGGAAGTGCAGTGTCTTCATGAAGCAAGGGAAATATGATGCTCTTGTTCCTGAGTGTGGGCATTGAAACTCCACATCAAAGGTGCACCAAAATTAATTTTTTAATCAATTGAGCTGTTTACACACTTGTGTATTTAACAGAAGGGTGAGAGAGTATTTCCTTGTCAGGGTGCAGGCTGGTGATTTGTTATGGCAAATTAAATGCTAGCAGCTACTCAGATAAGATAAGCTACACAGAAGTAGATGGCAGCAGCTCAAGGAAGGGGTGAAGAAAAAGGAGGAGAGGAAGCACAGGAAAGAAAAATAAGAAGAAAGTAAAAACATTTGACATCTGCCAGGTGTGATAAACACTGCAAAACCTTGGTGAGAAATTGGAAATGTTCCTTTTTAGCATAGGTGGAACTAAAATACAGATGACTGAGTTCCTGTTACTGATTTCTGTTCCTTTCTCCCTACCAAGGAAAGGTTTACGTGGGACTAACAGGATATTTCTCTCATGTTTCTTTATGTCCCTGCACTCGCTATGACTGCTGCATGGTGCTTTCCACGATGCTGTCGGGTACTTGGGTCTCATCCAGCAAATACTTAAGCACACATGTAACATCCAATCCAGAGGGAGGTTATCCATGTGCTTAGAGGACTTTGGGTCAGGATCTTAATATCTTTTTTGCTCACATGTGACTTCCACACAGCAAGACGGAGACATGGAAGAACCAGACAATTAGAAAACGTTGTTGTGAGATCACAGAAATCCTGGCAAGAGGGCTCAGGGGGTAGTTCACTATCTGAAACATGACAAATGGATAAATCAGTTAGTTTCCAGAAAGTGCTGCTTTCAGGCATTGAAATCAGCAGATTCAGTCCAGATGAGCCAGGTTAGGTCAAACGGTGCCAACAGCAGAGTTCGAGAGGGGTGGGCTGGGCTTCCTGACTGGGCAGTCCCCACAGATGAGAGAGGCTGACTGCTAGTGGGGCAAGCAACAGTGATCCCTGCTGCCTACACAGGTCCTTGCTGAAGTCCTATTGCAGATGAAGACCTTTGTTTCTGAATATCCTTGGCTTGTTTTAAAAATGCTCCAAACACTTTCTTTGACCCAAAGTGTGTTGTGTTTTTCCTTGCATGCTGCCAAGTAATCAATTCTTGTTTGATCCAAACAACTTTTCCCTGTCTTCTTTCAGTTTGACCCTCAGATACATGAACATAACTCAAGGGCACCAATTAATGGAAAGAATCCACATTCAGCAGCAAAGTAAGGCTTCTGCCTGGTCCTTTAGGAGGTACTGATCATGATAGCTAGGTGATGGCATTGTTTTCTAGCTAAGAGTATTTCACTTTTCATATGCTCTCTTAGGTTTTTGAACTGGCCTTCTGGTGCTTCAGTGCCAGGAATACGGCATCCCTGCAAGGGTGATTCTCACCCAGCACATTTGCTAGTGCCCAGAGGCCAAATGCTTGATGTAGTGGCCAACCTCATCTACTCTCCTGGCTGTCATTTAGGGCACAGCACAGGCTTGAGATCCTTCCCAACAGCTGGGAAGGGATGAGGCCACCCTCCTTGGGGGCTCCAGCAATGCTGTGACACCAAGTCTCTAGGGCAGGGAATGGGTCCCAGCTCCTTTTAGCTGCCAAAGTAGATATACTCCTGGAAGATGTGCAGGGTGGGTGGCAGGAAATGAGTTTCATCTTACTCATGGTCCAAGATGTTTTTCCCATCTAAACTACAAGTAGTGCAGAGCAATGACAATAGCACTACAAAGGAAACCTGGGAGAACAGGCAGAAAGAGAGGCTGTGGGGACATTGCTGCGGGGAAGGAGACGCAGGAGGCTGCACCAGCCCCAGAAGAGGTCAGCTTTAGTGAGGAGATAAGTGCAACCAGAAGTTTTAAAAGACCACATGAGAAGCTGTTACACATCTCACAACTGCATACCAACACGATGCTGCTGACCTGTAGATGATGGCATTATTTAGGCTCAGTGATGGAAAAAATGTTGCAAGTCAACTCATCCTTTCTACAAAGTCATCTTTCACCAAAACAAAGTGACTCTGCCACAAAAGGCAGCTCACAATGCAAGAGGTCTCCACCACCACCCAGCAGCACCTGTCAGAGGTCTCTGAGAAGGGAGCCTTGCTGCCAAAGCTCACACCCTCCCGGCACTCCAGCCTAGGGGCTCTTCTGCCGTAGGAAGGGTGCCAAGGTAAGTCCAGAAGCCGCAGATATGCTGCATGGGCACCCAAAATTATCGCTTCTGGAAGAGAAAACATTCACCCTTGCTGGGAACAGGGATTAGTGGCACTAAAGAGTCATGACAGATGTATGGAGAGTGGAGGATTTCCTTACCCTGCTGCATTCCTGGGGAACCATCTTCCGTTTGATTTGATTCAAACAATGATCCTTTTGCTGCATCACCACCAGTGCATGGGGAGGGCTAAACCACTTCCCCTCCTCGTGTTTATTTCAAGTCCCTTGTGCTGGTAGTGTCAGCTATATTGAAACTAAAATGTCTTTTTCTCTGTGGCTCTTCTCTCTGTTTTTCTGCAAGAGCAGAAGTCAACACGGCGACATTTTGCTGAGCCCTGTTTCTGTCTCCTTGTTTCTCGGTGTAACCGATACCGATGGAAACACCAGCCACCCTCCGGCACAGCAAGCTGCAAGGCCAGCAAAGCACCCCTGTTTCCTTGCATCTGTGCAGGTACACCTGTCTCATTAGCTAGGGCCCACTTGCTCTTCCTGGATTTTATTTTTAAATGCAGTAAAAACTCAGGGATGTCTGAGAGAAGATTTCAGGATTTCACTTTTCTAACTCTTGTTTTGGCAAGAGTAAAGGTGAGAGCAGATTCTCAACTGCTGACATAGATGCGGCTCTGTCCTTAGCACAAGGACTGACACTTGGGAAGGTCTAGTCCTCTGTGGGGTCAAAGATCAAGCCAGCTAGAGTTTCTGCTCCCTGCCCGTCTTCCGCTTTACGGACGAACAAATGTTATCAGTTGTTAGCTCTGTGAGCCAAGAGGAGTTTGGCAGCAAGAGCTGGTGGCGTCCCCCTTGCAGCACTCTGTCTGTGTGTGAGCTATCACACAGGGCCCCACACAGTTGTGGTACAGGCAGGCTTAGGGACTGAGTCTCTCTGTGTGCACATTACGAGCTGCATAACACACACAGCTGCAGTCAGTGGAGCTCTAGCAGGCTATCCATTGTGCTGAGAGTGAAGGAGACAGCTCATGGCCCCTGGCAGTGCCCACAGCAGGCTCTAGGTATGGAGGAGTGGGAGAGAGGGAGGAGATCTCAAATGTGGGACAGACCTTTCCCCGCAAGATATCGTGTCCTCGAGTGGGAGGAGTGAGTCTTTGTACCACGGTCCCAGGTGGATACAATGCATTTGTTTCTCAGTAGTTTTCAGCTTTTAAATATATTTTATGTATTTTTCCAGCCAGTGCCCATGTCTCATTGCTTTGCACTTGGCTGATTGACACTACAAAAGAAACTGGTTCAGCACCAAGGGCTTTCTCATGGAGAAGTTAAGCTGCTTCAGAGAATATGGGCTTTTCTGCCATGGTTAGCAGGATTCCTGGGCTCTCCAAAGGACAGATGCTGTTGCTTTCATGTCTGTGTCTGTCTGTGTAGTGTAAGACCCTCCTCATCCTTAGTCCTGGAAGGCTTTTTGGGTTACAGCAAGTGCTGTGGAGAAGTTGGGATTTCAGTCTGAAATTCAGAGCATTTCCCTGTGGAGGAGACCTCCACAGCCACTGTTGGCAGGAAGGCACAGCAGGACCTCTGCTGAGCCCTGGGAACCAAGAGCAGCAGACTTTAGGCTGCCATTCTTTTTAGCGTGGAGAAGGGGAGGCTGAGAGGGGATCTTATTAATGCTTACAAATATCTGAGGGGTGGGTGTCAGGATGAAGTTGATGGTCTCTTTCCAGTGCTGTCCAGTGATAGGAACAAAAACAGTGAGCACAAGCTGGAACACAGGAGGTTCCACCTCAAGATGAGGAGAAATTTTTTTGCTGTGAGGGTGCCAGAGCCCTAAAACGAGCTGCCTGGAGGGGCCGTGAAGTCTCTTCTGGAGGTAATGCACCCTTCTGGATCCATTTCTGTGTGGCCTGCCCTGGGTGATCCTGCTTCGGCAGGGATGTTGCACTAGATGATCCCTAGAGGTCCCTTCCAACCTCTACCCTTCTATGATTCTACGATTCTGTGATTCCCATATGGTCCTTGAAAATGACCATTGGTCATTTTTTTTTTTTTCACTTAGCATCTTGCAACAGGCTTAAAATTACAACCTCCATGACATAGAGTTAGCATGTCCTTACAAACACCATGCATGGTTTAAACCCCCTTTGTGTTCTCCTACAACAGAAGCACCCTGTAAAGGAGAGGGAAAGGCCTATTTTCATGCCAGAGGACAGAGGTGATCTGCACACTCATGCGTTGCAGGTCTGGAGGTCTGTACTTGCATTGGAGCAGAATGGACATGGGTGTGAGGCAGCTGCTGCAGGGAGCTCCAGGGCTACCTTGCCTAGCTGCCTTGGTCAGCATCCCTTTATGACCCTCCTCAGGTTGTCTTTTCATTTTAAATAGTTTCTCTTTTGCCTGTTGCAAAGGGACCAAAGCCAATATCAGCTAAGAGTGCCCTGGTGTTTGTGCTTGCAGATCCCATGCAGCTTTACATCTGCTTCCACTTTCAAAAGAGCCATTTATTGCAGCTTGTTCCTGGTATTTCATATCTTGGGCACTGCTCAGTAGCCATCACTGACTCAGATCAAAGTCTTTCTCTCCTCTTGGCCTCTCCCACATCCTGCCCTTGCTGCGTCCATGTGCTGTGAGACTCTGGTAAGGCAATGTGCAGAGAGAAAAGTAGGGTATTTGGGGGAGGGAGCGGATTTTAGAGCTAGAAGGAAATCTGAGGTACTGGTGTCACGTCCCTACCTGCAGAACAGGGCTGCAGAGGGGAGTTCGAACGACATGCAGGCAGGCAGATCTTTGTCCCCCTTGCTGAACTGGGAGGAGTAGAAGCATCACTTACCAATGAGGAGAAGAGGCTGGCGAGGCTCAGGAACGTGAGCCCATAGTAGCCGGGCGCCTCTGGGGACCAGCCTGCAGTGCCACATGGCTGCCACTCCGCATTGTTTCAGCAAGGGCCACTGCCGCCTCACCCTGAATCTGGGCAGAGATGCTGCCAACCGAACGTGCATCTCTGTGGCTGCGAACAGAATGCAGCCGTGTGTCCCTTTGAAAGAACCTAGTTTGAGCCGGGCAGCGCAGCACCCAGCCGCACGGCACCGAGGTGCCGGTACGTACGACGGACGGTGCTTTTCCCCCGCGCTTGGGCAAGCCAGGCGGCTAAGGGTGCGGGCGTTTTCGCCGCCGGAGGCTGGGAGGGCAGGGGGAAGAGGGAGCGGTGTTCTCGCCAGGCTAAGAGAGGCTCGGGCAGGGGACTGCCGCCGCAGCGCCGCCCGCCGAAGCCAGCCCTCGGCGCTGGGGCCGCCCGGGCGGTCGCTGNCGCGGGCGTTGCCAGGACAACCGCGGCGCGCGGGCCCGCGCCGGCCATGTGACGGCCGCCGTGACGTCAGCGGGGCAGAGCTTGCGGTCTGGCCGCGCAGCCACGGCCGCGGCCGCGCCTGCTGAATGCTGGGGTGATCCCTGCCGCCGCCGCCGCTCCTCGGGGGCTGCCGGAGCATGGGCTGCTGAGCACCGCGTTTCTGCAGCGCCAGGTAACCCTCCGCTTTGCGTTTCCGTCAGGCGCTCTTTTTTCTCTCGACAAAGGTAGGACAGCAGCTTCTCGTGGTTGCTCTGTGTGTGTTTCGCTTGTTTGTTTTGGCTGGAACTTTGCCTCGATGAGCGAGCCCAGCACCGTCAGATAAATGCAAAGCAGCTTCTCGTTATTAATTCTGTGTGCGGAGTGCACGGCGGAGATAAGATTAATGATCCGTGAAAGGAGGATAAAATTATATTGTTCTCGTTTGACACTTTGGGAATACAAATCAGCAGTAATCCGAGGCTGATGCGTTCAGGAACTGACAGAAATTCTCTGTAGGCATTGTGTCTATCTGGGCATCTCTGCCCCTCCTTTGGAACTTGCGGGTTTTTAGCGGGTTCGGGCGGGTTCGCCCGCAACCTGCTCAGCGAGGGGCAGCCAGCAGCGCTGCGGCTGGGAGCGGACTGCAGCTGGCGAAGTTGGACCTTCTCACTCATCTTTGTTCACGCGGAGCCCTGCAGCCCCGCGCTCCCCGGGGCACTCCTGACGGGCTGCTGCTGGCAGGGGGAAGGATCAAGAGCTTCCTGCAGTACACCAAGAGAGCAGCTTTGCTGTGACACAAGCGTTTGCCCTTTTCCTCGTACTCACATGCACAGCTTGGCTTTTGCTTTTTTTTCTTTTTTTTCCTTTCCTCTTGTGGGCTGAGAGTGGTTAGAAAAGCTTAAAAAAGAACTGCTTCCCGAGCGGCACCACAGTAACTGAAAAATGAAATGCTCTTTGAGGGGTTGTAGAAGAACAGGGAGCTCGAGTCTGGTTCTGTATTGCGCTTGCTCTGAGGGGGCTGCCGTGGGGAAGGAGGTCCCGAGGCTCCCGAAATTTAGTGTCACAGGCTGAGTTTGTTTGTGTGGAAACGTAGAGATTCATTCTAAGAACAGATTGCAGCCGAAGCATCGTGTGCGTTGTTTCCAGGAAAAGTGTGCTAGATCGTTCTTATCCTTTCTAATTGTATGTTCCTCTCCCTTCCTCTCAAAGTTCAGAGGGTTTATCGATAATGGTAATGATTTTTTAAAGCAGCTGCTGCTCTGAAACAATCACAGAGCTACCAAACAATTTTAAAGAGCGATGAAAGATTTAAAGCTTCTGAACAATTGTAGTGTTACCAAATGCAGCAGCAGTGGATGTTTTAGAAAGGGGGACGAGGCAGAGACCAAATCCAAAAGCACTTCTGTGAAGAAAGTTGTGGCTGAGTGCTGTGGCTGTCACTATGTCTGGCGTTCTTACAGAGCAGTCAGAACAGAGGCATCTGAAACCTCTAAGCCATTGCACTCGGTGTTATCTGTTCTCTCCAGTGTAACTCTTGTCCACAGAAGCGTCTGGGGAAGCTAAGGCGTCTTAAATTGTCTTTATTCTTCACATGATGCCAGTACACCAATGCATGGGGAATCTCAAACAGCTCCTGGCATATGAGCTTAACCAAGCGCCCTGCAGATTTAATGTGGAGCTGCACCCTGTGCATAGCCTCCCTTTGGGGAATGAGGATCTCAGTGTCCTTGCTGCGGCCACCTGCCTGGGCTGAGCTGGACAGAGCTGCTTCCCAGTCAGTGTGGGGAGCCACGTTTCATCTGATGGCCATCTGTGTCCCCCCACCTGCCTGCGGGCCCCCCAGAGTGTAGGCAACGTGGTGGTGGGGAAGGGCATGAGGAGGCAGTCAATGTGACCCCCACCCTCTAAGTTCTGCTTGTTCATCAGCTCACACTGGTGGAATATATCTGTCAAGGGCGTGGGGCTTGGAGTAGAGAAAGAGATTCAAGTTGAGTGGCCCCTGCCTTTCAGGAGATGTCTCTCATCTTCCTTTCTAGAGGATTTGGCTCTATGAATACCTGCAGTCACCTGCCAGGTGTGACTTGAGTCATCAGTGTGGCAGTGATGCTTGGTGATGGTTAGGGCTTCACCTCATTAAGGTTTGAATATGTCCTGTGGCATCTGCTGCCTTGAAAACAACTGCAAGGGGAAAAATCATCAATGAGCAATTTTTGCTCAAGAGATATTCACTAGAAATATTTTGAAAACAGGTACCTTGTCTCCAGCCGGAAGGGATGCATCTTGCTTCAGAGATGCTGAGCAAGTCTTTGAAAGGCATTAACTTGACCCAAGAGAGGAGGATGATAAACTGCTTCCCATTTTACCAGAAGGGTTCCAGCCATTCTGGGGCAGCGTTAGTGGGGAGGCTGGTGAGTGCTGCTGAGGCTGCCCAGGATGGATCCTGCTTGGCAGTGGGACCAGGTCTGTCTCCTCTCATTGAGTCTTTGAGGGCCTTAGGCACCTCAGTGACCCCAGCTCTTTTGAGCCCTGAAGATGGGTATGACTGAACTGTAATGAGCTCACAGGCAGTGCAGAAGATCTGCAGCTGTAGGAAAAGGAACAGGTCCTTACTCAGGAGAAGGGCAGGCATCAGTGTGTGAGTTATCCCATGGTACATGCCTCTGCTGGCTGATTTCATGCTCTCATTTTCACCGCTCAGCTCCACACCAAACACTTTCAGCAAGCACTTGGATTTTATCCTAGGAGTGTGTGGGGTTGCCAGTTGAGGTAATGTTAAGCATCCCATCATCTTTTCTGTTGTAGTTTTACTCACCGTGGCAGATGAACAAGCAGCCCATAGGTTCCTTCCTACTGCTGCAGCCACCCTATCTCTCATCTTCTGCTCAATGCTCAACCATGACACTGCCAACTTACTTGGACTTTAAATTCTCGGATACAAAGATGTAAAAAATGAGGTGCACGCAGGCTTGGTGACCTTCCACCACCTTCTGTGGAGGAGGCCAGGTTAGCCTTCATACCTCACATCAGCCTTCCTGTCATTCACGAATGTCACCCCTTTGCACGCTGAGAAGGAGGAGATGATCTCTTCTGACAGCTTGCCCATGTGAAGGGCAAGCAGAGCAGCAGCTCCTGAGGAGGCAGAGCTCTTGGCCTTGCCTGCGAAGGGCTGCGAGCTCCTGGAGTCACTTCTCACACAGCCGAATACGTCCAGAGAAATTGAATACAGATGCAAGTTGTTGATGCCTCTAGCCTAGCAATAATAACACACTCCAGCCTTCAGTGTGCTCTACCTTGGTCTGCTTGAGTTGATGGGCAATGACAATCTAAATTTAGGCTAGAAGCACAATAAAACCTAAAAAATACCCTTGCAATGCAGAGCTCTGATGACTCCTTGCATTTTTCAAAGAGAATGGGATTTCTGCTGCATTTTTTAAGGTCCTAGCCACCACTCAAGTCAATAATTGGAGGGGGAATAAAACCCCCTATATGGGAGGGGGAACTGATGCAGCAGCATGGAGCTTCAGGCTCTTAAATTACATACTGAAGAAGCTGGCTTCCATCCTGCTGAGAGCGACGGTGTGCTGCTAATTTAACATGGCCAACAGCTGGCTTAAGTGATAGCTGAGCTGCAGGAGAGAGCTGGCGTTTTAACCACAGCTGCTTTCCCAGTTACACAGATGCCACAAGCATGGTACTCTGAATGCAAAAACAAAAGCTGACCTGGCTGTTGGTACCACGCTAAGGCAACAAAAGCCCTAACTCTGCAATGTTTTTAGTAATTATATTTTAGAAATAGTCTTCCATGGCGAGCCATGAAATCTATGCAGTCATAGTTGTGTAACAGTTCAAAAGATAAATTATGTTTTGGCTGTACTTTACTGTTACATTTGTCTTCTTAAACAGCAGGGAGTATGAGTTGAGGCTTGAGAAATAGTAATTTTGTAATTATTTTACATGGATCAAATTGTTCTGTCATCAAATTTGCATTTCAGACAACATTACAGTGTTAAAATATAATTAGAAACTGTATTGAAGAGTTGCTGAGTGTGGTATTTCCCAGAGGGAGCACTGTGAAGGAGCTGCCCTCACTACAGCTTCAGCAAATGTTGAGGTCCTATAGATGGAAAAAGTGCAGGCTGAGCTGCGCCGTTACTCTTCTGTGGTCTCCACATGCTGGCAGCTTTCTGCTGAACTCTGTTTTCTCGTAAGGTGCATTCCCAAACATCTCATGATTAAGAACTGAAGCGCTCAGATCCTGTTCTGCTGAGTTTCAGTCTGGCTGTGATAGTAGTTGCTGACTTACTTTCAGCCACAAAGTGACACTGTGACAGTGTACAGGTCTGGTTTACAGGCAGAAAAGCCAAGAAGCTTCTTGTTGGGGCTGAAGTGCTGGCTTCAGATTGCTTGGCACCTGGAACTCCCAGCAGTGCCTCTGTCATGCAAGGAAGCAGAGGATGGGGCTTGGATTACTGCTGTTTCTCTCAGGATGTTTTCTGTACATGTTCACAGTGCTGAGCAAAGTTTTAGCTGCACGAATCTCACTGATGTCAATCCTTAATTTTTCCCTATTATTTGTATTATGACCTTTGGCTTAGCATAGACAGATTAGCTGGAAATGAGCACATTCTCTCTTTTTATTTGGCCTTCTGTTGATAAGTCCCACCTGATTTTCATAGATTCATAAAATGGTTTGAGTTATAAGGGACCTTAAAGATCATCCAGTTCTAGCCCCTCTGCTGTGGGCAGGGACACCTCCCACTAGCCCAGGTTGCTCAAGGCCTCATCCAGACTGGCCCTGAACACCTCCAGGGAGGGAACATCCACAGCTTCCCTGTGCAGCCTGTTCCAGTGTCTCACTGCCCTCAATGAAAAGAATTTCTTCCTAACCTCCAGTCTAAATCTGCCCTCATCAAGCTTCAGTCCATTCCCTCTCATCCTATCATTACAAGCCCTCGTAAAAAATCCCTTCCTGCCTTTCTTGTAGCCCCCTTCAGCTACTGGAAGGATGCTAAAAAAACTGCCCTGAGCCTTCTCTTCTCCAGGCTGAACAGCTCCAAATCCTGCAGCATCTTCCCACACAGAGGAGGTTCTCCAGCCCTCTGATGATCTTCCCCTCCTGCAGGTCAATGTCTTTCTTGTGCTGGAGGCAGCAGAACTGGATGCAGTGCTCCAGGTAGGGTCTCAGGACAGCAGAGCAGGACTGCACAAATGAATGGACTGTCTGGTGGTATGGTTCCTAGTGACTCAAGGATGCTGTCACCCCGAGTGTGCTCTGAGGAACAAGACTACTTTCCTGTGCCTGACCAGGGCCACCTCCCTGTACCCACCTACACCCAGCCCTGGTGCTTTTCCTGAGTGCAGGGAAGGACACTTGCCCCACCACTCTCATTTTGGGTGATGCATGTCCTGCAACCAGCATCTAGCATTTGCAGTGCGAGCAAGGGGCAGGAGCTGCTGCTGAAGACCCGAGAAGGTGTTTTTGTTAGGGAGGGTGCAATAAGCCAGGCTGCTTCTTCATGGATAACTGACTGGGAGCCTGGTGTTAGTGCTGGCCTGCAGGCTGCCTATGAACAGCTCCCAAGCATCACACCTGCGTTTTTGCACATAGCCGCTTCTGGGGTGCGGGAGGCAGTGTTTTGGGGGGCTTTGTCTGTGCACAGCAGCAGGTGCACACCTGGCTGAAAGGCTTTGAGACACGTTTATGTTTGCCACTTTTGTCACAAAGCCTCTTAACCTTGGGAGTGGGCCAGGGCCAGGCTGGTCTGGCTGAAGGACCAGGTGGGGTAGGACAAGGGGAACCCTGTGTTTCACCTGTCACCAGGTGAAAGTAGGATGAAACCAGAGGCAGGCTTGCCACTTCTTGGCTGTTCTGCTGTCATCGTTCCTGCACTGCTGTGTTTACCCCAGCAGGAAGTTCTGGCAGCATTGCCCAGTGTACCTGGGCATCTGTAGTACTGGCCAGCCAACACAGGTGTGAAACAGAGCTGTCTGAGGGTGTCAGGGGAGAGAAATGCCCCCTGTGTCAGGAGTGGTGCTCTGTCACTGCTGCTGTTTGATGTAACACTGGCTAAAGGAGCTCCTCTCTCTGCTCTACACTGCATTCAAAATGGGGCTGGAGCAGCGCTGCGCAGTCAGCCCTTGCAGTGTGTGCTGCTGGAGCACAAAGATTTTGCCTCTGAGAGCTTCATGCTTGTTCTCATCCTGTAGTAGAGATCAGGTTTTTGGAGAGGCCTGGGATTCTATGCGTGGTGGTTTCATGAGACAAGGAGTCTGCAGGCTTTCACTCTAGAGAAGACAAGTTCCTCACCAAATTCCCCCATGCCTAGTGCAGGCAGCTTCACTGATTGTGCCTCACATGGCCTTTCTGTGTCTCCTCCAGGACTGCACAAACCCCATGGATCCAGCTCACTCAAAGCATCTCACTTCAACTGAATAATACTCAAAGAGACTTCAGCCATGAAGCAGCTCAGCCCCGAGAACCTTTAAAGCAAATGCTCTGCTTGTGTTGTGTGTTGCTAATGGCCAGTCCCAGATGCCAGAGGGAAGCCTGCACAAAGAGGTTGATTATTTCCACTACTGCTGTATGCTTCCTGTCACAACACTCTTCTTTTGTGCAGAGTGGCAGCATGATTGCAGAGTTCTCTTTAACTTTACCATTTTAGCAAGGCCAGGTCCAATTAGAGCAATTATATCTCAGCAGAAGCACTATCTGGTGTCCTCTGGACCTGTCTATCAAGTGTCCTATTCATAGCTGTTTGTCTTTGTGAGGTTTTCCATTTAAAGTCATCCTGACCCTACCAAAACAGTCTCATCTCAAGGGTAGCCTGCATTTCTGTGGACTTATTTTACAGGCTGACGTAAAGGAGAAGAGGGCAAAGTCAGATCTGGGTGAGAGTATATGTTGCAGTCTAACCACATCCTCCCCTGGCTCGAACATTGCTGCCCATCTGGCACGGCACACAGATTTAATTTTCCTTTATTTCCCTTCACCCTCCACTTTCAGTTACTTTTCTGCTAAAAACTGCGACCATGGTCAGAATTTGCAGCTCTTCCTTGCTGCGTTGGAGGATTTCCTTGATCCAAATTCCCAGCAGTCACTGAAGAGCTGCTGGACAGTGGGCACTTCTGGAGGAAGAGTGCCTATGATTTACTTTACCTCTGCTACCAGAGCCTGATGAAGGAGCTAAGTGACTCCTGCCAAGGAAGTTCTTTTTGTCCTCACTAAGGTAGAAGTTGAGCAGCAGAGCTCAAGGCAGAAGTAGAAGTGCTGGGTCTTGGGAAGGTCAGGGGCAGTGGAAAGAGGAACTCTTTTCTTTCTGAACAAAAAATAGATTTTCTCATGCCTCTCCTGGAAGGAAAAGTACAAGGAGTAGGGTGTGGAGTCTTCTTCCTGGGGAAAAAACCCAAACTTCTGACACTTTGGCAAAGAGATGGCCTGTGAAAGAGCAGCCTTTGTCCCCACTACTGGCTCTGTGACACCCCAAAGTCCCAGCTGGCATGTACAGCTGTACGTGGGCAAGGCAGTGACACTTTAGGAACTGAAAACGAGCTCAGACCTTAGTCGTTCTTCCTCCTGCATCATTATGGCAGCAGCTCCACCACATTTGCTTCCTATTTTGCCTCTATCCTGCTGGGCTTTAGCCCAGAAGGGAAGGTGGCCGGTCACTTCTGTCAGGAGGACCACAGAGCTGCCATCATCCCCGCCTTGCCTTGGCACAGGATGGTGCAAGCAGAGACGCCATGCCTGTGCCACACTGGTGAACTGTGAAACATGAAAAGAGCATTCCACACCAGCTCCATGAGGGGCTCAGTGAATTTGATAAATTTGAAATGTCTACCTAGATCTGCAGCCTTAGCAGATTTGGTTTCTTTTCTTGCAGCAGTGATGACCTTTTCTCTGACAACCACGAGCAGTGACCCCACTGCTCACTGTGTCCACACAATACTTGTGATGCCCCCATTAAAAAACACAGTTCCTTCAGAGATGGCAAAAGGTGACAGGAGTGCCAGGAGGGTGACTGCCAGCCTGACTTGCAGTGTTAATTGGACACTGGGACCCTGACAGAACCATCATCTCAGTTCAAGTGTCTGAAAACTGAAGTGCACTTAAGATCTGTTCACCGTGTGCCAGTTGTGATTTCACTGTGCTGCTGCTGCTTCTGCATGCACAGCCTGCAGTGAAAAGTGCTCTCTGCTTCTGGATGGTACTCAGGGCAGGGCAGTGGAGAGGCAGCGGGGAAAGAAGGAGTTAAAACAAGCCAGGGTTACCAGTTGGAGGCATTTTCCAAACTAGCACTGACAGTCCTCAGCAGTGCTTCTCAGGAGCAAGCTTCAGGACAGCACTGCTTGCAGCTGCCCTTGCAGGGAAATGTTTGCTATTCTTCTTTGAAAGGGGAAGCCTGAGCATCTTCAAGCTACATGGGGAATGTGCTTACAGCCAGCATGGTGGGAAGATACCCTGTCAGGCAGCTTGCTGCTGCTGTCCAGCATCTTCATAGCCTCACTTGACCAGAAGCATCTCTTGCTGGTGGGGGCTGCTTTGAAGCAGAAAAGGGAGAAGCCTCTGGGTAAATGAAGCCCCAGGGAGCCTGTACTTTAGAGCAGTGATACAGGCAGACCCCCACTGAGCTGGGTTGCAGCCCCAGCCCTCAAGGTGCCTCACATGTCCAATCCTTGAATATTGAGCCACGAAGGGAGCTGTTGCAGATGGAGGAGCTCCCTGGTAGCACCTACCAGGGCTGGCTGGGGATGCCCCTGTCTCATCCTTCATGGTCAGGAATGCAGCCAAACACAATGAGCTCCAGAGACAAATGCTGGGAGCCTTCCGCCGGGGGTGCAGGTTGGAGACAGTGCAAAAGAAGCCCTGAGAGAAATTAAAACTTAAACGCTCATGGCAGCAGCTTCTTGCTGTTGCCAAGTCCCAGCAGTTCACCTTCACTGTGGCTGGCTGTTTGCCCAAGCACTGAGGAGGAGAGGAGCATCCCATCCTTGCTGCCTGCGCTGGAGATCAGACAGCCCTCTCACAGCCGTGCCTGGCAGGGGGGTGGAGAGGAGCTGTCCCCCGCTGGATGCAGTGGGCTTCAGTGCTCAAGGACCCCCATCTCGGCCCCACCAGAGCCAGCAGTGCCTGCCTCTCTGTGGAAGTCCCCAGTCATAGTGATAAGCATTGCACGAGAGGGTGACCAGACCCAGATGAGTCAGACACCACTTGAACAGATGCCGCTCCTAAATACAAGGTGCTGGGGAGCTGGACTGGGGTCTGTCTGATCTGGGGTCTGGAATAACCACAGTAACAGGCTTGCTTAGGCAGAACCCACTGGGGCTGGCATTTGGCATGCAAGTGGTATCCAGAGGTACCAGGACTGAGCATCACTGGTTCTGGCATTCAGGGCTGCCACTGACACACATGAAAAGCAGTGTCTGTTGTAGTGAAAAGGAGAACCCACATATATGCAGTGTGGGAACAAGGCTCTGGCCTGTGTGTCTCTGAGCAAAGAGATGCCAGCATGGGCAGAAGCCTGGGTGCAGGGCTGTGATGGAGATGCCCCAACGCTTGTCTGCTTGTATCACCAGAGAGCACCAGCACTCAGCAGATGTTGTCCCCCAGCACCTCCTTCCAAGTCAAGCCTGCCATTGCCACCACTCCCACCTGCCCTGGCTTTTCCTGCTGCTGTTTTTCCCCTGGGCTCACCAGCAGTGTGTTTGGCCATCTTTGGTGTGCCAGTCCAGACCCTTGGGCAGCAAGTACCCTGGAAGCCCTTCAGAGTCCCAGCAAGCCCAGCAGAGGCCAAGGCCTCTTACAGAGCACGTCCAGATTTGTTTTGACCTTGGGTGTGACTCATACTCTTCTCTCAGTCCCCCTTTCCCAGCAGGGGAGAGCTTGCTGCCTACAGGTGCCGTACAAAATGCTTTTCGCCTCTCCTCGGCAGGGGTCCTGTCCACACTGGCATGCAGCTGTCCCTCAGTAAGCTTTGTAAAGCGGTCAGAGGTCTTCAGGTGAAGAAGCCAGGAGGGGTCGATATCATGGTGCTCCCCACGGGAGACAGGGATCACACTAGAGAAGGGAGACTGTGGGAGGTGTGATTTGCTCTACCAGTGCTGAGCAGAAGCCAGGCACAGGATTGACTTTCACACGTAGAGTTCCACAGCTTTGGACAGCATCTTCTGCTAATTCTGTTGACCCTGAGATTAAGCCCAACCAGCTGTGAATTTTATTGAGGTTACTTGTAAGTCTTGCTTCCAATTATTTTTTTCTTGCAGTGATCTTATTATTGGTGTCAGTGCTGTCTGAGGCTTGAGCCGACAGAGCTGGCTGGCTCACCTGAGCTGTCTGCCATCTGCTGGCACTCGGTTGTCGCCCTCGGCTGCCATTCCTGCCTCTCCACACAGCTGACGTGCAGCAGTGGGAGACTGAACACCGCGGAGAAAGGTGGAGATGTGTCAAATGTCTGCTTTGTGTTACTGCCTTGGGCTCTCTGCTTGGGGCTCCTCTGTGCCAGAAAGACTGCACCCTGTAAGAAGTGCACTTGCTTTTCAGGATACTGTTTCTTTGCCAGAGGAAGGCAGGATGGGAGGAGAAGTCTTGACTCATCCATTCCACTGCTGGTGTCTACATCATATAGACCCTGTCTGTGGACTTTCCAAACTCTTATTTTCAAATGAACTGGGCCATTTGTCTTGTGATCCTTGGAGAAGGCTGTTCCACAGACTGCACTGCTCCACTGGTTAGAGATTTGCTTCTCATCCCCAGGCAAAATGCATTCATGGCTAGTTTGTCATTTGTTCTTTATGCCAGCATTGTCCTTCAGCTTTTCCTTGCCGCTTTTCTCCTTCCCTAGTGTTTACCCACTTTCATGTATTTATAGACTACAACCATATCCCGTCTTGGCCTTTCTTTAGCTAGACTAAACAGCTGAGCGTAGGCTCTCCATTCCCTTACTTGCCCTAATGGCTGCTCTGCAGACACTGTGGGCCAAAATCCCTCTTCCTGAGCATGCTGTCTTGGCCATGTACTGCAATGACCCAGGTGAGCCTTCATGTCTCCAAATCCTTGTACAGCCTGCTGTGGTTTCATTAAGAGCGTTGGTATTTCCCCACCCCGGGCTCAGCAGGTCAGTCTGGGCAGGCAGTGCCATTTGTCTCCTGCAGGTCACATCATATTGGTGGTTTCCAGTTACCTTATGGCTGTGTAAGATCTTCAACTCTCTCTCCTGCTCCATCATTTCTAGTTATAAAGATCCATTCTTCCCACCGGCTCCTTAGAAACTGCATTTTCTGATAAAGAGTTTCATCCCAGTGATCTCTTCCAGTGCTAGAACCAGTGCATTGCTCTGGTGTGGTAGCCTGGCTGTGCAGCTGGTAGCACCTCTCCCCTTGCTGTCATCAGCAGCTGCACTGCCATGAGGTTCTGCGTTGTGACTACTGTGCGGAATGTTAAATGAACTCATCTCATCTTTGAAGAGCACTGCTGCGATCACCTTCTGCCCGAGATCTCCCCTCTCCTTCCACCCATGGTCCTTGGAGAGAAGATGCCTGTCTGCCTCTGGCCAGAACAGCCCCCAGCAGCAATTATTTCCTAGGATTTTAATGAAGTGCTCTTCAATTAACCTTTCTATGCTCACCTCCATATCTCTTATAAAGGAAAGCTTCTGCACTGGTTTGAGAGCCACTGCAGGCAGACCTGCCATGTGAGGTCAGTTCTGCCAAGAGACTTTGGTTCTGACCTCTACGTTGCTACAACTGCAGTCTGGGCTCTGCCTTCAGCAGGATTCACCAGTGGCGCTGCTCGTGTCAGGGTGCTAGCAGATATGTTGTGCTCTGCTTCAGTCTCCCTGGGGGTTAAAATGCCAAATTCAAGTGACTGGACTCATTATTCAGGCTTCGTACACTTTTTTGGTGGGCATTTGGAATGGGGTGAAAATTCTTTAGGTCTCTGGCCTGTGCTCTTCAGGTTGTGGCCGGCAGAGGGATAGTGAAAGTGGTATTTGTGTCATTTACGTTCAGAATGGCTAAGACCATCCATACCTTGTAGGAATATTCCTGGGAGTTCTTCAACTAAGTCTGCAGGGCCTCCCCACCAGCATCTCCCTGCACTCCTCACAAGGATCCGACTCTTCTTTGTGCCAAAGGGTTTAAAGACTTGTGGAGGAGTCAGTGGTGATACCCACAAACAAAGCACAGAGCTGCTTCTCTTTTAGGCTCACATAAAGCAAGAGAGGACAAATTACTGAATACTGCCCTTCTGATGGCAACAAAAGCAGTCCTTGCCCCCCTTCTTTTAAACATCTCTGGCTGAGATGCTGTCAGATAGTTCTTCTGAATGTGTTGGAACTGAATGATTCTACCTGTAAAAGCCTTCAGAGATGAAGCCAGTCTAGTGAAGCCTGTTCCCTCCGTTATAATTTAGCTTGGATTTTGGCTTGGTTTGTTTTTGTTTCAGTTGGATCTGAAGAATAAGGTATCACCTTTGCATATTGAGGGCTCTCTGATAAACCTTCACCTTCATCCCTTCATCTGAAACGTTCTAAAGCCAAGGACCAGATAATTCTATGACACTCCACACTTACTATTTGCCTGGTGGACAGTTATCCTGGGTGCAACTCTAAGAATAATTGTTTTGAGGATTTGTGTGCTGGGCAGTCAGGTAGAAAAGGCTTTCACTTGACAAAGTTGCGTTTTCCAGCTCCTTTTGCTAAAATGAAGGAACTCCACAACAGTGACAAATGGTGTAATTCAATTTGATACTGAATGTTGAGCAAACTGGGACTGTTCTCGAGCACTTTGTGAAACCAGCCTGCAATATTACGGAGGTAAGGTCTGTAAAGTCCAACCCCTTTGCTCTCTTCAGGCAGTGCTGGGGGCTGTGAAATTCTGGCAAAGGTTCCCTTCCCCCGAGGTAGCTCTCTGCAGATCTGAACCCAGCAGAGGGAACTGCTCTCTACCTCTCCTCTCACTACAGGACACAGGCTGAATATAAGCAGTCAGGCAGCTGGGTACCCAGCACACACAGAGCTCATGGTGTTGACCATAGGGAGGGAACTGTACCAGCCTACAGCTGCTCAGCATCTCAGAGGGAAGACTGGATTCCTTGTATCTGGCAATCAAGATGCAGGCACTGACTTTATTGACAGAATTAGTTCATATTCCAGTCCATCATGTGTACAGATAATGCACTCTCAGATTAAGCTACTGTAGCAAGAAATTTGTTAACCTAATTTTAAAAGAGAAAAGATTCAGTGAGCTTCATGGCACACTCCACTCCATTTGGTTTCCAGTGCTTCAGAGGAGCAGGCAAGAAAGCCCTCCCTCAGGTACTGCTCTGTGCCTCTGACCTCCTCCTCCGAAAGTAAATCTTCAGGGGAAGGAAATAGAGCAGCACTAAAATTCCTCTCCCTCTGGGCACCACATCTCCTGTTGTTCTTTGCAGCTCATGTGAAAGGTCATATGGAGCACAGGTTGGAGGAGCTCTTTGAGTACAATAAGGAGTGCTGTCCTGCATCAGGCAAAGACCTCCCTCCCCGCTTCTGCAGTGATTCCTGACCACCCTCTTCTCCCCATGAGCACCACCAGTCCAGACCCTCTACCTCTTACAGGTCTGGAAACAGAAGTAGCTTCTGATTGTAGGTGGCACAGGAGATGCTGATTCCCATAGGCTACTGCAGCTCAGCATCAAGAAGTGGCACCAGGAGGAGGGAAAGAGCAGCCTGTGGCATGGTGGTACTTGGCAGATAGCTCAGGGCTTTGCATTTGTTTCAGGCAATGAAACAAATTTCATTGTAGCAATGAACAAATTTCCTGTGGCAGCAATTCAGGGGTAGATATTTGAGCTGATGAAGAAGCTCCAAGTTCTGGGCTTTTCAGTCTGGCTGGCAGCTCAGACCTCCGCAGAGGAGCTGCTGAGCTTGCCCATTGCTGCAGCCTCAGAGACAAGAATGACTCTTCCCTGGTGTGGCTGAGACCGAGGGAAAGAGGCTGCTGCATGTGCATGGGGCAGCTATGCAAGACTGTGCAGTCAGGTGTTCTGTGCCCTCTGCTCCCCAGGGCTTCTCCAGTTTAACAGGTCACTGATTTTAACTCATGACTAAGCAAGGCAGTTGTTAGGGGGACCGTGGGCTCTTATGCAATTCAACTGAATTAAATTTTCCACCTGGCCACACTGCAGAGATGGCATTGTTAGAAACCACAGGCATGAAGCTCACAAAATGTTGCTGGGGGTAGCTTTATTTCTCTCAACCATGCCACGTTCGTAAGCCACACCAAACTTTCCTGAGCATCTGGTTGTCTTTATATTTGGAAAAGCAGTATCTGCATTTCAGGCTGCAGCAATGCTCTTGGTATGTGCTGGTGTACTGTCATTTCAAAAAATAGCTGGTCTGGACAAGAAAGAGTTGCTTGTCTTGGTTGTGTGATCTGCCTTTGTGGAGGCTCCAGTTGGTGTGCTAGAAGCATTTACAGCAAGGCGATGGCAGCATCTGGTGAGCTTGGAGCACTGCTTCCATGGAACCAAATCCAATCCATTAGTCCTGTTTGTGCTACCTGGGTGCTTTCAAAGGGAAATCACACAAGAAATGTGACATTGTCAGGCACTCCTGTCCTGTCCATGACTGCTGCTCTGGCCTGCTGACTTGCACCAGCTTCACAACTGGCCTCCAGCCAGCAGCTGGGGTTCACCCCAGCTTTAGGTGGGACCCTCAGACAAGGTTTTCAGGAAGCCTTTGCAAACAGCAGTTGGGGTTTCATTGGAGTTCACCAGGACCAGAGTCCCAGGCCTTCCTTGGCCTACCTGCTTTGAGGTCTTGTAGGCACTTCATCGTGTGCTCATTTCATTTATGAACCAAGACTGATATCAGGCAGTTGTGTAGAGAGATACTTTTTGTATTCCCTCTCCAGCCAGTGTGCATATTACTTAGAGGTTCCTCCCCGGCTGAGCTGTCACACAGGTGTACAGAACTCCACTGTGCTCAGAGAAGCCCTTTCCTTCACACCTGACCTTTGCTGGAGGTGGGTTCAGTCATTCTGCACAGCTCCTGCAGCCAGTCACCAGTGCACAGCAAGTCCCTGTGATCTCTCACCATCTCTGTCTCAGCTTTTCCTGCCCCTCTCTTTGCTCAGCTTCATTTGACTAATGGCCTTCTTCACTCGTTTGCATGTAAGGAGCTGCAGTGCCCGGTGGGATGCAGAGTGGACTATCCAAGCCACAGTTCCTGGGCAAGAAGGTGTTAGAGGAGGCGCTTGGAAGCAGCAGGGCAGTGCTGCTGCAGGATTTGATGGGTTGAGGTGAGCAGGTGTTTCTGAGGATCATTTTCCCTCAGCTCTGCCTTGGCCAGACAGGCTTAGTTCTCCAGCATCCTCCAGGAACGCTGGGGATAGCTGTTGGGTTTCCCTCTGGTGCAAGCAGTTACTCCTCCACTAATGTAAGGTGACAGCTACCTTTATCCCATTCACTAAGGTACAGCCGACCCTTTAGGAGTCCTCAATAAATAAAACTACCTCTGTTTGTTTTGTTTAGCATTTGCCTAGAGAAAAATAGCAGAAGTGTGCACTTCATCTACAACTTCTAAGTGGAGGTGAGGAAACAACTTCCTTTGTGTCTTCAAATCTGGATGTTAGACTGGAGTTAGCAGCAGTCAGAGGTGGGCGACATTGCAGAAAGCAGACCAGGAGCTTCCAGTTCTTGTCCTGGCCACTGATGGCCACAAAGGACTGTGCATGTCCTTTGAATCTTCTGGCTTCCACCCAAAGAAATGCTGTTGAGTCAGAGTCTCTCTCTCCATGTATTTGTAGATCACTGATGGAGTCCCCAGTAAGCTGCCCAGGTGCTGTGCTGTGGGTGCACTCTCAGCATCCCCTCTGTGGACAAACCTCTGGGATTTACTAATGCCAGACCTCGTAAGAAGTTTCTTCTCTACCACATCATGACACTTCTGGTTTCTGGAGACAGTAATTGCCATGGGGACATTTAGTCAAAGTTACCACCTGTCACAGTACGGACAATCTGCTCATTAAAGCTTTCTAGACAGATAACCCCAAGTATATGGTTGCTGAAGTTCAACATTTTGTCCTTAAATGGTGGTGACCCCAGCATATCATGAGACTGGCACCTCCCTGTGCACACTTCCTCACTAGGCTCCCTCAGGGCAAAGGAACAGTTGGTTTCTGGATCATAAGAAAGATCAAATATGAGGGAGATGCTGAGTCCCACTGAGAGTAGGATGTAACTTGGCTTATGCTGAGCAACATGACAAGAAAACAGCCACTGATATCTTCACACTTGCAGGGACAAATGGCTGCTCAGCAGGGACTTTGGCTGTTTGTCTGAAACACATGTGGATGGAGAGACCCTACCCCTCAGCCCAGTTTTACTTTCAGTGTCTGCACCTGGATTTGTGTCTTGTTGCCCTGTGCCTAAGCTCTTGATCAAAGGTTTTCTTGATGGACTGAAGTGCTGGGGAAGTGGATGCCTGGAAGGGATGGCTCCTGCAACGTGAGTTCAGATCTGCACATCTGGGCTGCTCTCCTATTCCTTTCCAAAGAGGGTTGCTCTAGTCCAATGCTATTTAACTCCCTCTGTAGTATTTTCCTGACTTGGACCTGCCAAGTGTCACCTTTTTGATGTGTTGGGAGATTTCTTCTTGTTGAGTTTGCTCTAGCTAATACTGCTGCTAACAGGAAGCTGTTCCTGCGCTAAGTTGACCCTAATCTCCGCAGTGCTTGTGCTGATGGAATGCATTTAGAGATGTAGCACACCAGAGCAGAGGACAGTGCTGTCTTTCCCTCAAAGGCAGAGTGCAGGCTGCAGAGAGCTCCATCTTGGGTTTCTCACTGAAAGTTCGAGTGAGAACGGAGATGCCAGAAGAGGGAGCTTAGGTCAAGGTCAGTGGCTGCAGAATGTCCCTCAGTGATAGCTGTGGTTAGTGCTTAGCAGCTTCTCACAGTCCCTGTTACTACAGAGTGCTTACAGCATCTCCGCCACTGCCGCCTGTGGGTGAGCACAGCAGGAGCTGCCCCACGATAGCCGTGCCTAATCCGTGGCAGGGAACAGGCTGACTGCCCAGCAGGCTCCCCTCTGAGCACACAAGGATTGGCTGTCAGGTTTTACAGTCAGACTGTCAGCTGCAGTCCGTTCTGTCTCTGTAAAAGCTGCTTTTGTCTGCCTATGTACTTTATGAGGTTGTGTGTGTCCCCTCTCACTGCTTTGTGCCTGCAGTGCACTATCCACAATGCAAATCTCTGATTTGCTACATTTTTGCCCATTCTCCTGTTTCTCAGGTGCAGTGTCACTTCCTGGGTTGACAGTGTCAGGCTGACAGAAGGCTTGAGCTTTGGGCTTTAGGACTTGATTCTTTCTGCAACAGTAGCATGGTGCTGTGGACGCAGGAAGCAGGAGAGGGTCCATCAGCGGGCAGCAAATTTTTAGGCAATCCCTTGCTTAAGGCACAGTTTTGGCTTGCAGTCATGGAAGAGAAACCAGTGCCCTGCTTCCAGCATCTGCTTCAAACTCTGTGCACATATGATTACATTTCTCACTGCAGCAGCTCAACAGACCTGCAGAGCCAAGGTCATTTGAAAGTGCAGTGATTTCTGTGCACAGCAGCTCTGAAGGCTGACCTCAAACCTGTCCTGTCTAGCAGATCTGAAGGACCCATTTGGTTCTCTCCTCAGGGCATTCAAAGTCCAGTCTGGCATCCCCGCAGCCTGCACTGGTTTGTACTAACTGATGTGGTAGCCTAATCAGGTGGTCTCTTGTTTTCTTCTCTTGAAAGTGTCTCCATCTTCCTGCCTTATTTAACTAATGCTACTTATACACACACATAGGTACACACACACATCCATGGTGAGGATATAGTTCATCCATGTGTGTGTGCACACAGTGCATGAAAAGACAAAGATGAATTGTCAAAGTCAAGCAGCTAGCAAAGTTGAAAATGGGTTAATCTGTGCTTTCACCTCTCCTAGTTTGTGCCTGCTTTCACACAATTAGAGCACACATACCAATGCAGTGGACATGCCTTTATGCTTCATTTTTGTAACACCTCGTGTAAACCAGTTGCAAAAATTCAAGAGTGGGTCCTGTTTGTAGGTGAGGAAGGTCCTGTGGTGGGGAGGGATGTACTTACAACTCCAAAGCTGTGCACCCTGGAGCCTCTTAGTCTGTGCTTCCCCAAATGCAGAGACAGTCTTTATTGGCAAGTTGGTGGAGCCCACCCTGCACTACACCACAACTCCCCCTTGCCCCAGCCCCAAAATAGTTTGAGTGCTTCTTTGTGTGCAAGGGAATATTCCTGTCCCATCAAGGGCAGCGCTGCCCATTGACTTGAGCAGGGGTCTGTGCATATCCCCAGAAACCTCTGGAGAGCCTCCTGCTCTGAACAACCCAGTCCAGGAGTCTTTTCCAGAGATGAGAAGATGCATCTGGCCGTCCTGCCCGTGGACATCACCTTTCAGCAGGCTCTCGGCATCTTTCTAAAGCTGCTCTCTCCGAGAGGCTGCAGTTTCCTCTGTGAATTCTGGGCATCATTCTGTCGCATTTCAGTTAAATGTGCTTTTGTTACTGGCTAGCTTTGATGGCTTGTGATGGCGTGGGAAAACATAAGAGCTGCAGAACTTTGCTGACAAAGGATATGGACAAGGCTGAGGTGCTCAATGACTTCTTTGCCTCAGTCTTCAACAGCAAGGGCTCCAACCACAATGTCCAAGTTCCAGAGGGTAAAAGTAAGGACTGGGAGCAGGCAGATCTGCCTACTATAGTAGAAGATCACGTTCATGAGCTCCTAAGAAATCTGAACGTGCACAAGTCTGTGGGGCCTGACAAGATCCACCCACGGGTCCTGAGGGAGCTGGCAGATGAAGTCGCTAAACCACTATCCATCATATTTGAAAGGTGATGGCAGACTGGTGAAGTTCCTGCTGACTGGAGAAGGGCAAACATAACACCCATCTTCACAAAGGGAAAAAAGGATGACCCTGAGAACTACAGACCAGTCAGTCTCACCTCTGTGCCTGGTAAGATCATGGAGCAGATCCTGCTGAAAGCTCTGCTAAGGCAAATGGAAAACAAAGCAGAAG